>CM041778.1:347970397-348351693 GCA_023374045.1 Limonium bicolor
CACACGGGATGTTTGGATCTATAAAGTAGGTTGTGAGATCTAGAGAATGAAGTGAATTTGCATTATTAGCAAGATTAAACAACACGGTGATGAGGGAGTCTTACTTACCTTGGTCTGTATTGGTCGTATATCCTGAAGCGCCATCAAGCATATGAGACTTGTTGTTCCAGACTTCGGCTCTTTAGAGTCAAACTCACCCCAAGCAGCACTTGCGAACAGCTAAGACTGCAATTTTTGTCCTTGGTTATCTTTTCTCTTCAGGGGACACTTGTTGGCATAGTGGCCGAGTTTCAGACATTTAAAGCAAACTCGATCAGATGATCCAGACTGGCCCTGGTAGTTACGTACTGTAGACTGATATGAATGACTTTACCGATTTTGTTTGAATTTTGAAGATACTTCTCTGGCCTATCCCTCATGAAATTTTTAAGTTTCTAACTATCATCGCCATATCTTCAAAAGAAAATTCAAACCAAGGTTTGGTTTTCGTTGGGATTTGTGGGTGTCTGCATGTATACGCTTCTGTGTCCTTGCGTGTTATCTGTTGTGTGCCATATGCTATGCGGGTTGACTGCTCTCTGGTGTCTATTATGTGTGTCTGCTCTGTGGTTGTCTGCTTTCAGAGTGGCGCAGCGGAAACGTAATGTCTATTTGCATGTGCTTGTGTATTCTGAGGGAGTCGGGTCCTTTGGGAAAGGATGACCGAATGTGAGTTCTATTTTGAGAGTGATGTGTGCTTCAGTTGTGAGCTTGGCTTGTATGTTCTATGTTGTGTTCTGGTGTGAGCTTGCGAGTGTGTTTGGTCCTAGGGTAAGGACGACTTCTGAGAGTTCCTGTGCTTTTAGGCTGAGAGTTACTGATCTTCTGTTCCGCCTCTTCTGTCGATAAGTCAACCAATAAACTTGAGTGTTAGCTCTTCGAGGTTAGAGCTTCTGAAATGAGTGAGTGTTCTTTTTGTGCCTTTGTGCTGAGCCTTCAGTGATCATGTGCTTTGTTTCCTCTGTCAGCGAATAAGCCAGTGTATTCTAAGTGTTAGCTTTGTGAGTGTTCCCTTCCGTGTCTCAAAGCTATGTGTTAGTAATCTTATGTTTGTCCTTCTGTCAGTCAATCAGCAACGAGTCCTGAGTGTTGGCCTTGTGAGTGTTCATTGTATTCTGGCACTAGAAGTGCATTTGTTCACATTCCGGGTTTCGTCGAATTTCAAGGACGAAATTCTTTTTAAGGGGGGGTATATTGTTATGCCCCAGATTTTTTTTATTTCCTTTCTGATTCGCAAAGGGAGTTTGTGCTATTTTGTCATCTTATATTAGATTGTCTATGACATTCTCCTGATGTCATTATGTTAGCGTGTGGAAGGAGGGCTAAAGATGTCCTTTTGCGTTCTGTTAGTAATTAAAGAGTTAAGGACTTATTTCTTATTTTATTATTTCCTAACTCCCCTTTCTCAAATTTCTATTCACGATCAATTCCTCCTTCCACTATCCTAACGTTCTCTCTCACGACGATTCTTCCTCGCTCTCCATAACCTCCATTTTCCCTTCTTTCAATCTCCTTCCTGTAAATTGATTGCTAGAGATCCGCCAGTGGAATTCTGTTTGTCTGTCAGTTGTCAATCAGGTTTGGTTTGTAGATTCCAGTTCTCTTCTCCGTTGAGTTTTCCTTTCCCTTTTCTGATTTTGATTTTGTATTTTGGGAGTGGTTCAATTCGATGGATTATCGTTCGAGTGGTGATTCGAGGAGGGCGTTTTGTAGAGTCCGCAGAGATAGCATTGCTTCGGATGTCAGGTAGGTGGTAGATGGATTCAGTTGCGTATGTTCACCCACGGGGGTTCCGTTTCAGTTTCTGTTTATGATTTCTTTGACTCTTTGATTGAAGATGTTTTGGGTTGATTTTGATGTGCATTTGATGCATTAAAACCCCGTGGAAATGTGTTTTCGATTGGCTATTTTGCTACTAAAAGTTATGTATGTTTTGTGGGGGATTTGTGGCTTGGTTCTGGCTGATTTCCGCAAGTGATTTTGCAGTTTTCGCAGTGTCCGAACATGTGTCTCAACATTGAAGTTCGGACATCATACGCCGGCAGATTTTCAGACTCTCGGTTTATGTCCGAACGTGCAAGGTCGGACGCATGTACGGACCTGCCTTTGTTTTTGCATAACTTCTTCGTCTTAGCTCCGTTTTGAGTGCCGTTTGCGGTGTTGGATTCCTATTTTCGAGTACTATCTGTTTAAATATGTTTTACCACATGTATATGTGTAATATGACTTGAAAATCTTCGATAAGCCTTTGAACTCTTATTTGCTCTGGAAGTGAGTTTCAGCTTCTGACTTTGGTTTTGACTTTTGTATTTAATTGGTCTTGGCTTAAGACTTATGTTTCAGCTTATGAATTCTGTTTTTGGTTGTGTTAAGCCTTGGGTGTTAGCGCCCAGCAACGCCCTCTGTTTTGTTTCGATTAAGCTTATGCTTTCTGCTCTGGTCTGATAAAGAATTCCGTTATGTTCTGTATAAAGCTTTGATCTGTTCTGAAAGCTTCTGCTTTGGGACCTAGTCTTCTCTGTGTCTGAGCCGTGGATGGCTGGGTCTAGCTATCCCGTAGCATGCTGCGTAGGACGTCCTTCTGTTTCACGGGTGGTATCCCCGTTCTGTTCACAGGTTCCCACCTGTTCTGTTTACGAGTGAGGTTTCCTCGTTCTGTTCACGGGTTGTTTACCCGTTCTGTCTGTATGCTTTTAATGCTAGTGTCCCACTTCTGTTTGGATTCTGTTCTGCTGTGTTGACAGACTGCTGTGTGCTTTATGTCCTTTGAACACCTCTGTTTGTTTTGCTCTGCCCCCGTCTGCTCTGTCTGTTTGAAAACTTAGATAGGCTGCTGTGTGCTTCTTGTCTGTTGAGGATTTCTGATTTTGTAAGTGCTCTGCTTCGTCTGCTCTATCTGTATTTGATTTGAGACGGTCTACTGTGTGCTTACTGTCTTCTGCTAAGTTCTGGATTTTGCTAAGCTTCTGATTTTGCTAAGCTTCTGATTGTGTTTAAGCTTTTTTTGAGTTTGTTAAGCTTCTGATTTCGTCAAGCTTTCAGCTTCAGTTTACCTTATGCTATTAAGTGTATGTTTTGACCACCGCTTAGCTCCTTGTGTTTTAGACTTCTGTCTATTTGAAAGACTTCCGTTTTATCTCTGATTTTGCTCTGGCTAAGCGATTTCGTATATGTATAAATATGTATGTTCAGTATCTGTTTTGAGCATGCTCAGCTGATGAAGTTTATCACCTACTGAGCTATAGTTTGGCTCACCCCTATCTCCGTCTGATTTGCAGGTTTTAGTTCGTGCTTGGAGATTCAGTTTCAACTTTTTTCCATCAATAAGAGTATCGCGAAGTTGTTGAATTGAGTTTTGAGGAATAGAAGCAGTATCATAGTGGGAGGACTCATTTTGAGGTAACTGTAGTTGAACTTGAGATTGAACCTGCAAAGCTTGGTTAGGGTTAGAATATGTAACTAATTGACCAGAAGGATTACCTCTGTTCTTGTCATTCTTCTTGTATTTGTTTATGGACTGTAAGTATGATCCGAGATCAGTGAGAGTCCATTTGTCAAGACTTTTGGATGCTCTTGTTGAGATCACACTTTTAGACCATTTTTCTCCCAAGATATCCAAAAACTTGTTGTTCATATTCTCATTAGATTCACCGATCTTCATTTCCTCCATGGTGGCGGTGATTTTAGTAAATCTTGATAGCGCCAAAAAAATAACTTCATGGTCCATCTTGAGTTCCTGAACTTTAGGTTTTCTTAACTCAGTGTTACCTTTATGAACAGCTTGAAGATGATTCCACATGTCCTCTGCAACCTTCACTTGGTAAACTCATCTCTTCTCAGGGGGAGACAGACTCGTGTAGATCGCTCGTACAACCTGAGAATTAAACTATAAAAACCTTTTTTTTCATATGTGTAGTCTTTCTCTACTTTGCCTTGTGAAAGTTCAAAGTTTCCTTCAACGACAACTCTCCAGAGTTGTGAATTCAGAGACTTCAGATGGGACTCTATCTCATTATTCCACATGTGGTAGTATGTAGATGTGAGCTTCGGATTTTCAAACTGCATCCTGTTGTTAGTAATAGTGGTGCTGATTTCTGCCATGGTTAATAAGATGTTAGCCAACGCTGGCTCTGATACCACTTGATAGGATCGGGTAAGTGCTGGTGAGGTGTTAGATTCAGGCTAACTCGTACTAAGATGAATATAGAAGTGAAAGCCTTATATAAAAACAACAGGAAAAGATTTTCTTGTATTGAGAATGCAATAAAGACTTTACAACTTAGCTTCTTATTATTGGTCTTAGATAGAAGGACTCTGTCTAACGCCTACACCTAAGACTTTACAAATGGATCAATGTATTACAGGGAGTTCTTTAGTGCATCGCACTCTAAAAGGCTATGAAAAGTATGTGTTTGTGCGGAAGTGAAATACAAACTAAAGACTATAACAACTCTCTCTCTCTCTCAATGGTTTTGAATCTTCAAATTATAAATGAAAATTCGATGCTTAAGTACTGGTTCTTGAGCATTTGTGAAATACCCCAAGTTATGAGAAACCCCTGAAGTCCCAGAAATGCTAGAAACCCTAGTTCCAGGAAGTCCCGAAAGTCCCGGAAATGCTAGGAACCCTAGTTCCTGAAAATCCCGGAAGTCTCGGAAACCCAGTAAATGACCTTGGAAACCTTAGAAAATATTTTTAAACTTAATAAGACCCTAGGAAACCCTAATAACTAGACTGGAAAGCCTTAGAAAATTCTACAAGACCCGGTAAAATTCTAGTAGTGGAAATGCCCCATAGCTAGTTTTACTTCACCATAATGACTTTTCTCCTTAGGAAACACCTTAAGCAGATTGGGAAGCACGAGGTGGTGACCTAGTTGAGGTAAGCATGAGGTGGCGACCTAGTAGGTAGGTAGCATGAGGTGGCAACCCAGTTAACCTAAGCACGAGGTGTCAAAAAGCACAAGGTGTCGGAAAGCACGAGGTGTCACAAAATGAGTGGTTAAAAGCTGTCCAAACAAGCTAGCAAGCAAGTAGGGAGGTGAATAAAGCTAGTAGGAGGTTTAGCTATATTTTAAGTTAAAGTAAAACAGCATATTCCTTATTTGCTCTTAAAAAGACCTAAATTCCTTTTGTACCCTTAAGTGGAGCCTTAGATGAGTTCAACCTGAAGTGTATTGTAACACCCCATCCAAAGCCAATCGTGGTTATCGCAAACTGAACACTTAATCGAATTCGTCGCAGCGGAAATAATAAACACCTGGACCTTTCCACGGTCTGATCATTAGAATATACCGGCCTTATCAGTTACAACACTTATCCAAAATAAATGACCAACCCAAAACATCACCATCCCAAAATACCACAACCAACCGAGTACAAGTAGCTAAGTCATAATCACAACTTTACATCAGTTTAAATATAAACAGACGGGTGCACAAGCGCAACCCGTACTCAAAATAAACAGCCCATCCTAAGTCCAACCGCTCCTACTCTCGTAGTGCGTCCTCATGGGTCTCTTACCTGCAAGTGTAAAAACAGCCCCCAAAGGGGGTCAGCACGAATGCTGGTACACCCTCTCATGGCCCCCAAGCTAACGGGGCTACGACGACTAATTGTCGATAGCATGGAAATTGATTACATACACAAGCATGATATGAAGTGCAATAACAATAACCACAGATGAACATATATAGTTCACAAACAATGAACGACTCAGGCGTTCCCTTATCAAGTGGGTTAGTAACCCCCTCCTTAGTCCTCATTTCCTTAATCTCAGTTCCTTACCTTACCTTAATCTTAATCTCAACTTATTCTCAGTATACAAACCGTCCCTGGAAGGGAATGGTTGTAGCTTAATTCGAACCTGGATTTAGGTGATCCCACCGCACCATCTTAATGCCACCTACCCTGGACGGGAGTCCAGCGCAGCTGAGCCGGCAACCGGCCCTAGGCTACAAGTCCGAAGACAAGTCCTTAAGCGAGGGCGGATCTGATTCAGATACCGTCCCCCTTTCCTTAGCATGCATGACCGGAGTTCGGTCCCGGGTTTCCTCACTCAAGTTCCAGTTAGTAGAAATCTTAATCACCATGTGCTAGCTAAGCCTTAACGGGCATTAACCAACACCACCAAAACTTAACTCTTATTCTTAACTCAGTAAGTACTAAACTTGGTTAGTAACAATATCAAGTCTCGCGGGTTAGTGCAAAGATAACACATACACAACGAGAACAAATATAACCGGTTGCATGCTTTATCTTGTTTTAGTCATAGCAATTAAACAGATAGCACACAAGCCGAGGGACACCTCGTTAGCAAGCAGGTCACAAGAAAGATTGTACCGTTCACCGTCGATCGTCGTTGTTTAACCTTCTCCGGGGGTCCCAATTCACAAACCTAAACATTGATTCGTTTTTAGGCCATTAGTTATTTGCACCTTACTTAACTCACTTAGTCCCTAAAGATTCCCATTAAATATCTCTTAAGTCCTTACCACTTATCCTTATAAACTTAACTTTTAACATTAAGGTTCTTACTTAACTTAACTTAATCCCTTAAGTTCTTAGGGTCCTAATCATCACCACCCTACCAAAGGTATACCTTATTACCAATTATCATCTTAGAATTCAAAATTTCTTTTTTTTAAGTGTTAAGGGCCGTCCGACCCACCGTCCGACCCAACCAACTGGGTCAGACCATTCCATAAATTTTCCGTCTTCTAAACCTCCTATGTCCGACCCAACCATCTGGGTCGGACCATTCCAGAAACTTAACCGCCCTTTAAAACTCACCCGTCCGACCCATGTCCGACCCAAGTCCTCTGGGTCGGACCATTCTAGAACCTTTCCCTAGCGTTAAACAGAGGCCGTCCGACCCAAACTTGGGTCGGACCCCTGGGTCGGACGCCTCCAGAACATGCCCAAACATTGTCAAATCTTTACCAAACTTTTCCTCAAGCCTTCCAATGTGTTCTAACATCATTTAGACCCTTAAACCCACCTTATATCATGCTCCAAACTCATTAAATCAACCTCCAAAGATCATCCCAATCCTTTACTCAATTCTTACAACAACTACTAACACTTAACACTTATTTCTTTCCTACATTTCAACATTCCTTTCACCTAGCACTTCTACTAGCCCAAAGTTCCCTCCTTATGAACTTGGCCACACCATATACACCACTTTCATCTATCTCACATTTTCCAAGGTTTTCCTTAAATTCTAAACTCTAGTTTCTATCTAAATCACCTCAAGGTTTCACACTCAATCACATCAAACTTACCAAGGTTTCCTAGCTTCTTTTATCAACATTTACCTAAGTCCTAAATACCCAAATACACTCTTTTGATTTCTAAATCCTTCATAGTGATGTCTAAGCCATTATAAGTCATTTAAACACCTTAATCTACCCTTTTTCATCAAGACAACCTCTAGAACTTCCTAGTACTTCCTTAGTCATTAAATCCCCTTAGAACATCTTAAACACTTAAGTTCTCCTTTAAATTTGCCATGAGTTCTCTAGTATAATACATCCTAACACTTGGTTTTTCACCAACAAACAACCATATCACTCAAATTTCATCACAACACCTTAACACACAATTTACACCAAAACTACACCACATCATTATAGTGCATAAACTTAAATGCTTGGCACTTAGGCCCTTAAATGACAATAATCTTAACCACTGAATTTCCACATATATTTGCCTTCAACCTGCGAATACACAACAAGGCTCCCATTGAAATGAAATGCTTCTTGTAATTCACCTTGATATTCTTAAACTATCTCTTTTTCCTCATTTGCTCCTTAGTCACAAGTTCACAAACATAGTCTTGTTCTCCTAGGTCATGTATAACCCTTTTCTAATGTAAACTCACTAAACTCATCACATATCTAAATCCCATTCCCTTAAACAATAAAACACCTAAGGTAAGTAATTTACCTTGTTCTTTTACAAGCTTTAAAAACTTTCTTCCTTAAGTTTTCCTTCCTCAATCTCGGTCACCATATATATCTCCTTGCCAATGTTCTAACCAATATCCAATGACTCCAATGAGTACTAGATAATACATTAACCCTAAGGAACAAACCCTAGGTTAAAATGTGCTTTAAGGTATTAAGGTGATTGTTTTACCTTGGTTTCTCAAGACAAACTTGGATATGAAGCAAGAAGGACCTCCTCAATCCTTTGAAGAGTAGAAAACAAGCTAGAACAAGGCATTAAAATGAAGCCTCATGAGCATACATTTTCGGTCAAGAAGAAAAGTGATGGAAACCTAGATTTTCTTACATTTTCTTTACCTTAAGAGAATGGAGAAGCCAATGGAGTCTCCAAACTTGAATTTCCTCCTCTAATGGTGGTTTGGCTTGGCACCAAATCAAAGCTCTTGAAGTTTTGAAAAGATAGAAAGAGAGAGCTTGAGCTAACTAAGAGGAATATGTAATTTGTTTTGATTTTGGAGCTAAAATGAGTAAGTAGTGTGCAAAGGAAGATGGAGCTAGCATGGGTTGTGCTTCACGTTAATGGAGAAGGGAGAGAGCAGCTCAAAATCGTGGGAACAAGAGAGAATGAAGAGGTGAGGATAGAGGTGATAAAATGAGATATTTAAGTATAAAGTAAATAGTAGTTTCTACTTTATCCTTTAATTTCCTTTCTTATTTGCTCATGTGGGATCACCTTAAAAACCGGCCACCCCCTTTTAATTAGGCTAGTCATGGTCTTGTTTGACCAACCAAATAAACTAAATTGACTTATGTTATAAACTAGCTTAATTAAATTACTATTCACAAAACAGGGCACATTGTTGTGAAATTTTTGATTTCCCATTGATAGACTTCCAAATGTGATACTATATAGTACACATGTTAATTAAAGAGTAATGATGGACATTTAGCCATTCAAAACTCATTTACAAGACAATTTTTCAAAAATGTGCTTTAAGACTCCTTAAGGCACATTTTGTGTTTTAACTTGTTTTCAAGCTTTGTTTTCTTTGGTAATTGATTTATAATGACCATTAGGATATTACTAAGGTCTTAGAACAATATTTGGGTAATCTCCCAAGTCTCTCCAAGCTTAGAGCACGTTTTTGCTTAAACTGCTCTTTTGATGCTTCCTTATATTTTCTTGATTAGAAATGTTTCTTAATGTTTCTAAGGCATTATTTAGCCTCCTTATATCTTAGTTTATCATTTAAACCATCTAAGTTTGGGGTATTTCAGTCTACCCCCTTAAAAGAACTTTGTCCTCAAAGTTCACATATGTGCTTAACCATTCACGGTACTCAATTCCCTTAATCTTAACACCACATTATATCACATTCACTCATCTCAAGACTCAAAGGTCAATCTCAAATACAATACATAAGTATACATAACTCAAACTTAACACCAAAGTGTAGCAACTTACACAAATTCACATC
The DNA here is from genome assembly GCA_023374045.1 of Limonium bicolor. NCBI lineage: Eukaryota > Viridiplantae > Streptophyta > Magnoliopsida > Caryophyllales > Plumbaginaceae > Limonium > Limonium bicolor. The sequence continues at coordinate 347,979,866 of CM041778.1, forward strand.
TTAAACAACCAAACAAACGACAAACATGATCGTTTCCTAACTCAAAAACGAGGAAGCTCTACCCCCCTTAAAAAGGGGTACGCCCCGTACCCTATGCAGACGATCTAGTCAGTAAACAAAGAAGGGTATTTCGCCCTCATCTTATCCTCTAATTCCCACGTGGCCTCTTCGACATCCTGGTTAGACCAGAGAACCTTCACCAGTCGCACTGACTTGTGGCGAGTGTCCCTAGTCTTACTGTCCAAGATTCTCTTAGGAGTCTCCACTGATCTCATATTTGGTTCCAAAGTCAACCTCTCAGGCTCTAACACATGGGAGGGGTGGTGCACGTATTTCTTTAGCTGTGAAACATGAAAAACATCATGCACTTTACCCAGCTCAGCAGGTAAATTCAACCTGTAAGCAACCGGGCCCACCCGCTCCGTAATCTCATAAGGACCAACAAATTTCGGGCTTAATTTGCCCTTCTGCCCAAACCTAAATACACCCTTCATTGGTGAAACTCGCAGAAATACCTGGTCGCCCACTACGAACTCCAGGTCCCGTCGTCGAACATCAGCATATGACTTCTGCCTATCTTGAGCAGCTTTCATGTTCTCCCTGATTTGCTGAACCTCATCCTTAGCTTGCTCTAAGTACTCTGGTCCTATAATGACCGTCTCACTCGATTCATCCCAGCAGAGCGGTGTACGACATGGTCTACCGTACAACACTTGAAAAGGTGCCATCTTGATCGAAGCGTGATTGCTGTTGTTGTATGAAAACTCGATCAGATGCAATTTGTCAATCCAACTGCCCTGGAAGTCTAAGGCACATGCTCTCAGCATGTCCTTGAGTGTCTGAATAGTACGCTCAGTCTGACCATCTGTCTGAGGATGGAACGCGGTACTCAGCTTGAGTTCTGTACCCAACGCTTCCCTGGTAGCTCTCCAGTACCTCGAAAGGAATCCGGTATTTCTATCTGACACTATGGTCTTCGGTATCCCGTGATGTCTCATAATTTCTTTCTCAAATAACTCAGCTAATTTGGTCACCTTCCAAGTATCTTCATCGGTATGAATCAGGCTACTTTGGTAAGGCGATCCACCACCACCCATATCATGTTGAGACCTCCCCTAGCAGGTGGAAGCCAACTACGAAGTCCATGGAGATATCATGGAACTTCCACTCCGGAACTGGCATCGACTGTACCATTCCGCCCGGTCGTCGGTGCTTAAATTTCACCTTCTGGCATGTGAGACACCTCAAGACGAACTCGGTAACATCTGTCTTCATCTCCGACCACCAGAAGTATCTCTTCATGTCTTTATACATTTTAGAGGCTCCCGGATGGATGAAAACTGAAGAACAGTGTGATTCTCTAAGTATACGGTCTTTCAGATCTGTGTTAACCCGTGGTATGCATAACCGGCCCTTAAGTCTGATCAGATCATCATCATGAAGTCTGAAGTCGTATTTCTGACTCTCAAAGGTGCCATCTGTCAGCTTCTGTCTGACCTCTCTCATGTACTCATCTGTCCTCTGAGCCTCTCGCACCTCATCAACCAAGCTGGAGAAAGAAACTAGCGAATGGAGTGAGTGTGCTCGACGGCTCAGGGCGTCTGCTACACCATTGGCCTTCCCCTCTTTGTATTGGAGGTCAATGTCATAGTCTTTCAAAAACTCTAACCATCTCCTCTATCGAAGATTCAACTCCTTCTGAGTGAATATATATCTCAAACTCTTATGATCGGTGTAGATCGTCACACTAACCCCATATATGTAGTGGCGCCATATCTTCAAAGCGAAGACTACAGCTCCCAACTCTAAATCATGTGTGGGGTAGTTCTCCTCATGTTTCTTCAACTGGCGTGAGGCATATGCCACCACCTTGCCATGTTGCATGAGCACGCAACCCAGCCCTCTGCCGGACGCATCACAATAAACCTCAAAGCCCTCTGTACCGTCTAGAATGGTCAGAACCGGTGCAGTGGTCAGTGAGTCCTTCAAGCTCTGAAATGATTTCTCACAGTCAACTGTCCATAAGAACGGTGCATCTTTCTTCATCAGACTGGTCATCGGTTTCGCGACCTTGCTGAAATCTCTAACAACCTCCTGTAGTAACCTGCCAGACCAGGAAAGCTCGGATGTCGGTAACAGTCTTCGGCCTTGGCCAAGTACGTACGACATCAATCTTTGCTGGATCCACTGAGATCCCAGCATCTGAGATGACATGACCTAGGAAAGAGACCTGGTCAAGCCAAAACTCACATTTGGAGAACTTAGCATATAGCTGGTTCTCTCTCAATATTTCCAATACTCTCCTCAGATGTTCCTCATGTTTAACCTTAGATTTCGAGTATATCAAAATGTCATCAATAAACACCACAACCGACTTGTCCAGCTGCTCCCGGAACAAGTAGTTCATCAGATCCATAAATTTCGCTGGTGCGTTCGACAATCCGAACGGCATCACTGTAAACTCATAGTGGCCGTATCGTGTCCGGAATGCCGTCTTCTCAATGTCTCCCTCCTTAATGGCTATCTGATGATACCCCGATCTGAGATCAATCTTGGAGAACACAGATGCTCCCTTCAACTGATCGAATAGGTCGTCAATGGGGGAGTGGGTACTTATTCTTCACTGTCACAGCATTCAGCTCTCTGTAGTCGATGCAGAGGCAGAGACTACCATCCTTCTTCTTCACGAAGAGGACTGGCGCTCCATGGTGAACACTTGGTCTAATGAATCCCTTATCTAACAAATCTTTCAATTGTTCCTTTAACTCAGTCATTTCTGCCGGAGCCATACGGTATGGTGCCTTGGCTATTGGTCCGGTACCAGGTAGCAGCTCGATGATGAACTCTACCTCCCGAGTGGGTGGCATGCCGGGCAGTTCCCGTGGAAATAAGTCGGGGAACTCCGACACTACCAGTAAGTCGGGGTCGAACTCAAGGTCTCTCTCTATGTCCTGTACATAGCAGAGGTACACTTCTTCCTTTCTCCTCAATTCCTTATACATTGCCATGGCGGTGATGATCTTAGTCGAAGGCTCTCTGGGCCTCTGGCGGTATGAGATTGTTACCCCAGACGGACTCCTGAGCAGCAATCTATGCTCGGCGCAGAGGATACGTCCCTTGTGCCGCTCCAACCAGTTCATCCCGAAGATAACATCAAATCCTAGCTCACTGAACTCAATAAAACTGACTGGAAAGTCTTCTCCCTTAATTCTGACAGTGGCTCCTCGGTAGTAACGAGTGCAACGAACCTTCTCCTTAGACGGGAGCGTAACCGTGAAGTCGGGTAGCTCATCAGCGCCTAGCCCCAACCTGCTCGCGAATGATGCCGAGACAAAGGTATGCGAGGCCCCTGAGTTGAAGAGAACTGATGCCTCAATCCCATTAATCGGAAAGGTGCCGGTGAGGATAGTACCGCTGACGTCGGCCTGTGCCTCTGTAAGTATGCTTAGTGCACCTTCCGTACCGAGTCCATAACCTAATCGTGTTCACAAGCTTCATGAGTATTGATGGTATAACAAGAGTCATAACAATTTTATGAACAACACTGTTTTTATCATAACCATCCTGTTTACAACATGAGCTTTAATCTTACATCTCATTCTTCATCTCATTCTAACATTACATGGCTATTGTCTAAAGGTTAGGTTTAATCTCCCAGGTCTCATATGCGTCGCATTAATTACTGCTGACGGTGTTGTATTCAACTTGATCCTCTTAATACCATGGTATAACATTCTTGATTCTCCTCCCATAATTAACACATCTCCTGACTTAAGTACTAACTTATTCGCACGGTCCGCACACTTCTGCTCGCCGTATAAAAACTCTGCATCATCCCCAATGGACCAAGACACTACGGGTATCCCCCTTTCGAGAGACTCCGTTGTCTCGTCCTTATCCTAGTGTAGTCCAAGTCGCCCATCCTTCTCGTAGAAGTTCACAATGCAAATGTCCACTTGAATGTCTGGAATCGGTTCAGCTTCCAATTGCTGAGCGATTTCCACGACTTGTGTAATAACTGGATGGAACTCTTCGGGTATTCCCGGTGGTGAGACTCCATCTTGCATCCTCGTGGCTTGGTAGTTCTTGGCATACGGATTCCAATCCTTGCCTAAGCTCATCATTTTTAATTTCATCCTTGCTCCCCCTGGGTACTCGGTGTATAAAAACCTCCCGGTCCCATTCCTAGTTGATTGCATCTTCTGATGATGGCTATTGTGCTTGGGTGTCAGGTATCCCTTAATAAAAAATACCTGGGCGGATAACCTGACATGTTCGGTTGGAAAGTCTATGGTTTCGATGTCGGTGTGCTCCGGGTTAGGTGTAGATGGTATTGGATAGCAGATGTTGAAGCTTCCTAAAGTGGTAGTAGGTTAATCTTACTTAAGTTCTAATCTCATCTTATTCTTACTTAACTCAGTTATTCACCATACATGCATGATAATGCGGTAAGCAGGCAATTTTATTACTAAGTGGTTATAGCGGTACCTGGCCTCGATGAGGGTTCAGGCTCATCGTCCCGGTCCACCAAGTGTAGTGTGGGTCCCGACTTCTGGGTCACACTTGGGTTCTTGTCTGCCGCCTGCTGCACCTTCCTCTGACTGTCAGATCCAGCTCCCTGATCGGTCTTGCCCTTACCCCTGGTGTCAGGCCTATAGGCTCTGCTAGTAGGGTTCCGGTAACACTCATACCCTCGGTGTCTGTACACCCCACAAAAGTTGCACTCCACCTTATTCCCCTTGCAATCGAGCCCGGGGTGGTCCTTGTGACACCACCTACAGATGTAGCGTCGCTGGTAGCCACCACCGGCTCCCTTCTCAGTCTCAGATCCTGATCATTCACAATGTCAATTCTCATATCTCAACGGTTACTAATTGTTTCTTAACTCACTTAATACCTATTTCTTACCCTTTGGCGCCCTAGAGCGCAGGGGTGTAGCTGCATAAGCATATGTCAACTTCAATGGCTCTTCCGGAGCCTTCTCTTTTTCCTCCTTCCCCTTGGGTTCTGACTTTTGGGCCTGAGGCTGGTACTTCTGTTTCTGTACCCTCCTTGCCCTTGACTCTCCGAGCTCTTACCAGCACTCTTCCTCTTGGCATTCTCCTCGTCCCTCAGCTGGACGGTTATCTCAACCTTAGCAGCGGCATGATAGCACTCCTGCATTCCACAGTATTAGTCCCTCTTATTTCTCATAACCTAAGTCTTACTCATTTACTTACTCAAATCTCAATTATTCTTATTACCTGCAAGGTAGTGTAACTCGTCGGCCCCATGCCGTAGCGGGTCGATGGCTAAGCCCGCCATAGAAGCGGTCTACCAGGATCTGGTCTGAATACCCAAGACCTGGCAGAAGACGGAGAGGCGGTGAACTCTGAGTATACTCGTCCACCCTCATCTTGTCAGTGCTTAAGCGCATCCAACTGCAAGCGCTTCTTCGTCTGGACATGGGGGGGTAGTACTTTGCTCGTAGCAAGGCGGTGTACTGCTCCAGCCGAACTCTGGATTGGCCACATGCTCGGCCCTCACCAGCTTCCACCAATCGCCTGCCGCCCCCTTCAGATAGAAAGCAGCCAGACGCACCTTGATCCCAGTAGGGACGTCAAGGGTCTCGAAGGCGGTCTCCAGCTCGGAGACGTACGCCTCAAGCTTGGCGGGATCGGTCCCCCTTGAAGTGTGCGGGTCGAAGATCTGCAAGACTCTTCACCCAATTTGGTTCCCTGGGTTGTGGCGGTGGAGGTGGTGCACCCACACCAGGCTGATAGCCCATGTGCCCTAATGCGGCAGCCACGATCTCTACAATCGTCTGCCCCTCAGGTATTCCTGAAGCATCATCACCTTGGCCGTGACCTCGGCTTCCTCTAGGACGTCCTGCCATCTGAACAAGCATAACTCACATTAGATTCGTATCCACCACTGTTTCGGTTAACGAATTTGTAACGTCCGTAGACGGTAAAGACGATCCACACTTATTAGTGGTCACCTGACTTACTCACTCTAACTTCTCACACCCTTAACCCATCACTTATTCCTTAACTTATATCCTAACCGTGGTTACTTATGCCGGTATTTCTTGATCAGAGCGTAACTACGCTCTGATCCACTTTTTGTAACACCCCATCCAAAGCCAACCGTGGTTATCGCAAACTGAACACTTAATCGAATTCGTCACAGCGGAAATAATAAACCGGACCTTGCCACGGTTCTCATCAGAATATACGGCCTTATCAGTTACAACACTTATCCAAAATAAATGACCAACCAAAACATCACCATCCCAAAATACCACAACCAACCGAGTACAAGTAGCTAAGTCATAATCACAACTTACATCAGTTTAAATATAAACAGACGGGTGCACAAGCGCAACTACTCAAAATAAACAGCCTATCCTAAGTCCAACCGCTCCTACTCTCGTAGTACGTCCTCATGGGTCTCTTACCTTCAAGTGTAAAAACAGCCCCCAAAGGGGTCAGCACGAATGCGGTACACCCTCTCATGGCCCCAAGCTAACGGACTACGACGACTAATTGTCGATAGCATGGAAATGATTAATACACAAGCATGATATGAAGTGCAATAACAATAACAGATGAACATATATAGTTCACAAACAATGAACGACTCAAGCGTTCCCTTAAGTGGGTTAGTAACCCCCTCCTTAGTCCTCATTTCCTTATCAGTTCCTTACCTTACTTAATCTTAATCTCAACTTATTCTCAGTATACAAACCGTCCCTGGAAGGGAATGTTGTAGCTTAATTCGAACCTGGGATTAGGTGATCCCACCCGCACCATCTTAATGCCACCTACCCTGGACGGGAGTCCAGCGCAGCTGAGCCGGCAACCCGGCCCATAGGCTACAAGTCCGAAGACAAGTCCTAAGCGGAGGGCGGATCTGATTCAGATACCGTCCCCTTTCCTTAGCATGCAGGACGGAGTCGGTCCGGGTTTCCTCACTCAAGTCCTGTTAGTAGAAATCTTAATCACCATGTGCTAGCTAAGCCTTAACGGGCATTAACCAACAACCACCCAAAAATTAACCTTATTCTTAACTCAATAAGTACTAAACTTGGTAGTAACAATCTCAAGTCTTGCGGGTTATGCAAAGATACACATACACAACGAGAAAAATTAACGGTTGCATGCTTTATCTTGCTTTAGTCATAGCAATTAAACAGATAGCACACAAGCAGAGGGACACCTCGTAGCAAGCAGGTCACAAGAAAGATTGTACGTTCACAGTCGATCGTCGTTGTGTTTAACCTTCCGGGGGTCCCAATTCAAACCTAAAACATGATTCGTTTTAGGCCATTAGTTTAGTGCACTTACTTAATCAATTAGTCCCTAAAGATTCCCAGTAAATATCCTCTTAAGTCCTTACCACTATCCTTATAAATAACTTTGTAACATTAAGGTTATTACTAACTAACTTAATCCCTTAAGTTCTTAGGGTCCCTAATCATTACCAACCCTACCAAAGGTATACCTATTACCAATTATCATCCTAGAATTCAAAATTTATTTTTTTTAAGTGTTAAGGGTCGTCCGATCCCACGTCCGACCCAACCAATGGGTCGGACCATTCCAGAAATTTTCCGTCTTCTAAACCTAATGTTCGACCATGTCAGACCCACCATCTGGGTCGGACCATTCCAGAAACTTAACCGCCTTTAAAACTCACCGTCCGACCCATGTCCGACCCAAGTCCTCTGGGTCGGACATTCCAGAACATTTCCCTGGCGGTTAAACAGAGGCCGTCCGACCCAAACTTGGGTAGGACCCTGGGTCGGACGCCTCCAGAACATGCCAAACATTGTCAAATCTTTACCAAACTTTTCCTCAAGCCTTACAATGTGTTCTAAACATTTAGACCCTTAAACCCAAACCTTAGATCATGCTCCAAACTCATTAAATCAACCTCCAAAGATCATCCCAATCCTTTACTCAATTCTTACAACAACTACTAACACTTAACACTTATTTCTTTCCTACATTTCAACATTCCTTTCACCTAGCACTTCTACTAGCCCAAAGTTCCCTCCTTATGAACTTGGCCACACCATATACACCACTTTCATCTATCTCACATTTTCCAAGGTTTTCCTTAAATTCTAAACTCTAACTATCTAAATCACCTCAAGGTTTCACACTCAATCACATCAAACTTACCAAGGTTTCCTAGCTTCTTTTATCAACATTTACCTAAGTCCTAAATACCCAAATACACTCTTTTGATTTCTAAATCCTTCATAGTGATGTCTAAGCCATTATAAGTCATTTAAACACCTTAATCTCACCCTTTTTCATCAAGACAACCTCTAGAACTTCCTAGTACTTCCTTAGTCATTAAATCCCCTTAGAACATCTTAAACACTTAAGTTCTCCTTTAAATTTTGCCATGAGTTCTCTAGTATATAATACATCCTAACACTTGGTTTTTCTCCATCAAACAACCATATCACTCAAATTCTCATCACAACACCTTAACACACAATTTACACCAAAACTACACCACATCATCTTATAGTGCATAAACTTAAATGCTTGGCACTTAGGCCCTTAAATGAAAATAATCTTAACCACTGAATTTCCACATATATTTGCCTTCAACCTGCGAATACACACAACAAGGCTCCCATTGAAATGAAATGCTTCTTGTAATTCACCTTGATATTCTTAAACTATCTCTTTTTCCTCATTTGCTCCTTAGTCACAAGTTCTCAAACATAGTCATTGTTTCTCCTAGGTCATGTATAAACCTTTTCTAATGTAAACTCTACACTAAACTCATCACATATCTAAATCCCATTCCCTTAAACAATAAAACACCTTAAGGTAAGTAATTTACCTTGTTCTTTTACAAGCTTTAAAAACTTTCTTCCTTAGGTTTTTCCTTCCTCAATCTCGGTCACCAATATATATCTACTTGCCAATGTTCTAACCAATATCCAATGACTCCAATGAGTACTAGATAATACATTAACCCTAAGGAACAAACCCTAGGTTAAAAATGTGCTTTAAGGTATTAAGGTGATTGTTTTACCTTGGTTTCTCAAGACAAACTTGGATATGAAGCAAGAAGGACCTACTCAATCCTTTGAAGAGTAGAAAATAAGCTAGAACAAGGCATTAAAATGAAGCCTCATGAGCATACATTTTCGGTCAAGAAGAAAAGTGATGGAAACCTAGATTTTCTTACACTTTCTTTACCTTAAGAGAATGGAGAAGCCAATGGAGTCTCCAAACTTGAATATCCTCCTCTAATGGTGGTTTGGCTTGGCACCAAATCAAAGCTCTTGAAGTTTTGAAAAGATAGAAAGAGAGAGCTTGAGCTAACTAAGAGGAATATGTAATTTGTTTTGATTTTGAAGCTAAAATGAGTAAGTAGTGTGCAAAGGAAGATGGAGCTAGCATGGGGTTGTGCTTCACGTTAATGGAGAAGGGAGAGAGCAGCTCAAAATCGTGGGAACAAGAGAGAATGAAGAGGTGAGGAGAGAGGTGAGTAAAATGAGATATTTAAGTATAAAGTAAATAGTAGTTTCTACTTTATCCTTTAATTTCCTTTCTTATTTGCTCATGTGGTGATTCATCACCTTAAAAATCGGCCACCCCCTTTTAATTAGGCTAGTCATGGTCTTGTTTGACCAACTAAATAAACTAAATTGACTTATGTTATAAACTAGCTTAATTAAATTACTATTCACAAAACAAGGCACAATGTTGTGAAATTTTTGATTTCCCATTGATATAGACTTCCAAATGTGATACTATATAGTACACATGTTAATTAAAGAGTAATTATGGACATTTAGCCATTCAAAACTCATTTACAAGACAATTTTTCAAAAATGTGCTTTAAGACTCCTTAAGGCACATTTTGTGTTTTAACTTGTTTTCAAGCTTGGTTTTCTTTGGTAATTGATTTAAAATGACCATTAGGATATTACTAAGGTATTAGAACAATATTTGGGTACTCTCCCAAGTCTCTCCAAGCTTAGAGCACGTTTTTGCTTAAACTGCTCTTTTGGTGCTTCCTTATATTTTCTTTGATTAGAAATGTTTCTTAATGTTTCTAAGGCATTATTTAGCCTCCTTATATCTTAGTTTATCATTTAAACACCATATCTAAGTTTAAGGTATTTCATGTATTTACTTCCATTCACACTTACACATTAATTAGACATGATACCACACACACCTTAGCAAGGAGGAGACAAACACTAGCCAAACAAGGCCTTGAGATTTCAGCCACTCATTAATCCCATTTAATGTCATTTATTACATGTCATGATTTATCTTCTGCTCATGATGATTCCTTCAGCAGCCACGTCCTTCCCTACCTCTTCCTAGCCCTTAGATGTGTTCACACTACTTGTTCAATCAATGGTTACAAAGGTAGATATGTGTGTCATGAGGTGTCAAGCTTATAAGGTTTCCTTTGCTTTAAGACTTCTCCTCTTCTGCCTATAAGAAAGGAGCCATGTCCAGGCCTTCCAACACACAAAAAACATCTTATCCTACCTCAGTAATCCCATAGAAACATGAATTACAAGGTAAATCAAGCCAGCCACCCAAGAACACCAAAACAGAAGCCAATTACCTTCCCAGTGCAGAAACCGTGTAGAAGTGAGGGGATTTGGAGGTCTTTCCAGGCGAATCTTTGGGATTTTTTGGTATCCTTATTTATCTATTTGAAGCACCTAACTCGTGGAAAATAAATGTCGAGAAGGAGCCAGGTAGTTCTTGTGCTCCACCATTCTTTCCTTGTGTGTCAATTCTGGCGACGCTTACTGTTTGTGCTATTTTCGGCAGCTTATGCTGTGTATCTTTTCTAACTATTTTCATGGTGTGAAAGTATACTCTTCAATGGTGATTTTGAAGTATAATAATCCCCGAGAATTTCTTGGAAACATGGTGAACAAAACTTGAATTCTTGATGTTGATTTCTGTGATTTTTGTGCTTTAACTTGGAGCCCGCTTGGTGTGTGATTTTCGTGAACAATTTCCATGGGTTTTTGGCTAACAATGATGAGTACTTATCCCTTTACAATATTCTAGTTCGTGGGTAAGTTCTCCAGTTGAGTTTTTATGAGTGAAAGGTAATACAAGACCCTAAAACGTGCTTTAAGACCTTTATGGTCTCTATTCAAATTATGAAGAGGTTTTCGAAGGTTTATTGCTATGATCTCATGACAAAATAATCATAATATGTTGATATTAAACTGGTTAGAAGGTGGACCGATTTTATACAGAGGTAAGACCTTAAACAAGGGGTTGTTTTTGAGGTATTTTCAAGGTGCTTATTATGTGCTATAACTTGGTTTTTGCTTGGTTATTGGTAGCCATGTACTTTGATTCTTCTTGATATGTTGTGTTGTGTGGATGTTCTAATAAGGTTAAGGACGTGGTGTAACAGCTTGAACACTTGGTAATGACTTTGGTACTTGTTATTACAAGTTTATGAGCCCTCGGAGGCCGAACACTAATTTTTCCCCACTACCAATGATTTGTGGGTAAGCCATCATGATCTATTATATGGGCTGAGGACTCATAGGGGGTGTGCTCACTTAAGGACATGGGGTGAGGTAGCATGGTTTGCAGCGGACCTTTATCTGGTATCCGGTTTGCATCAAGGTTTGTAGCGGCCTCTTAACGGGTGTCTGGTTTGCATTGGTAACTTGGTTTCTAGCGGCCTCTTACTGAGTGTCCAGTTTGCAATCCAGTTTGCAGTGATGAATTTGGTTTACAGCGGCCCCTAGGTGAGTGTCTGGTTTTCATAGCAACAGGGTTCTGATATGATTCGTTTAATCTTATGGTTGTTTCATTGTTTTGTATGGGAATATATTATTGTGCCATGGTAATTGTAACACCCCAACCGCTAATACTCCCATTATCCTCTAATCGTCTCCATAATTACTCTACACGCAGCGGATACTTACATACTTCCGACGGGTGATACAACGCCGTTAGCCATTCCAAGACTAACAAAGCTTCTACTACTTACTGTAACGGTCTAAAGATTAAGATATACCGAACAACTTGAATACTTACATTACAATTCCAAATACTTACTTACATTCTTGATTATCGAGTATCCAAAGATCTATGAATTACATTCCAACTCTACAAGTCTATTCAAAAATTATGAGTTTATTCATCTACTCATTCATACTAAGTTCACAAGTTCAATTCTCCAAAAAGGTGTACCACATGGTACACCGGCTACTCAAAAGGCGTCAAGCCGTGTACAACTTAGTACACCATTTTAATCTACTAACTACTCCCAAAAAGAATTTATCATGGTCCTTACTCGACCTTCAAATCTCACGGGTACCTGTAGAAATAAAAACAGTGCCCCAAGGGGCTCAGTAAAACGCTGCATATGAAATTCGCATACCCCGCGTGCTAATGGGGGTACGCCGACTACTTCGTCGAATACATGCGGTTCATTTTATTCATACATACATACATGCTTTGATAAGATACAATACATTCACATCATAGCGTATACATACATTCCATTAAATACACACAAGGAAGACAATACTCGTCAACCGTTCACACTTACCGAATACGGAGATACACTCCTCCAATACATACGCAATACTTGTTAGCTTCTTTACTCACCCGGGTTAATCGGGTGTATTTTACTCTTTTACTCTTGGTCAATGACTTACAATAGCCATGACCGTTACTCATACAATTACCTTACTTACTTACTCAAGTAAGTCGTGGTGACCTCCGGGCAGGGACTACGATATCCCACCACCGGGCTTTAGGGTGGCTCACTAATCCAGGATGCTACCCAACTAAGGGATTTGGTCCAAGGAAAAGATTAAGGCCAGGAATCGGATCCAACCTCTTGTGTTTCCTCATCCTCACGTGTGGCCAAAACTATATCGGACTTCTACTCATTCCAATTTACTAATATTCTAAAGTTAGGATGTTAGGTAGTTAGGAATTGGTTAGAAGTCCTCTTCCCATACAAAGGGTTATTACACTACACAACAAGGCCACACAACACTTCATTCTCATTCATACGTTTCATGAATTACAAAAACTAAGAGTTCAAGGCATCATAACAAGAACATTATAATACAAGCACAAGTAAGTGCATTAAAACCCGATTCGTGCATTTATCTTATTTAGGTGATCACATAAACACACAAATCAGAGTAGCCAAGGTAGCATACGGGGTATGAGAAAATCATACCGTTCACCGTCGTACTCGAACCCCAACTTTCCTTCGGTGTTCAACTATTCGGTTCCTATAACATACATGGAGTTGTATTGGTCAATGATCTATTATTGACCTAACTCATTCCTTCATTAATACTTCCAATGTACACTTGCTAGTTCTTACAATTCATACTTGATTATGATAATCATCCTTTTCTCATTATTTCCTTAAACTTACTTTCTTACTCATGTACTTACTTTCCTACCATTATTGCTCCATTAATGGTGTGCTACTATATATATATATACATATATATATATATATATATATCACACACACACACATATATATACATAGGATTACTATGATTTTTTTTTTGTATGACTCGACCGACCTTACCCAGGGTCGGCCCCAAGGTCGGTCGAAGTCACACTACTAAAAAACAGCGATTTAGAGACGGAAATGGAGACGGAAATATTTTCGTCTCTATATAGAGACGGATTAGAGACGAAATATTGATTAAAATAATTGAGACGGAATAGAGTCGGAATGGTGACGGATTAGTGCGGGACTCAAGTGGCGCGTTGTTTTCATTATTGGCGCTGAATATAGAGATGAAATAGAGACGGAAATATTGTCTCTATATTAAAGAAAAATAGAGACGGAACTTTTCCATCTCAATCGGAGACGGAATTAAATTTCCTCTCAAATAAAGACATAATGTTAAATCCGACTCTATTTGGACACGGATAATTTGGTCGCTACATTATAACCCTAACCCTTTCTCAAAGATTACCACTACTCTATCTTCTTTTCATCTTCACCCTCGACGATTTTGCAATGCTTAACTGGCGAACATAGGGTTCTTCACTCAAGGTAATAGCTCACCCATCTTCACTCTCGGTAAATTTGTTAAAGTTTATTCCTACTGTATTCTCATTCTCAGTATTCCTCACTATAATTTTGCAATGCTAACCGGTGAACAGGCAAAACCCCATTCTCTGTGCGATTACAGTCTTCAGTCACGGTAATTTTTGCTATCCTACCTGGCAAATAAGAACGCCCATTTTCACTCACGGTAATTTTGTTTTGCTGTTACTTCTTGATACAATTCGAGGTCTCAATCTTCACTCTCTGTAATTTTGTAATGTTATCTGGCGAACAAAAAACCGGATGCTCTACGCCAGACGCCAGCCATTAAAGGAACATACTTGCTCTGTCGTGACTGGAAATCGAACTACACTCACGGTAATTTTTCAATCCTAACTCACTACACTTACTGTAATTCTGCAATCCACTGTAATTCTGCAATTCATCTTCACTCAAAGTAACAATAGTAATCGTGAGGTACTTCTGTGGTTGAAACGATGGGATTCTACGGTCTTTTGAAGGTGAAGTCATAAATACATCAGAGGAGGTTTTAACATCTCTAAGATGACATTCATTGGTTTCTCATCATCAAAAGCACTCTGATGATATTAATTTTGCAATCCCTGACTGGCGAAGAATAATTAACGGTAATTCTGCTACCTTAACTGCAATATCAGGAACATACTCACGGTAATTCTGCTACCTTAACTGCAATATAATGGACATACTCACGGTAATTCTGCTACCCTAACTAGCGAGATGTAACCCGGAGGATTCCTGATTATTTTCAGTTGATATAGCTTGATAAGGTGGAAAGAATTCTGAAGTTATGAACAACTGAACACAGTCGAAGGTAACAAATACTGATTGTTTATTGTGACAGTTAGCTTTAATTACTAGTTAGATTGCTTCTGGAACAAATATTTCACCTTCCGTCAGATTTTGCTTATTATTTGCTGTATTCCGGCTATATGCTACTAGATTCAATACTGCTTTTGCTAATTTTAATTCGAACATGATAGATGATGAAATGCTAATGTCTTTGCTATCAACATAGATAGTTTTTTTACATTCACCAAATCAATTAATGCTACACAAACTCCTTGAACTTCCCACGTACACTTCCTAGATCTGTTCGATGATTTAAGTGGACACTGCTGAAAATGATGATAAACCAACGGTGTTGATGATGTCTCCACTCGAGTACTTTTTGCTGCTGCTGCTGTTGTTTTGCTTACCAAAGGAGTTTCATTTTCTTCAACATAGATATAGTTGCTTCTGAATATGAACTTTTGTTGATTATAATTTGATGCGTACGACATCTGGTTTCTGCATAATTTCTCAGCACAATATTCCCCAGTTGTACCTCTACAATGACTAAACGTTTCTATATTTCTTCATTATACTATATTGAGTGTATATGTTTGCTTAAAGGAAGTCAGGATGATCTAATAGACATAGAAAAGCTGGTCTTGATTTTTTGCTATCATTGTTGTTTTTTATGCTAACTTGTGTACCCTGCCAATCAGTTAGAAATATGTGGCTTTCTCTAAGTCTCCTCCAATATCATGACCAGTCAGCGAAGTCATTTGGTTAAAAATTTGTTCATTTGTAGTCGGTGAGAGCCTGTATGTCTTTCCATAGATAAGCTACGAATTGACAAAAAAAAAAGTTTCTGAAAGGTGTGAGAATGAAAGATCTGTTAATGATGGTTGTTGGGACTATTTGGTAGACTTGCTATTTGAGATGAATATTAGTTTAGTAGTGTTGTAAGAGCTGATCATTCTATGGATATTAGTTGTGGACAATGTGTTGTCGTCTTTAAATGGAATTGTGGATTGAAATTGTGTATAAGGAAACTTGAAAGCAGGGAGTTGTGGATTAAAATACAGGGAGTTGTGGATTAAAATTCAGGGAGTTGTGGATTAAAAAAACAGAGGATATGTTGCCAATTTTTTTCCAAAAGTCTATCTGGGCTACCTCATGTCTATACATGTTTAATTATGACATTTTGTGTGACATTGGTTTGTTGACTATTTAATTTATATTATACAGACTCGGAAGAATGGTGGGTGTAACCTACACCCTATGAGCTTTTTGTATACACTCACTCTATGAGGGACAAGCGAGGTCTGATTGTGCTTGTTTGTCAGAAGGCCGAAGACTATTCTGTAAGTATTTCATTGTAACTGGCTTCTACAAATTTATAAAGAGAAGTTCTTAGTAATTATTTGTTATGATTAATGTAGGAGACATACGAACAACTGCTCGAAAATGCTACTCAAGCTGCAGATAATAATACAGGAGAAGGCACATCTGAGAATGCACAAGTTGCTCTGTCAGGAACCGTACACGTGCTGTTGGCGCTGATCAAGTCATGTATGGAAGATGAGGTCTGAGATAGAGGTAGTGATGACTCGGAAATTTGATCATGCGGTCGAGACTGTGAAGAGAAGATGATGGTGAATGTGCAGAAAATGGTTGAGGAGCAATTGGCACAAATGATGCATGATGGCTCACGGGATGTAAGCTCGGGTAACTACAATCAAACACGGGATGCAAGCTGAGCTTGTGTCATCTTTCAAAACATGTCAACATAATTAGATCGATGTTTGTTATATTCTCTTAATGAACAAGATTTAAGACTTTAGTTATATTTAAAAGTATTTGAGCACAGTCGTATGTTATCAATGATTGTGGTCATGTGTAACTTTTGTGTTCGGGTTGAATTTGTGACAGATTTTGTAAGTTCGAATTTGTTATATATATATATATTACTATTATATTTAGACATTTTGTCTCGTTTTTTCATTTTAGTATATAAAAATATAAAAAGTTATAAAAAATCATGTGTTTATAATGATAATAATTATAACTAGATGAATAAGAATAATATAATTATAAAATACAATATATTAAATATATATATATATATTAAATAAATGATAACAATAGAGACGGATAGAGATGGAAATTTCGTCTCTAATATTGATACGGGATATAGGAATTGAGACGGAATTCATTCTTTCTCCAATTGAGATGGAATAGAGACGGAAATATCCATCTCAAAATTCCGGGTGGGGTTATACATTTCCGACTCTATTGGATACGAAATTATTCCGTCTCTATTCCGTCTCATTTAACAAATAAAGACGGAATAAGTCGTCTCAATTCCGTCGCCGTTTAAGACGGAAGTGACGATTCCGTCTCTGTTTTATTTTGCGACGACCCGTATAGAGACGGAACAAAGTCGTCGCATTCATTCCGTCTCTAAACCCATTAGAGACGGAATAGAGACGGAATTATCCGTCTCAAAATCGTGTTTTTTTAGTAGTGTCAGTGAGTTACGTTCCTGGAAATTTCAGACCCGACGACCTTGCAAGGTAGGTCCCAGGGTCAGTCCAAGTCAGTAAGTTCTAGTTCTGAAGATTTAAGACTCGACCGACCTTGCAAGGTAAGTCCCAAGGTCGGTCGAAGTCGTGACTTTGGGTTTACATTTTTACGACTCGATCGACCTTGCCAAGTTCGGTCCCAAGGTCGGTCGAAGTCAGTAGACTTCGTCTTGCGAATCTGGGCTCGACCGACCTACCAAGGGCGGTCCCAAGGTTGGTCCAGTCCAATATTCTCATTTTAATTTCTGTTTCAGCTCCTTAATTTCTTTACCCATTGTTTTCCTAATCTTTCCCAAGGCTTTACTAAATATTTAACACTCATTTTGATGCTCTAAATCACCTTAGTTCATTCACCAACTCATTACTCATTTCTAAATAACTACCACAACTTTTCTCACTTTCTCTTCAACACTTGCACTAGTGTTCCTAGTTCTTTATTTGCTACAAATTTTGACTCTAACTTCTACCATCTAACACTTCCTTGACCAATGCCACTCTAGTGTTCAAATTGCATTCCTTACATCCTAGTCCTTCCCACTACTAGCTCCTTTTCAAATCTGTTTTCAAAGTGATTAACTACCCACAACAAACACCAAAACACACCTAGTCATTACCTAGGTTATTCCTCTTCTTACACCTCTACGTCTTCTAATTTCTAGATAAATTTTAACAGAGTTTCCCCTATAATTTTCACTTTGCCCACATAAAATTCTCAGCACACAATTCAGTTACAATCTCCACATTAATCTCAACACTAACAACACATAAATTTTTCCTGCACATATACATTTATTTCCCAAGGTTCACCCAAGCTTTAATCATCTTTTAAAGCTTCAAAATAGATTAATTCTCTTCCTGTTATACTACAACATAGTTACTACTCAAAAACCATATACATACTCATTTTAAGTACTTAAAACTGTTACATTAAGGCATACAAAAACTAGCTCAAGGTAAGAGCAATTACCTTGTGCTTCTAGTTTTTCCTTCTTTTCTTTCTTGTTCTCTCCTTCTTCTTCTTGTTCCGGTTCCCAATTCATAATGCTACACAATACATACCCCATACCAACTTAGAAACTAATCTTTCCTAGCCTAGATTTAAACACACTTAAGGGTTCATAAGAGAGCATTTACCTTAGGCCGTGGTGGTGGGATTTTGGACGAAAAGAAGCACGATTCCAGCTCCAAAATATACACCAAAACCGGCTGGAATGGCGGAAAGAGGAGCATAAAAATCTGGAACTCTTGATATCCAAAAGAGGCTAGAAGAAATGATAGATTTTTAAAACTTCTTTTTACTTAGAATGACAAGGGAATGAAGGGGCTTCAAATGGTTAGTCTTCAAAACTCCGAAACGAGCTACAACCATGGTGGGGAAGTATGAGCTTTTCAACTTTTGAAAAAGGTGGAAAATGAAGCTCAAGAGGAGAGGAATACAATGGTTGTAATATTTGTAGAATTTGGACAAGGTTTGAGCCTTGAAGAAGAGGAGAGAAGATGAGGGTGTGTGGTTCTTCAAATCGCCATGGGGCTGCGTGGGAGAAGAAGTTTCAGGTTGGAGGGGAGCAAACCGTGAGAAAGAGGAGGGGTAGGAGAGAGAGTGACCAACTTTTGCTTTTTACTTTTTTATTTGTCCTTTTGTACTAAAAGCCAATAAAGAGAGGGGAGAAGTGAGTGAGCCGGCCCCCTATGCACACACATACAGATTTTGATTTTTATTTCCAAAAGTGGACACATTAGTTTAGCTTATTTACACTCTCACCCCACAACTTCCCGGTTTTTACAGTTTTTACTAACTGGAACCCGTTTTCCAGAATTTATCTTTTAATTAAATTTATTAGTTCTAAACCTTCCTTAATGTTTATTAATGACTATTTGGTTGACCAAAATTATTACGAGTCTATTTGACCCGCTTAAAGTCACGTTTTCTCGGTTTCCTCGAAAAACGCGCTTTAAGGTTCATTTGAGCTTTTAATCCATTTTAAGGATCCGTTTTCTTCGGGATTTGTTCCCTCACGTTTACGGGCCTACAAACTTTGGGCTCAGCTTGCCCTTTTGGCCAAATCAAAAGATGCCCTTCATAGGTGAAACACGCAGAAACACTTGATCGCCCATGACAACTCAAGGTCGCGTCGTCGCACATCCACATAGGATTTCTGTCTATCTTGGGCTACTTTCATGTTCGCTCGGATTTGCTGAACTTCAGCTTGTACATGCTCAAGATACAACGGTCCAATTATGACCACTTCGCTTGACTCATCCCAACACAATGGGGTACGGCAGGGTCTACCATACAAAGCTTGGAAAGGCGACATCTAAATCTAAGCATGATAGCTGTTGTTGTATGAAAACTCGATAAGATGAAGCTTATCAATCCAGCTCCCCTGAAAGTCTAAGGCACATTCTCTAAGCATGTCCTCGAGTGTCTGGATGGTCCTTTCTGTCTGACCGTCGGTCTGTGGATGGAAGACGGTGCTAAGCTTTAACTCAGTACCCAGTGCTTCCCGTGTCACTCTCTAGTATCTTGAAAGAAATCTAGTGTCGCGGTCAGATACAATTGTCTTCGGGACTCCGTGGTGTCGAATGATCTCCTTGTCGAATAGCTCAGCGAGCTTCGCTTCCTTCCAGGTGTCCTTCATCGGTATGAATCGGGCAACCTTGGTGAGGCAATCGACTACTACCCAGATCATGTTGAGTCCTCCCCTGGCAGGTGGGAGTCCAACAACAAAATCCATGGAGATATCATGGAATTTCCACTCTGGAACAGGCATAGATTGTACCATTCCTTCCAGTCTTCGGTGCTCGAACTTCACCTTCTGGCATGTGAGACACCTCAGTACATACTCAGTCACGTCGGATTTCATTCCCGGCCACCAGAAATACCTCTTCATGTCTTGTACATTTTGGAGGCTCCCGGATGGACGGATAGTGTAGAACAGTGTGACTCTCGCAGGATGCGATCCTTCAGTTAGCATTGCTTCGGGGAATGCATAACCTGCCATTCAGCCGGATCAGACCATCTTCATGCAGTTTGAAGTCATACTTCCCTTTCTCGAATGTGCCATCTGTGATCTTCTATCTGATCTCGGTCATATAAGGGTCGCTCAACTAAGCGTCTCGCACCTCATCAACCAGGCTAGAAGAAGCGAGTAGCAAATGGAGCGAGTGTTCTCGACGGCTCAGGGCGTCGGCTACAACGTTTTCCTTCCCTTCCTTATACTGTAGGTCGATGTCGTAATCTGATAGAAACTCCATCCACCTCCTTTGTCTCAAATTCAGTTCTTTCTGTGTGAAGACGTACTGGAGGCTCTTATGATCGGAATAGATGGTGATGCTTACCCCATATAGATAATGTCGCCATATCTTCAATGCGAAGACAATGGCTCCAAGCTCTAAATCGTGAGTCGGGTAATTCTCCTCATGTTTCTTCAGCTGACGGGAGGCATAAGCTACTACCTTGCCATGCTGCATGAGTACGCATCCCATGCCTTTACCAAACACATCACAATATACCTCGAATCCCTCTGTGCCCTCTGGAAGAGTGAGAATGGCGCAACTGAGGCTCAGCGAGTCCTTCAGGCTTTGAAAGGATTTCTCACAGTCATCGGTCCATATGAATGGTGCATCTTTCTTCATCAATGTCGTCATGGGCTTTGCGACTTTGGAAAAGTCCTTTACAAATCTCCGGTAATAACCGGCTAGACCAAGAAAGCTCCGGATTTCGGTAACATCTTAGGTCTAGGCCATGATCGTACTGCTTCAATTTTGGATGGATCGACTTAAATACCTGCGCTCGAGATGACATGACCGAGGAAAGATACCTGATCTAGCCAATACTCACATTTGGAGAACTTCGCATACAGCTGGTTCTCGTGCAGTGTCTCAAGTACTTTTCTCAAATGGGTTTCATGCTCTACTGCTGACTTCGAATACACAAGGATGTCATCGATGAATACTACTACCAAAGTGTCCAACTGATCGCTGAATAACCGATTCATTAAGTCCATGAACTTTGCTGGTGCGTTTGACAAACCGAATGGCATCACTGTGAATCCGTAGTGGCCATATCTCGTACGGAATGCCGTTTTCTCAATGTCTTGCTCCTTGATAGAAATCTGATGATACCCGGATTGGAGGTCAATCTTAGAAAAGACCAAAGCTCCCTTCAACTGATCGAACAGGTCATCGATGCGTGGCAATGGATACTTGTTCTTTACAGTGACTACATTCAATTCACGGTAGTCGATGCAGAGTCGAAGACTATCGTCATTCTTCTTCACGAAGAGGACCGGTGCTCCCCAGGGTGATACGCTCGGGTGTATAAACCCTTTGTCGAGAAGGTCGCGCAATTGCTCCTTAAGCTCAGTCATTTCTGCAGGTGTCATACGGTATGGTGCCCTAGCAATGGGACCAGTACCAGGCACAAGGTCGATTTCGAACTCAACTATTCTCTGTGGTGGCATACCAGGAAGCTCTTTTGGGAATACATCAGGGAATTCTGATACAACTGATACATCGGTACTAAATTCTGGATCTCTCTCCAGATCTTGCATATGGCATAAATACACATCATGTCCTTTTCTGAGCTCCCGGTACATAGCCATAGCGGAGATGACTGTAGTCGAAGGCTCTCTCGGCCTCTGACGGTATGAAACTGTAACCCCAGATGGACTCTTGAGCAGTAGTCTATGCTCGGCACAGAGGATTCGCCCCTTGTGCCGCTCCAACCAGTTCATCCCGACTATTAAGTCGAATCCCAACCCGTTGAATGCAATGAAGGAGATGGGGAATTCTTCGCCTTTGATTCGAATTGTGGCGGTTCGGTAATACTTGGTGCTCCTTCGATGGGAGAGTAACCAGGAAGTTTGGTAGCTCATCTGCGTCTAGCCCCGACCTCTTCGCAAATTATGGCGATACAAAGGTGTGAGAGGCGCCGGAGTCGAATAGTACTATGGCTTCAATGCCATTTACTGGGAAGGTTCCCGTTAGAATGGTGCCGCTCTTATCGGCTTGTGCTTCGGTGAGGATACTCAGTTACCTTCGGTACCGAGTCCACAACTTATTGATTCATAAGCTTAATAAGAATTTGGTGGTATAACGCAAGTGGAATTTAATAACCAACATTGCTTTTATTGAATAATCCAACCATCACATACTGTGTCTCTAATACACGTTACTAATGCGTTACATGCTACTACAAGATTAATACTTCCTAAAGGAAAGGTTCAAGCGTCTTGGTTTCATGTGTGTGGCATTGATTATTGCCGGTGGTGCCGTATTCAACTTGATCTTTTTGATACCGTGATACAACAACCTTGATTTTCCACCCATGATCAAGACATCTCCTGATCTCAGTACCTTTTTCTCTGCGAGGTCCACACGCTTCTGCTCGCTATACAAAAATACCGCGTCCTCACCAATGGACCAAGACACTACGGGCACTCCTTGTTCAAGAGATTCCGTTGTCTCGTCCTTATCTTGGTGTAAGCCAAGTCGTCACTATTTCTCATAAAAGTTGACGATACGTAGGTCTGCTTCAAGTGCAGGGATTGGATCATCTTCACATTGTTGTGCAAGTTCTATTGCTTGTGTGACAAGCGTCTGAAATTCGGTGGGTATTGATGGAGGTGTTGATCCGTCTTCTGCTCGCGTCTTCTGGTATGTCTTGGTATAAGGATTCCAGTCCTTTACCAAGCACATCATCTTCAGTTTCATTGTTTCTCCACGGGGAATTCGGGTGTGTAAAATCCTCCTGGACCCGCTCCTAGTTCGTTGCACCGTCGGATGATGGACATTTGCGCTTCGGGTGTCAGGTATCCTTTTAATAAGATCATACCTGGACGGATGACCTGACACTGTTTGTTGGTGAAGTGGTGAGTGGTGATGTCGGCTTCTTTATGGTTTGGGTTTGAAGGTATTGGGTAACAGATATTGAATCTCTCTAAGGTGGTAAATTTCATCTAACGTGAGTTCTAGGCTTAACTGTTCATTTCATGCTTAAATTCATACTTCGAGTACTTACGCATTCATGCAATCCCTCATACAGGTAATTCGTTACTTAGACATGCATTTCAAGGATTAAAGGTATAAGTTAGTACCTAAGCCGGACATAGTACCGGTCCCGTCGCGATCAATAATGTGCAAGGCCAGCTGCCTCTGTGGTGCACCCTTCTGAGCACCTCGGGACCCTTGTCCCTGTGAGGTCTGCTGGGTCTGAGCATCGCCAGACGCAACCTCCTTGCCTTCACGCAGCTTGTAGCCCTGGTAGTTGCCCTTGGGCTTCGAGTTCTCCGAGCATACATGAAATACCCCTAACCTTTATATAATTAAATAATGATGAATATATATTATTCGGGGGATTATTAAACCCTAAGAAGGATATAAACACTTAGGCATTAAAAACGCAACTAAACTCCTTAAGGTCAAAAACGTGTGTTAAAGCCCGACCTTAAGCTAAACAAGTTACATAAGTTATGAAACTCATATGAAGTTACTCTAGGATCATTATATGACCCTTAGAATATAGGACCTCATCTGAAACTGAGTAAAAATATAAAATGCTCGGGAGTTCCTTTAAAGGCCCTTAAGGCCCGAAAGTCTCGGAAATACATTATGGGATGAAGTAAAGCATTACACTTCATTCCAAATGTACCATAACACTTTATTAACATATAAGATGAATTCCTCAAGCTAAATTCTCAGTTAAACACAAAGTGCTAGGAGATGCTTTTTGGGGGCCCCATAAACCCTTAGGAATGCCCAGGAGGAGTGCCGAGGTGGCACGAACTCCTATAAAATTAATTCTTAGAGTTCCTAACATCATTATCCAACATTATAAAGAGAATATTCGAGCTACTTCCTCAAAAATAAACAAAGTACTCGGACGAATTTCTTAACGCTCTTTTTGCCCCGGTTAGCCCGGGAGTTGTGTTTTGAGTTGATAAAACCCCATATAACTCAATGTAACACCTTAACATATTATTATTGACTATAAACAATGTCAATAAACACTTGGAACTCATAGAGACTAATTATTTCTCAGAAAATCCTTAAAGCACAAAAACGCACCTTCGGGTGTCACGAAAATGCGTTTTACGCAATTGGCTTGAAGTTTTTGAGGAGCTACGAGTTGATAATCTTAAAAGGGATAAATTGACCATCTAAATCAATTGATGGCAGTACTAAATTCATAGAACAATTAGGGCCTATGTTATCATCAAAAAGGTACCTAAAATCAGCATTTTTACCTTAAAACTTTCATCTTTTACCATGGTATAAATGTACCAATTAAATGCTGTAACCTATTACACATATTAGTATGGTCTTAGTACAATATAGTGTAACAAAAATTAAATGAAAAATTAATCCCAATTGGTCCCTATATCATGCGCCAATTTGGGTAGTTTTTGACTAGATTTAACAAAAATATGTACTAGGATAAGATGACTCATCCAGCATGTGTGACATGATAAGGTATCAAATAAATACTGTCAATGAAGCCTCCGCCACCGTATAACCTGCAAGAGAAAAGCAATAAGATTAGTATAAGATTAAGAAAAGAAATGAAAAAGCAATGCATTAAATTACAAACTAGATATACTTTAGTGATTAGTTTAGTTAATGACAAAGCAACCCATGTGCTATCTTATATCCACCGGTTATGCTCAAGAGAATAACAAATCATTGCTGTTAAACTAATTAAAGAAAGACATAAACCTAACTATACCACTAATTGCCTATAAACTACAGTAATTAAGGCTACTCACATGCTCCATTGCCGCCAGCCTACATGGGAAGAAGACAACATTAGCATGGTTGATTAAACATAGAAAATGCTAAAGAAATGCATTACCTAATTACCTAGCAACATAGCATGTCCTTATGTCTCAAAAGACAAAAAAAATCGGTGGCCTATACGCTCAAATCATTACCGAAATTACAAGGGAAAAGCAAGGCAATAATAACATGGTGAGTAACTTAGAAAATTCAAGGAGACATACACCTAACTTAACTCTTGTCTTCTAGTTTCAATTTGTCAAACAAGCTCCATTATATTCTTTGTCCCAGCCGAAAACAACCACTAATTGAGGGCATATTATAGAGCCAATCAATCAAGTAATTAACAAAGGAAAAGAATGCCCAATCAAATAAACAATAAACAATACCAATCAGATTTTTGATTGCTTTCATTCCCTTCTTCTAAAACCTATGTGAGACTTCCTCCATTCTCTTGCCACTCCATGGCCGAATGGTAAGCATCCCATACCCTCTCTTTTCTTCTTCATTTGTTAAGTTCTTCCTTAGAGCTTTTAAGCCCCATTAATGGTGATCTAAGTTCTAACACCATTTTTATGTAAATTCCTAGTAAATCTACTAAGTCTTGAAGCAAGAATCATTCTAGGAACTCTTACAATTTTCGCCAAGCATTAGATGTTCCAAGGAGGTTCTTAGATTCAACAACAACACAAGGAACAACAAGATCAAGTTAAGGTATATTTTCATGTTGAAAATCCTAAGTAAATTCCTTAAGGTATTGTCAAAATTTAGAACTTCTAAATCTATATTCTCTTCATTATTTCATGAAGGAAACTTGGATCTACAATCATCACAAGGTGTATCAAAAATACCTTGATAAATTCCTAAGGTAAACTCTTGTAAAACTACTCCAAATCTTATTTATAATTTTGTTAGAAGTCTAACAAATGGATCTCCTAAATATGTACAAGGAGGCCGAAATCTCTACTTCAAAATACATTTGGAAAGCTTGGAATTCAAGGAGAAATCAAGTACAAGAATTGTCTTGATTTAAGGAGTAAGTATATATAATTAAGGTTTATTAAATTTAAGCTTGATTTAAGCTTCAAACTTGGTATAAAAATTATACATAACCTCTAAATAAATTATGGCCGAAAATACTATGGGTTATAATGTCAAGAAAATAATTTTATAACATATAAGGTAAGACTATTACCTTAAGGTATAATTATGTGTCACAAAAAAATTAATTAAGATGCATATATATGTAAACCGAAATATCTAGGAGTTATTTGTTCTATTTTGAGATTATAATCATTCTAAGTCATTAGCATAATTTTTAGAAGTGTTATATGGCTTATATACATTTATATGTAATTAATATAAAGTTTAAATCAAGTTTTGGAAACTATATGGTAAAATATGTTAAGGCCGAGAATAAAAGGTATTATTTGATGATTTTCGAAATATATAAGTACATTAACTTATATTAAAATTTTGGGAATATTAAAAATAGCTACAAGTGTTTAAATGGCTAGTTTAATAAGTTATGTGGTTAAAATATAAATTTTGAGATGTTTGGTGTACAAAATATGAAAACCAAGAACATAAGGAGTTGTTTGGTATATTTATATTATAATATAAGGTTGGAATTAATATTATGAATTTTGGTGAATTAAATAAGTGTTTAAGTGTTAAAATAACATTTTCTTAAGTTTTGGGCTATTTTGTAATTATTGGAAAATATAGTGTATGGCTGAGAATTACTTATGATTTTATGGGTTTATTAAAGTATTAATTATGAAATTAAGTCTTGGTCAAAGTGTTGACCAAAAACTTTGGGTTAAAATGATTTATGACATAAAATATTAAGTTTATAAAAGTCTTTGGGTGAATATGTAATTTATGGAAGATTCTATGTAAAACCGAATTGGTTTGGGGCGAAATCATAATTTAAGAAAATATATGGGTTACTTCGGTTATTTAAAGAAATAAAATATTTAAACTATAGTTTATAAGTTAATATGTAACTTATATAAAGTTTTGGGGTTTAAAAGTGAATAAAGGAAAATATAAGTGGACCGAAAATTAAGGGGTTTATTTGTAATTTATAAAAGTTGGTATAATGAGATTGTAATTTATGAAAATTAAGGTGGACATTTGGTAAATTAAAAAGTAATGTGGTTAATTAGTATTTACAAAGGTTAATGTGGGTAATTAGTGAATTATAAAAGTTATAAGGTTATTTGGCAATTTATAGAAGTTAATATAATTGTTTTACAATTTCCAAAATTAATATGAGTATTTAGTAAATTATAAAAGTATATGGTTGTTTGGAAAATTGTAAAAGTTAATGGGTTCAAATTATGATTACCGGAAATTATATGTGGTTACCTAGTAATTTATAAAGTTGTTGGGTATAAAATATAAATACCGAAATAATAAGGTTGGTTTTGTAATTTAATAAGAAAAGAAGTAAAACTAGGTAATATAATGTATTATGGTATATTATGGAGTATAATATAAAGTTTATAAAATAATTGTGGTTATAATAAAAATGACCAAGGGATATAATATAAAGAATAAGTGGAAACAATTATGAGTATATAATTAAGGAAGTAGAACTATACTACAAGGTGAAAATTCATTATCACATGTGGATATCACATAAAATAACGAACTGTTGAACTATCTAGTGTCACTGTAAAATAACAGGGGGAAATAAAGAACTTACAGGATTAGTATATTACCAGTATAAGTTCTATAGTGACAGTACTGTAATGTTTAATGGATAGTTATATTAATATTACCCGGTATTGCTTGTAAATATAACAGCGTACGGGGAAGGACTGTTAAAGCGTGAATTGTCAAGCTAGCTGTTATCACGGTGAACGGTATGTTAATTATGTGGTCTGAATGTCCTAAGGATTATCCTAAGGTCCAGACATTGTGTGTTTAATTGTCTAAGAGCGATATCTGTGATTTTATGTATATGATATTGTGTACTGTATTGCTCAAATTGTTGCGTTGTATTTTATACGCGAACGTCTTATGACTGAAAGTTTATACATCTAAACTGGAACAAGACTAACTGACCTTTAGGTATTATTGAACCTAACTGATGGTTAACTATTATAGTCTTAATTCAAGTATTGGTTATTGAACCACTGACTAAAGGGCTAACTTATAAAGAGAGGAATCCAGACTGTTTCGACTTTCTGGTTGCGCATCGTGATCACTACGAGAGACTTCGAAGGGAAGTCACTCAAAGGAAATCCATCAGCCACATTCGGGGATGGCGGAAGGCACTGCCGTTGGTGCACAGGTTTGACCGGATCGGTCAATTAACCAGGGCCATAGGGTCAGCTGGTAACAGTTCCATTGGAACACAGGGGACATTCGTTCATTTATAAGTTATTAAGGTTTGTCTCGACATGACACTTGAGGTGGAAATTAATTGGAAAAGCTTAAATGATTGGTTTAAAGGGTAAGGGCCTGGTGGCTAACTAACAAGTACATTTTAATACGCGTATCTGGTTTGGTGATTGTTATGGATTATTAATGTGTGCTTATTGATTATTACTATGGATTATTAATGTGTGCTTATTGATTATTGCTATGGATTATTGTTGTGTGGTTATTGGTGTTGTGTACTATTGTACACTGATGTTTACAGGTGAATTGTTAAGTGACTGTTAAATGTTTACAGTTATTACTGTTATTATCGTAAACTGGTATTTCATGTAAAGAACCTAATATCAAGATGACTAAACGACTTAAGGAGTCCAATGATTTAAGACTACATTTAGCATACCAGCATTTCGATTGTTGAGCCCTTCAATGGGCCAAACATTCAGGTTGCTGAAGAAGTCTCAAGCCGGAGTGCGGGACGCGGGGGTAGCTGATGTGTTTTCAACAAACACAGTTGGTTTTATTTTGTATTGTATTAAGGAGGTTGATGTATTCAGTTAGTTGCTCATTTAGTTGGATTTGGTTTGTAATAATTAGAGTGCTCAATATCTGTTCATCACAGCGTGAGGAGTTGTATTGTTGGAAAGAGTAAGGATGCCTTGTTGCTCACAAGGGTGAGTAACGACGTGTAACACCAAGGTAGATAGTTTTATTTTCCACTGCGAGTTGTTATTTATTATGCTACGATGTGTGACGTTATTACAGGTTTAGGATTAAGGGTGTTACAAAAAGTGGTATCAGAGCGGAGTACCGCTCTGATGAAAGATACTGAGTCTAGGACAATGAGCATAGGAATATTGGGATACGGGAAACGTCTGTGAGGATTCGTGCCCTAGAAAAATTCTAGGGATATCTTATTGCTAGTAGTTAGCTTTCTTACATGTCTGTGATTGTGTATGTGATACGGTGTAGCAACCGAGTAGAAATAATAATATACTATCTTAGATGTCGACAAGAGGAAGATCACGTGGAGGCAGCAGTGAACGCAGTGGCGAGACACCGACGGATGTTCCAGAGGTACCAGACATAGCAGCAACCATGGCAACTTTCACGCAGCAGCTAGGAGCTCAATTTACGGGAGCCATACCCCACCCGCTGCGGCCCAGAGAAACCAACTGGTTGAAGAGCGTAGCAGACGCGAGAGTACCAACTTATTCAGGGGAACCGGACCCCCGCCGCACTGGAGAAGTTCATTGCAGAGCACTAGAAGGCGTTCGAGGCTGTCAGAGTTCCATAAGACCAGCAGGTCGACATCGCCGCATACAACCTGAAGGACGCAGCTGACGTTTGGTGGCGGTCTGTAGAGGGCCACCGTAGAGCTACACCGGACTTTGGATGGACAGCGTTTGTAGAAGTGTTGCGGGAAAAGTACTACCCCGGACACCTAAAACAGAGAAAAAGGCAGGAGATCGAGACCTTAATCCAAGGGAGTCAAACAGTTAACCAGTACTACGCACGGATCACCAGTCTGCTGGACTATATACCAGGAGTCGACTACTCCGACGCAGGAAGAAAAAAAGGAAGAGTACTGAAGGAGATGATGATGGAGCACCTCTGGCGGTTACTGCAAGAAGGGGAAAGAATTCTTTGAAAAGAAGAAGGGGCGGAAGGGTTTCCATGGTCAGAAGACGAAGGAGCAGGTCCCTCGTCTGACCGGCCCAGCTATTGATGCTCATCCACTAAGAACAACACCACCTAGAGATAATAAGTCAACCCGATGTCACTATTACTGTAAACGTTGTGGAAAGAATCACCCAGGCGTAGATTGCGCAGGAAGGAAGGTGGAGTGTCGCTATTGCAAAAAGGAAGGTCACAGAGAGTATGAATGCTTTTCCAATCCAGGGAGCCGAGTATACAAGGGAGCTCGAGGTTTACAGAGAACACCAGCTAATGAGGCGGGCGGACAAAGAGGAGGCCAGGCACCGCAGAACAACACTTATACTAGAGGACCGGCAGGACAGCCATCCTCATCCGGGAGTCGGAAGGGAAAGGAGATAGTTCCATGAAGAAATACCCTGTACACAGTGGGAACTTCAGGCGCTGAGGCTAGCGCTCAGCGCGAAACCGGTAAGCCTAGAACTTAAACCTAATGCATGATGCATGAATATGTGTTTATATTTATCAGTCGATGAGACTTGTATGTGTAAGTAAGTATCAAATTTAAAGAGACCTAACTTAAGTAACCTCTCACCTAATGGGATACTTCGATATTTATTTTCCTTACCTACGAGACCCAGATCACCTGAGCCTATGAGCGAAGGTCGGGAATATCCAGAGGCATAATGCCAAGTACTTTGACTCGGCATGATCCTACTCAGGAAAACCTTAACTATAAATGAACAAATAACTATGATAAATGAATGTAGAAACTTGGGGATAGGCCTTGGAGGATTTTATATTCAAGATATGGGAGTGGATCAAAACTTAAATTATATATGATGAGTATGGGTAAGGATTGGGATACCAGTTGTATCCTTCTCCATGGGAGATGATGCTGAGTTTTATACGGTGACAAGAAGAGGATGGATAAGACGAACAAGATGATTTTAAAGTCAGGAGACACGTTAATATTTGATAGAGAATCCAGATTAGTGTACCATAGAATTAAGAGTATTAAACCGTAAATAGCCTTGGAATATATGGTGTGATAGTACAGTGAGGAATAGTAAGTTAGTTTTTGCTAGATCCGCCAAAGGGCATTATCAACTATCCAAACTTACAGTAACTACAAAGTATGACCTGCCTAAATGGCGAGCAGATGTCATGAAAAGGAATACATTAATTAATAAAAATAATACTTAAGACTACATGAATTATCAAAAGGGTTTGATAAAGACCTGCACGTAAAGAGCAAACACTGAAATTTTATGGGATACCCAGGCACCGAGCTTACCGCTCAGTGCGGGACTGGAAAATCCTATAATCCCTTATTAACTCCGAGAGAAGATAGTGCGAAACCTTGAAATATGTCAATAGAGAAACTGAATCTCAAAATATATAACTAAACATCCATCACGGATAAGCACGGGTTTTAAATACCTGAACAAATACCAAGGGTCTCAGCTAGTATCAATATAACAGTGCTGGACTCCTAATTAATGAAGGGGAGAGAACAAATTTTGAATATATACTTTCTGAAGTCGGGAGAACTACCTAATTAGCACTACCAAATGCTACATATATAATATAATGTGGAGGTTGTAAACCTAAAATGTGAGGAGTATTGATACATTTCAGAGGGATAAGTACCATTAAATATACCTACCCTATTTTGGAGGCACATGTCCTACACTATTCTTATGGTTCTATACGAGCATATGTCTTCTATGACAGCTCAAGTTATGAATGCGAATAAAGAGCGCAAGAAAACAAATAAGGTTAACCCCTATGTAATATAAATTTTAATATAAACATGGTAACGAATAACTCTCCTTGACATTTATAATGAAGGTAGTATAAGTTATATAAGAGTATGAATTAAAATATATACTAAAAGGGAGTGGAAAAAGTTTAAAAGTAGGAAAACATACCCCTTGGCTTGTAACAATTGTTTTACACGTAAACCTACCTAACGTTATACACTAATCCTTGTGATTCTAAATCCTCTATTTGATACACCTAGCCGACCTATTTTTAGAAGCCATTGAGTCTGTGGAGTAACCACGTTTCTAAGAGATAGAGACAAACAATAAGCTGTGATTGTCCTGTTACCAAATCGTAGGATTCAAACTGGAAACCCTTAGTTAAGATGGTACTAATGTTAAGAGATACTTAACCTTGGCTGAACATATATGGTTCACCTGATTCATGGAGTTTAGATGAAATAAGAAAAAGCCAAGCTTTAGGGCGGAGGAAATAATACTTTATGGAACTATAATTGTGGATGGAGTTATGAAAACTTTTCCTTGGAGTCTAACTAACTGTGACTGTCTTATTCTATGTGATGATAACTAAAGTTTAGGCTATAATCAAGCCTGGTGAGTTAAATACTAGGTGAGCCTTTTAAGGAGAGAGTACCCTAAGATATCCAAGTCCGTAACTGAATTTATTACTTGGATGATGGATTTAAGAGTTAAAATGATTGATGGATATAATTATTAGAGAGTATGAGCCTAGATGTTTAAATAAGAATTTACTTTTATGCCAAGAGGAAAAACTGGCTTCCCCGCTTAATGATTCGATCAAAGGAATATGGTTTCGGGGATTAAGGAAGTGCTAGATTCAAGTATAGGTCATAACAGTTATCAGAATAGTTGTAGAACAAGCAAGGGAAATGTACATGTAGTAGTCACCACGTCAAAAAGTTCGATAAGATAAAATCTGGAAAATGATAATTATGTGGTTGTTTGATATTTGACGTGGGAGGTCGAACTTGATCCTGGTTAGATCAAGGGAAATCCAAACACAAAATGGTGTGGAAGGATAGTTCAACACTGATGCTGACCCGTCAGGGTTGGATGATTCCTGAGACTCCTTACAAGTGGTCACAAATATTTCTGTGAAACGTAAGTATTTGTCCTTAAATCTAATATAAGATTTAACTAATAAATATATGAGATATAGAAGGTGTAAATTAAAAGTTAAGTTGTCCAGGTAACCCTGAGGAGATTAAATAGCTAAGACAAACTCCGCTTATGTCGGAAAAATAGTCAATTGTGAGGGAAATACTAACTATTATTATCCCATGAACCATGTTAATAAATTAAATATGAGATCAAGAGACAATTACCTATAATAGAAGTATTCTCAAACTACCTTCTAAGATATGACCAAATTGCCATCTGGTAGGAAAGATCGACTTTCATGTCTTTTTTTATGAATTCAAACCCAATATATTAAATGGGAACCTACCTATAAACATGGTAGAATATAAAGAGTAGAAACATATACTAATACTCACGTGAGTTGATTCACAACTACAAGAGCATGTTTAATTGAGAGAAAACTGTACCTTGTTAGAAACTTTAGCGGGAACCCTACAGTGGTATACCTGATGAACAGGCGATAGTAATCGTGTATGTACTACCGACTATTGGTGAATCAATAATACCAGGAAATCTTTCTATAATATACATAAGATGCACGGCTCGACCGTAGCTCATACCTTACATTAAAAAAATGGAAACCGATTATGGTGACTGTAAACTCAAATACCAGAATCACAGGATGATGACCTAAGGATCAAAAGAGAGAGATTTTAAGTATGCCCCAATATTAATACAAACCCAAGCGCCGATAATTACAACTACAAAAGGCGATTAATAGAAGTGTCTTACAAGAGATAATTTAAATAAGCCATAAGATACTATTGACAACGTACGGGATAGTAGATCACCTTCACCCATAAATATGGGATTCTATATAAAAACATACTAATGCACTATGGAACATATCAGAGAATGCATAGATTCTTGAGGGCTATATCTAGTAAACAGACAGAAGTTATATGCTAATGTCCATAGGAGAGATCTCAAATTCGCAGTAGGCGATCGAGTCTTCCTTAGAGTTTCACCTATGAAAGGAATTTTAGATCTTGCTAGAAGGGCAAGCTTAGCCCGAAGTAGGTAGGACCGTACCTTATTACGGAGCGAGTGGGCCCATTAGATTACATGTTAGATTTACCTGTTCAGCTTGGGAGAGTGCACAATGTGTTTCACATTTCACAGCTAAAGCAGTTTGTGCCTCATCCATCACATATTTTAGAGCCCGAAACACTCGAGCTAGATCCTACACTTAGATATGAGGAACCCCAATTCGCATCTTAGACTCCAAGACTAGGGAAACTAGGAACAAGACCATTCGAATGGTCACGGTTCTGTGGTCAAACCACGACATCGAGGAGGCGACATGGGAGTTAGAAGACTCCATGCGAGACAAGTATCCAACACTTTCTTTTTGTTTTGTGTATACTTGTGGGGTATGTGGGCGTAACCCTTTTTAAGGGGGGTAGAGCACCACATGCGACTTGCATATCTGCAGTCTATACTGGTTTGGTAATGGTTGTTTGTGTTTGATTGTTGCGCATGTGTGCAAATTGGTTGAATGGTTGATGATATGTCCTATGTGACACTGGTTGGTTATTGATGATATGTCCTATGAGACACTTGTATGATTATTGTTGTGTCCTGTGTGACACTTGAATGGATATGGTTGTGTTCTATGCAACACTTGGATGTTTATGGAAGTACTTATTTACCTTACAATAGGTTCATTCCTATTGCAATCACACAAGGGAATTACTGCCAAGGTTTACGCCTCTGCACTCTGTAGGACTGAGGATTTGGTATTGCACTTGTGCAGTAATGACCAAGTGGGATAGCTAGGAAGTTGGGACACTTATTTGTTTTACATTAATTATCATGAGTAAGGTTATGGATATGTACAATTGCATAGACTTGGATTACAGATGGAATGTAGGAGTGTCAATATAGTATTGACACCCAAGGATGATAAGTTACAGGAATAAATATGAGGAACTTGATTCCATAGGATGAATAAGTATAAGTTATGACTTCGGGACGAAGTCCTTTTAAGGGGGGTAGAATGAAATACCCCTAACCTTTATATAATTAAATAATGATGAATATATATTATTCGGGGGATTATTAAACCCTAAGAAGGGATATAAACACTTAGGCGTTAAAAACGCACCTAAACTCCTTAAGGTCAAAAACGTGCGTTAAAGCACGACCTTAAGCTAAACAAGTTATATAAGTTATGAAACTCATATGAAGTTAATCTAGGATCATTATATGACCCTTAGACTACAGGACCTCATCTGAAACTGAGTAAAAATACAAAATGCTCGGGAGTTCCTTTAAAGGCCCTCAGGCCCGAAAGTCTCGGAAATACATTATGGGATGAAGTAAAGCATTACACTTCATTCCAAATGTACCATTACACTTTATTAAACATATAAGATGAATTTCTCAAGCTAAATTCTCAGTTAAACGCAAAGTGCTAGGAGATGCTTCTTGGGGGCCCCATAAACCCTCGGGAATGCCCAGGAGAGTGCCGAGTGGCACAAACTCCTATAAAATTAATTCTTAGAGTTCCTAACATCATTATCCAACATTATAAAGATAATATTCAAGCTACTTCCTCAAAAATAAACAAAGTACTCGGACGAATTTCTTAACGCTCCTTTTTGCCCCTGTTAGCCCGGGAGTTGTGTTTTTGAGTTGATAAAACCCCCATATAACTCAATGTAACACCTTAAAATATTATTATTGACTATAAAAATGTCAATAAACACTTGTAACTCATAGCGACTAATTATTTCTCATAAAATCCTTAAAGCACAAAACGCACCTTCGGGTGTACCACGAAATGCGTTTTACGCACTGGCTTGAAGTTTTTGAGGAGCCCGAGTTTGATAATCTTAAAAGGGGATAAATTGACCATCTAAATAAATTGATGGCAGTACTAAATTTCATAGCACAAGTAGGGCCGATTTTATCATCAAAAAGGTACTAAAATCAGCATTTTTACCTTAAAACTTTCAATCTTTTACCATGGTATAAAATGTAACCAATTAAATGCTGGAAGAACCTATTACACATATTAGTATGGTCTTAGTAAAATATAGTGTAACAAAAATTAAATGAAAAATTAATCCCAATTGGTCCCTATATCATGCGCCAATTTGGGTAGTTTTTGACTAGATTTAACAAAAATATGTACTAGGATAAGATGACTCATCCAGCATGTGTGACATGATAAGGTATCAAATAAATACTGTCAATGAAGCCTCCTCCACCGTATAACCTGCAAGAGAAAAGCAAGAAGATTAGTATAAGATTAAGAAAAGAAATGAAAAAGTAATGCATTAAATTACAAACTAGATATACTTTAGTGATTAGTTTAGTTAATGACAAAGCAACCCATGTGCTATCTTATATCCACCGGTTATGCTCAAGAGAATAACAAATCATTGCTGTTAAACTAATTAAAGAAAGACATAAACCTAACTATACCACTAATTGCCTATAAACTACCAGTAATTAAGGCTGCTCACATGCTCCATTGCCGCCAGCCTACATGGGAAGAAGACAACATTAGCATGGTTGATTAAACATAGAAAATGCTAAAGAAATGCATTACCTAATTACCTAGCAACATAGCATGTCCTTATGTCTCAAAAGACAAAAAAAATCGGTGGCCTATACGCTCAAATCATTACCGAAATTACAAGGGAAAAGCAAGGCAATAATAACATGGTGAGTAACTTAGAAAATTCAAGGAGACATACACCTAACTTAACTCTTGACTTCTAGTTTCAATTTGTCAAACAAGCTCCATTATATTCTTTGTCCCACCGAAAACAACCACTAATTGAGGGCATATTATAGAGCCAATCAATCAAGTAATTAACAAAGGAAAAGAATGCCCAATCAAATAAACAATAAACAATACCAATCAGATTTTTGATTGCTTTCATTCCTTCTTCTAAAACCTATGTGAGACTTCCTCCATTCTCTTGCCACTCCATGGCCGAATGGTAAGCATCCCATACCCTCTCTTTTCTTCTTCATTTGTTAAGTTCTTCCTTAGAGCTTTTAAGCCCCATTAATGGTGATCTAAGTTCTAACACCATTTTTATGTAAATTCCTAGTAAATCTACTAAGTCTTGAAGCAAGAATCATTCTAGGAACTCTTACAATTTTCACCAAGCATTATATGTTCCAAGGAGGTTCTTAGATTCAACAACAACACAAGGAACAACAAGATCAAGTTAAGGTATATTTTCAGGTTGAAAATCCTAAGTAAATTCCTTAAGGTATTTTCAAAAATTTAGAACTTCTAAATCTATATTCTCTTCATTATTTCATGAAGGAAACTTGGATCTACAATCATCACAAGGTGTATCAAAAATACCTTGATAAATTCCTAAGGTAAACTCTTGTAAAACTACTCCAAATCTTATTTATAATTTTGTTAGAAGTCTAACAAATGGATCTCCTAAATATGTACAAGGAGGCCGAAATCTCTACTTCAAAATAGCATTTGGAAAGCTTGGAATTCAAGGAGAAATCAAGTACAAGAACTGTCTTGATTTAAGGAGTAAGTATATATAATTAAGGTTTATTAAGTTTAAGCTTGATTTAAGCTTCAAACTTGGTATAAAAATTATACATAACCTCTAAATAAATTATGGCCGAAAATACTATGGGTTATAATGTCAAGAAAATAATTTATAACATATAAGGTAAGATTATTACCTTAAGGTATAATTATGTGTCATAAAAAAATTAATTAAGATGCATATATATGTAAACCGAAATATCTAGGAGTTATTTGTTCTATTTTGAGATTATAATCATTCTAAGTCATTAGCATAATTTTTAGAAGTGTTATATGGCTTATATACATTTATATGTAATTAATATAAAGTTTAAATCAAGTTTTGGAAACTATATGGTAAAATATGTTAAGGCCGAGAATAAGGTATTATTTGATGATTTTCAAAATATATAAGTACATTAACTTATATTATAAATTTTGGGAATATTAAAAATTGCTACAAGTGTTTAAATGGCTAGTTTAATAAGTTATGTGGTTAAAATATAAATTTTGAGAAGTTTGGTGTACAAAATATGAAAACCAAGAACATAAGGAGTTGTTTGGTATATTTATATTATAATATATGGTTGGAATTAATATTATGAATTTTGGTGAATTTAAATAAGTGTTTAAGTGTTAAAATAACATTTTATTAAGTTTTGGGGCTATTTTGTAATTATTGGAAAATATAGTGTATGGCCGAGAATTACTTATGATTTTATGGGTTTATTAAAGTATTAATTATGAAATTAAGTCTTGGTCAAAGTGTTGACCAAAAACTTTGGGTTAAAATGATTTATGACATAAAATATTAAGTTTATAAAAGTCTTGGGGTGAATATGTAATTTATGGAAGATTCTATGTAAAACCGAATTGGTTTGGGGCGAAATCATAATTTAAGAAAATATATGGGTTACTTCGGTTATTTAAAGAAATAAAATATTTAAACTATAGTTTATAAGTTAATATGTAACTTATATAAAGTTTTGGGGTTTAAAAGTGAATAAAGGAAAATATAAGTGAAGACCGAAAATTAAGGGGTTTATTAGTAATTTATAAAAGTTGGTATAATGAGATTGTAATTTACGAAAATTAAGGTGGACATTTGGTAAATTAAAAAGGTAATGTGGTTAATTAGTATTTACAAAGGTTAATGTGGGTAATTAGTGAATTATAAAAGTTATAAGGTTATTTGGCAATTTATAGAAGTTAATATAATTGTTTTACAATTTCCGAAAATTAATATGAGTATTTAGTAAATTATAAAAGTATATGGTTGTTTGGAAAATTGTAAAAGTTAATGGGTTCAAATTATGATTACCGGAAATTATATGTGGTTACCTAGTAATTTATAAAGTTGTTGGGTATAAAATATAAATACCGAAATAATAAGGTTGGTTTTGTAATTTAATAAGGAAAGGAAGTAAAACTAGGTAATATAATGTATTATGGTATATTATGGAGTATAATATAAAGTTTATAAAATAATTGTGGTTATAATAAAAATGACCAAGGGATATAATATAAAGAATAAGTGGAAACAATTATGAGTATATAATTAAGGAAGTAGAACTATACTACAAGGTGAAAATTCATTATCACATGTGGATATCACATAAATACGAACTGTTGAACTATCTAGTGTCACTGTAAAATAACAGGGGGAAATAACTTACAGGATTAGTATATTACCAGTATTAGTTCTACAGTGACAGTACTGTAATGTTTAATGGATAGTTATATTAATATTACCCGGTATTGCTTGTAAATATAACAGCGTACGGGGAAGGACTGTTAAAGCGTGAATTGTCAAGCTTGCTGTTATCACGGTGAACGGTATGTTAATTGTGTGGTCTGAATGTCCTAAGGATTATCCTAAGGTCCAGACATTGTGTGTTTAATTGTCTAAGAGCGATATCTGTGATTTTATGTATATGATATTGTGTACTGTATTGCTCAAACTGTTGCGTTGTATTTTATACGCGAACGTCTTATGACTGAAAGTTTATACATCTAAACTGGAACAAGACTAACTGACCTTTAGGTATTATTGAACCTAACTGATGGTTAACTATTATAGTCTTAATTCAAGTATTGGTTATTGAACCACTGACTAAAGGGCTAACTTATAAATAGAGGAATCCAGACTGTTTCGACTTTCTGGTTGCGCATCGTGATCACTACGAGAGACTTCGAAGGGAAGTCACTCAAAGGAAATCCATCAGCCATATTCGGGGATGGCGGAAGGCACTGCCGTTGGTGCACAGGTTTGACCGGATCGGTCAATTAACCAGGGCCATAGGGTCAGCTGGTAACAGTTCCATTGGAACACAGGGGACATTCGTTCATTTATAAGTTATTAAGGTTTGTCTCGACATGACACTTGAGGTGGAAATTAATTGGAAAAGGTTAAATGATTGGTTTAAAGGGTAAGGGCCAGGTGGCTAACTAACAAGTACAGTTTAATACGCGTATCTGGTTTGGTGATTGTTATGGATTATTAATGTGTGCTTATTGATTATTACTATGGATTATTAATGTGTGCTTATTGATTATTGCTATGGATTATTGTTGTGTGGTTATTGGTGTTGTGTACTATTGTACACTGATGTTTACAGGTGAATTGTTAAGTGACTGTTAAATGTTTACAGTTATTACTGTTATTATCGTAAACCGGTATTTCATGTAAAGAACCTAATATCAAGATGACTAAAACGACTTAAGGAGTCCAATGATTTAAGACTACATTTAGCATACCAGCATTTCGATTGTTGCGCCCTTCAATGGGCCAAACATTCCAGGTTGCTGAAGAAGTCTCAAGCCGGAGTGCGAGACGCGGGGGTAGCTG
Source organism: Limonium bicolor (assembly GCA_023374045.1). Lineage (NCBI taxonomy): Eukaryota > Viridiplantae > Streptophyta > Magnoliopsida > Caryophyllales > Plumbaginaceae > Limonium > Limonium bicolor. The sequence continues at coordinate 348,020,444 of CM041778.1, forward strand.
ATGTGTTTTCAACAAACACCGTTGGTTTTATTTTGTATTGTATTAAGGAGGTTGATGTATTCAGTTAGTTGCTCATTTAGTTGGATTTGGTTTGTAATAATTAGAGTGCTCAGTATCTGTTCATCACAGCGTGAGGAGTTGTATTGTTGGAAAGAGTAAGGATGCCTTGTTGCTCACAAGGGTGAGTAACGGCGTGTAACACCAAGGTAGATAGTTTTATTTTCCGCTGCGAGTTGTTATTTATTATGCTACAACATGCGACGTTATTACAGGTTTAGGATTAAGGGTGTTACAATACATTCGCACGGTGCCCCGGTTTCTGGCAGTTGTAGCATCGGATCTCCCTTCCTTGGCAATCGGTGCCGGGATGATCCTTATTGCAGTTTCGGCACACATAGCTTCGACCATCACTTCGCCTCTTGCCATAGCCAGCACCAAAACCTGTTGCTTCTAAGTTAGCAAGGTTTGGCATATCTACATTAATTTACATACACACTAATTCACAAGCATACTATTTCGGTTTCGGGTTCTTACCCTTGTAGGGCTGAGACCTCAGTGGCTTTGCTGCCACTGGTGCAGTGTAGGCGAGCTGCAACGGCTCAGCATGGGCACTGTTGTCTCCAGAGGTATTCTTCTGGTTTTGGTGGGAGTACTTCCCCTTCTTCTTCTTCTACTTCCATGGCTTATTCTGGTTCTGCTCATCGGAGCTGTTACCTTTGCTGCTCACCTTGCGCTTCAACGCTTGCTCTTCATCTCTCAGCTGGCAGGTGATCTCAACTCGAGATGCAGTGTGGTAACACTCTTGGAGATGGATGTCATATGGTATTCCCATATACTAAAGAATCGATTCGAATTGACTACGACATTAAGGGTTTCGAATTATTGTTTACCTGGAGGGAGGTAAATCTGGTATAACCCATGCCATACCAGAGGCGATGGCTCAGGCCACCATAGAAGCGGTCGACCAAGACCCGGCCGGTATACCCAAGGTCGGGTAGGAGTCTAAGAATGGAGGTGAAAGTACGGTAATATTCATCAACCGTCATCTTCTCCGTCATTTTGAGGGCATTAAGCTCAAGACGCTTCTTGGTCTTGACATGCTCGGGGTAGTACTTAGATCAAAGGAGAGAGGTGAATGCTTCCCAGCCGAATATGGGGTCGGCAACGTGCTCGGCCTTGACGAGCTTCCACCAGTCCATAGCCGCGTCCTTGAGGTAGTACGCAGCTATCCTCACCGAACTTCAGCAGGAGTCTCGAGAGTCTCAAAAGTCGTCTCCATCTCGGAGATATAGGCCTCAAGCTTAGCGGGGTCGCTCTCGCCTCTAAAGCAGGGAGGTCGAAGGTCGACGACTGCCTTTACCCAATTGGTTTCACGGGGCTGAGACGGGTCGGGCTGTTGTTATTGGTTTGGTTGTACTTGCTGCTGGGCTGCAGTCATCAGTTGGGGCATCAGCTGTGCCACGGTGGCAGCGATGATCTCGGCGACTGTCTGTGCACTAGGCTCATCAGCCTGCTCTCCCCGGGGTCGGCCTCGACCACGTCCTCTTCCTGACATCTGAACAAGTGTGGATTACATTAGATACTGTGACCATGTGGTCTTGATTTAAGCAAAGGTATCGTCTTTTCAGACGTCAAGGGTATCTGTTATCATTAACGGTCATTCCTAGTAAGGTTTCTAATTCTCTGTTGTAAAACGGTGTGTAATTCTAACTCGGTAATCACTACAGTCGGTGATCTAATCTTCAGAGCGCTACTGCGTTCTGATACCACTTTTTGTAACACCCCTACCACTAATACTCCCATTATCCTCTAATCATCTCCATAATTACTCTACACGCAGCGGATACTTACATACTTCCGGTGGGTGATAAAACGCCGTTAGCCATTCCAAGACTAACAAGGCTCCTACTACTTATTGTAACGGTCTGAAGATTAAGATATACCGAACAACTTGAATACTTTTATTACAATTCCAAATACTTACTTACATTCTTGATTACCGAGTATCCAAAGATCTATGAATTACATTCCAACTCTACAAGTCTATTCAAAAATTATGAGTTTATACATCTACTCATTCATACTAAGTTCACAAGTTCAATTCTCCAAAAAGGTGTACCACATGGTACACCGGCTACTCAAAAGGCGTCAATCCGTGTACAACTCAGTACACCATTTTAATCTACTAACTACTCCAAAAAAGAATTCATCATGGTCCTTACTCGACCTTCAAATCTCACGGGTACCTGTAGAAATAAATACAGTGCCCCAAGGGGCTCAGCAAAACGCTGCATATGAAATTCGCATACCCTGCGTGCTAACGGGGGTACGCCGACTACTTGGTTGAATACATGCGGTTCATTTTATTCATACATACATACATGCTTTGATAAGATACAATACATTCACATCATAGAGTATACATACATTCCATTCAATACACACAAGGAAGACAATACTCGTCAACCGTTCACACTTACCGAATACGGAGATACACTCCTCCAATACATACGCAATACTTGTTAGCTTCTTTACTCACCCGGGTTAAATGGGTGTATTTTACTCTTTTACTCATGGTCAATCACTTACAATAGCCATCACCGTTACTCATACAATTACTTTACTTGCTTACTTACTCAAGTCAAGTCGTGGTGACCTCCGGGCAGGGACTACGATATCCCACAACCGGGCTTTAGGGTGGCTCACTAATCCAGGATGCTACCCAACTAAGGGATTTGGTCCATGGAAAAGATTAAGGCCAGGAATCGGATCCAACCTCTTGTGTCTCCTCATCCTCACGCGTGGCGGAAACTATATCGGACTTCTACTCATTCCAATTTACCAATTTTCTCAAGTTCGGATGTTAGGTAGTTAGGAATTGGTTAGAAGTCCTCTTCCCACACAAAGGGTTATTACACTACACAACAAGGCCACACAACACTTCATTCTCATTCATACGTTTCATGAATTATACAAACTAAGAGTTCAAGGCATCATAACAAGAACAATATAATACAAGCACAAGTAAGTGCATTAAAACCCGATTCGTGCATTTATCTTATTTAGGTGATCACATAAACACACAAATCAGAGTAGCCAAGGTAGCTTACGGGGCATGAGAAAATCATACCGTTCACCGTCGTACTCGAACCCCGACTTTCCTTCGGTGTTCAACTATTCGGTTCCTATAACATACATGGAGTTGTATTGGTCAATGATCTATTATTGACCTAACTCATTCCTCCATTAATACTTCCAATGTACACTTACTAGTTCTTACAATTCATACTTGATTATGATAATCATCATTTTCTCATTATTTCCTTAAACTTACTTTCTTACTCATGTACTTACTTTCCTACCATTATTGCTCCATTAATGGTGTGCTACTATATATATACACATAGGATTACTATGATTTTTTTTTGTATGACTCGACCGACCTTACCCAGGGTCAGCCCCAAGGTCGGTCAAAGTCAGTGAGTTACGTTCCTGGAAAATTGAGACCCGACCGACCTTGCAAGGTAGGTCCCAAGGTCGGTCCAAGTCAGTAAGTTCTAGTTCTGAAGATTTAAGACTCGACTGACCTTGCAAGGTAAGTCCCAAGGTCGGTCGAAGTCAGTGACTTCTGGGTTTACATTTTTACGACTCGACCGACCTTGCCAAGTTCGGTCCAAGGTCGGTCGAAGTCAGTAGACTTCCGTCTTTGCAAATCTAGGCTCGACCGACCTTACCTAGGGCGGTACCAAGGTCGGTCCAGTCCAGTATTCTCATTTTAATTTCTGTTTCAGCTCCTTTCTTTACCCATTGTTTCCCTAATCTTTCCCAAGGCATTACTAACATGTTTAACACTCATTTTGATGCTCTAAATCACTTTAGTTCATTCACCAACTCATTTCTAAATTAACTTACACAACTTTTTCTCACTTTCTCTTCAACACTTGCACTAGTTTTCTCTAGTTCTTTATTTGCTACAGATTTTGACTCTAACTTCTACCATCTAACACTTCCTCGACCAATGCCACTCCTAGAGTTCAAATTGCATTACCTTACATCCTAGTCCTTCCCACTACTTAGCTCTTTTTCAAATCTGTTTTCAAAGTGATTAACTACCCACAACAAACACCAAAACACACCTAGTCATTACCTAGGTTATTCCCTCTTCTTACACCTCTAAGTCTTCTAATTTCTAGATAAATTTTGACAGAGTTTCCCCTATAATTTTCACTTTGCCCACATAAAATTCTTAGCACACAATTCACTTACAATCTCCACATTAATCTCAACACTAACAACACATAAATTTTCCTACACATATACATTTATTTCCCAAGGTTCTCCCAAGCTTTTAATCATCTTTTAAAAGCTTCAAAACAGATTATTTCTCTTCCTCGTTATACTACAACATAGTTACTACTCAAAACCATATACATTGCTCATTTTAAGTACTTAAAACGGTTACATTAAGGCATACAAGACTAGCTCAAGGTAAGAGCAATTACCTTGTGCTTCTAGTTTTTCTTTCTTTCTTTTCCTTCTTCTTCTTTCTTGTTCTCTCCTTCTTCTTCCTTGTTCTCGGTTCCCCAATTCAATAATGCTACATCCATACATACCCCATACCAACTTAGAAACTAATCTTTCCTAGCCTAGAATTTAAACACATAATAAGGGTTCATAAGAGGGCATTCACCTTAGGCCTCTTGGTGGGACTTTTGGATAGAAAAGAAGCAAGATTCCAGCTCCAAAATATACACCAAAACCGGCTGGAATGGAGGAAAGAGGAGCATAAAAATCTGGAACTCTTGATATCCAAAAGATGCTAGAAATGATAGATTTTTAAACTTCTTTTTACCTTAGAATAACAAGGGAATGAAGGGGCTTCAAATGGTAGTCTTCAAACTACAAAGCGAGCTACATCCATGGTGGGGAAGTATGAGCTTTTCAACTTTTGAAAGGTGGAAAATGAAGCTCAAGAGTAGAGGAACACAATGGTGTAATTTTTGTAGAATTTGGACAAGGTTTGAGCCTTGAACAGAGGAGAGAAGATGAGGGCTGTGTGGCTTCTTCAAATCGCCATGGGGCTGCTTGGAGGAAGAAATTTCAGGTTGGAGGGGAGCAAACCGTGAGAAAGAGGAGGGGTAGGAGAGAGAGTGACCAACTTTTGCTTTTTACTTATTTTATTTGTCCTTTTGTTACTAAAAGCCAATTAAAGAGAGGGGGAGAAGTGAGTGAGCCGGCCCCCTATGCACACACATACGATTTTGATTTTTATTTCCAAAAGTGGACACATTAGTTTAGCTTATTTACACTCTCATCCCACAACTTCCCGTTTTTACAGTTTTACTAACCAGAACCGTTTTCCGGAATTTTCTCGTTTAATTAATTTTATTGGTTCTAAACCTTCCTTAATGTTTATTAATGACTATTTGGTTGACCACAATTATTACGAGTCTATTTGACCCGCTTAAAGTCACGTTTTCCCGGTTTCCTCGAAAAACACGCTTTAAGGTTAGTTTGAGCTTTTAATCCGTTTTAAGGATCTGTTTTCTTCGGGATTTGTTCCCTCACATTTATTTAGATTTAATTAATCCTTTAAAATCATAATTATCCTAATTAATCATTATTTTTAATTTCAGGGCATTTCAGTAATATTATGGATATATGTGCTATATTCTGGTAAGGTATCCGGTGGTGTGACATACTATGGTTACTTGTGTGTTATTATGTTTGCTTGAGTATTTTCATAAAGATAAAATGTATTTGACATGTGGTGGCAAGAATTACTCAGCTTTGATAATTTTGGCGTTATGCCCTGTGTTCTTTGCTTTGTGATTGTATGAATGACCATAGGTATAGGAAAAGATGGTGTTTCTCCCTAGTCATGAAGTTGCACGGGAGTGTGGAGCTAGATGGGATTAGAGATTGAAGCTAGAAGACGATGTAGTATTTCAATTTTGTTCGATTGTAATAGGTTTAAACACTTTTGTATAAGCTTGTAAAGATGGTGTAAGTTAATACCTAGTTTTGAAAGATGATAGTTGAGGTTAGTGGGTAAGGTTATGGTTGGGTTTTTGAATATATATATATATATATATATATAAAGTTTAAGAGTTTAACTTAATTCGGTATAGTGGTGGTAATAAGCCTTGGCATCCACAGTGAGTGTAGGTGTGGCGGTAGCACCCCGGGTAGTGTTAGAAGACTTCCGCTGTGTAAAATGGAAATAAAAGGACAAAATTGGAGCTGGAAAATGGGGTGTTACAACTTGATAACAGTTTGAATAGAGCTTCACGTTCCTTAGTGGTTGAATTGGTCATCCACTACTCTGCGCCTCTGGATGTCACCGCAAGCTTGAGTGGGCTTTGACTGCTCCGGGCGGTAGTCTCCAATAACTGCTCTGTTTCAATTGGATCTGATATATGACGGGCTCTGTCGGGTAGACCAACTCGTTCTTGGCCATCATCTGTAAAACACAGAGGGACTAAATATATGTAGCCGATTTTACTTGGCCACCAAGACAATACATTAGCTAGTAAAATGACACCTATACCATGCATTAATTTTTCCTAATGATTAAGGTGGCTGGGTTCATCTTGCTAAGACACCAAGCAAACTAATTAGTCTGATTACAACATCTAGCAAGTCACTTAAAATCAAATTACAAAATCTTAGATTATTATAAGATAAATGCTATGGTTAAATGCAGGACATTGGATTAGAAATGAAGGGCTAGGATTGCTAGCTAATCCTATGGATTTGTTTGGTTTGTGGATACCGAAAATAACATGTTACATTGGGTAATATTCTAGCTATGTTCCTTAGGTTATATTAGGAATGAAGAGAAACAATACTAGCTAATCATTTCATGCATTTCCTTGCGCCTAATGTACATTGTACATGTTAAGAATTTAATAACTTCGATGGAAGAAGATATAATTACTATAATGTCTAGGTATCCCCAAACTACATATATACATTCATAATACTTATAGTTACAACAGATTCCTAGTGTAGAAACTTAGGTTGATTCCAAGTTAATGACAAGAATACAAAGGTATTCATATAATAACCTATGATGACATTAAAAAAATAGTCATGAAAAGAGTATCTTTGGATCTAGGGTTTTCTAGGGTGTTTCATTTTGGGCTTTTGGCTTCGAATAAAATTTGCTGAGCTTTTGACCATGGATGGAAGCCTTTTCTTTTGATTTTTAAGAGTTTGGGACTTTATATTATAAAAAAGTTAGCTTATAATATGTTCTAAAAGCTAATTTTGCAGGATAAAAAATTCCATGAAAATTATAAAAATGCCTTTCATGATGATTAAGTTGTCATCATCGTTCTGAGATGTATGAGTTAATCATTCAAGGATAGAAAATTCCAAACACGTCCTAATCAACTCAGGATTCCGTGTCTTTTGACCATTTTATCCATTGTGGCGTTCGTGTCTTACGGGACCTTTTACAAGGGTTAAAATTTTAGGTGTAACAGATTGCCCCCTGTCGACTAGACTTTATAATGATGATGTAAAGGCAAGTATGCTTGAGTGATATCCCAAAAGTTTGTCTGGCCTTAGAGATTTTACTCCCCGTTCTGAATTTTTGCTGAAAACCCCTTGATCGTGCCGAGCTATTCTGAGGTGCTGGCTACCTAAAGGAAGAGTTTGAAGATGTTTGGATATTCTGAGGCGCCAACTACCTAGATGGAAATGTTAAGGGTTTTATCGAGCTATTTTATGACGCTGACTACCTAAATGATAAAAACACCGAACATTAAAGGGTCGGGAACCTAAAAGTGAATGAACTACGCCGAACATATAAGGTGTCAGGAACCTAAAAGTGAATAAACTTCACCGAGTATCTAAGGTGTCGGGAACCTGAAAGTGAATAAACTACGCCGAGCATCTAAGGTGCTGGGAACACGAAAGTGAATAACTACACCAAGCATCTAAGGTGTTGGGAACCTAACACTCATGATTGGTATACTACGGGGACCTATTTCCACTGCCCACCAACTGGAGTGCAGGGATAACTTCTAGTCTACCAAAGGGACTTATTAATACTGCCCACTAGTTGTTACTCCCTAAAAAGTTAGCATAATGAAAGGGACTTATTGCCACTGCCTTGCCCACTTGAATCACACACTAGTCTCGTACTTGTCTCACAATGATCTTGTACTGGTCTTGCACTAAAGTCTCGCACTGATCTCGTACTGGTCTCGCACTGAAGTCTCGCACTGATCTCGTACTGGTCTCGCACTGAAGTCTCGCACTGATCTCGTACTAGTCTTGCACTGAAAGAGATACTATGTGTGAGCCTTGATTTTTGAACCCTATCCTATGTTGATTCTGGTAGATTAGGATCTGATCGGATTCTAGGTCCACTTATAACCTAAGCTTAATAACTATGTCATACAACACTAGTTATTAAATCCTAAGCTAGCTCACTAGAACCTAATTAGAGTCGCCGCCTAATTTTGACCTAGGGTAAATTAGGAAAGGAGAGTTCGGGTTCGGGGTCTTGATATTCGACTTATTTAGGGTTCAATTACTTTCATTACCCCTCGAAGTCGTTTTTCCTCTACTTAGTTTATTTTCGGCTTATTACGAAGTCGTTTTAACCTAAGTGCGCGGGCTTCTGTTTTTTTATGTTTTTTAGCATTTTTTGACAGAAAATAAAAGTGGAAATTAAAATACCTAAACTAGGGTTTCGGAGGCAGAATTAGGTCAAATTTTGTTTCCGTCTGTGGCTACGGACCTAATGTCCGAACCCACGGACCCTAGTTAACCTATGTGAACATAAAACTCGATTTAAACAGAAAACGCAATTTTGAAAAGTCTGAGGCCACGGACAGGATGTCCGTGGGCCTGGACATGTACCGTTAAAACCCTAAAAATTTGAAAAATAAAATCCCGCCGCCATCCGTGGGTGTCCGTGGCCACGGACAACCCATCCGTGGTCCCAGACCATAGGTCCGAGGTCATGGACCACCCACGGACGGTGGGTTTTTTGTGGTTCCCGATGGTGTTTTTGGCTTAAAAATTATGGGTGTGTAGCCTGAAAGATTTACAATATGTTAGTAATCAAAGATTCTCAATTTGAAGTCGAATTAAATACGAAATTTAATGCACAAGTTAGTGAACAGAAGCAAAGAAAAACGACAATTCAGAAACAGAAAGGAATTGTTTCAAGCCCAAAATTTAATATAAGGTTAGACTAACCATGGGGATTTAGAAAATCAGGGTTCCAACCTGTTTTACCTTCGGATTCGAGGTGTTTCTTCACGTCGGGTGTCTTTTGGTGCTTCGCCGGAGTCGGTTCCGGTTTGGGTTCGAAACCAGCTTCTGACTACTGGTTATTGGTGATGTTCTTCACGTTTCGGTGCTGTTTCGGTGAAGTTTTGAAGATGGATGATGTTGTGGGAGTTGGAAAAAGTGTTTTGGGGTTGATTTTGTGAGATTTCGATGAAATTTCGGGGCTTGGATGTGTAAAAATGTGGGGAGGTTGTGATGGCTGAGTTTCTTGAGGTGTTAGGGTTCTTCAAGTTCTGATTTGATCAAGGGATAAGGTTCCTTATATAGGCTTCCTTAAAGATAGAAAAATCCGGTAAAAACCGAGATTTACCGACGTTTTAGCTCAAGGGCTTCCAAAAGGAATTTGACTATGAAATTTTAAACATGGGTAAAGGATGGTATTTCTGATTTTTCTAAAGTGGAATCGAATTTTTTGGATATTGGAATATTTTTAAATTAAATTTCTCGTTAGATTCAATCAGAAATTGCTAGAAAATTATTGGAAATTCGAAGAATCAAAATTCCAACCCCATTATGCCCAAAATGTCATCCTCTATCATGGGTTAAAATGTCAAAGCATTTTGAATTGATTTGACCCTTATTTGGAGGAGAGAGAAAGCTCATAGGGGGCTTAGGAGCCTTGAAAAATTACGAAAATTCCCTTGAAGATGACTAAGCTTTCCCTAGTACTCTGAAATGTGCCAATCGAATTGGGAACGCTCGCTACTTGACCAAACTAGCCTATTAATAGAGACTCTCTTCTGAGGGGGTTAAAATTTTGGGTATAACAGATTGCCCCCCGTCAACTAGACTTTGTTGTGGAAATGAAAAGGCTAGTTGATGCTTGAGTGATACCCCAAAATTTTGGATCTTAAAAGACCCCGCATGCAGTTGAAAGCCGATAAATTGTGTCGAGCTGTTCTATGGCGCTGACTACCTATGAGTAAAGTGAAAGGATGTCGAGCGATTCTAAGGCGTCGACCACCTAAAGGTAAAAATGAAGTAATGTCAGACTATTCTAAGGCGTCGACTACCTATAATGAATGAAATGATGATGTCAAGCTATTCTAAGGCGTTGACTACCTATAATGAGAAGATGTCAAGCTATTCTAAGACGTTGACTACCTATAATGAATGAAATGATGATGTCAAGCTATTATAAGGCGTTGACTACCTATAATGAATGAAATGATGTCAAGCTATTCTAAGGCGTTGACTACCTATAATGGATGAAATGATGATGTCAAGCCATTCTAAGGCGTTGACAACCTGGAGTGAAATAAAGTATACCGAACATTCTAAGGTGTCGGGAACCTGTAATGCAAATGTAGATGTCATGCAGAAGAAGATGATATGATATGCTGATGATGCTCGGATGCTTCTGGGGACCGAAACCCGTTCCAATGCTCCTGGTTGGTATACTATGGGGACTTATTGCCTCTGCCCACCAACTGGGGTGCTGGGATAACTTCTAGATTACCAAGGGGACTTATTGCCATTGCCCACTAGTTTTTTCTCCCAAAAAGTTGACATGAAGATGGGGACTTATTGCCTCTACCCCGCCAACTTAGATCACGCTCTGTCTTGTACTTGTCTCACACTGAAGATGATACTAGGTCTCGTACTGGTCTCGCACTGGATGATGACGCTCGGTCTCGCATTGATGAAGATGATGGGTCTCGCACTAAAGAAGATGCATGGTCTCGCACTGAAGAAAATGATGGGTCTCGCACTGATGAAGATGGTGGGTCTCGCACTGAAGAAGATGCATGGTCTCGCACTGAAGAAAATGATGGGTCTCGCACTGATGAAGATGATGGGCCTCGCACTAAAGTCTTGTACTAAACGGATGAAGAAAAGGCTGGATCTCGCACTGATTCTAGGTCTCACACTGAATGAAGATGCTAGGTCTCGTACTGAATGACGAAAATGCAGGGTCTCGCACTGATTTTGGGTCTCGAACTAAAAATGAGTTAGGAAGATAATGGTCTCGTGCAAATGATGAAAACTGATTACTGGAGTGCCAAATATGGCAATGATGATAAGATGTATGCAATCAAAATATATGAAAGATACTCGTTCAAAACAGGAAACTGTTGGAAAAGGTGCCAAACATGGCAATGTTGAGGTGTTATGCAAAAGTTGTAAAATGCAACTAAAGTGTTTATTGGAAGCTTGCCCAAAACAAGGAATTATTGAAAAATGTGCCAAACATGGCAATGCTTGAGAAAAACTCTGCTGAAAAAGGAAAGTGAAATGATCATTTCCTGACTAAAAATTTCATATCTGGAATTTGTTTCTTAGAAAATGAACATGCCTTTGGTGAAAGTGTGTGGTGTTTGTTGTGGTGCTAAAGGCTTTTGCCGGTGTTCAGGATTTGTGATAGACCTGGGATTGGGTTGTGACTTTGGACGGTGGTCAGGGTTATGACGGGCCTGATGTTTTTGTGGAGGTAAGGCCAATGACGGGCTTGAGAGTGTGTGTGTGGTGGTAAGGGCTTATGTGTGCCTGTGGTGGGATGGTGGTGCTCAATCTTTGGGTTTCAATTGGTGTTGACATGGCAATTGTTGGAACCAACAATTGCCCCCAGTATTTTTTCCTTAGGACAATCTGAGCTAGGGTTCATGGCAATCGATCGGAACGATCGATTGCCCCCAGTATTTTCTTTGATTAAACGCGCGAACGAGTCTCATCCTCACAGGGTCAAGGCTTATGTTTTGATGTGGTGCTTCCTAACCTACACTCAGCGTATTTGATGTTTGTACTTGTGAAATACCCCAAAGTTACGAAAGTTTTTATGAGGAGATTTTACTAGGCATTAACGGCTTAGTAAAAAGTTAACCGTTCCTTAGAATTTTTACCTTAGTATAACCTTGAATTTTACTAGACATTAATGGTCTAGTAAATAGATATTCACTCCTTAGAATTATAGCCTTCACAAAAACTCAAGTTTTGGCCAAGAACTTACCTCAGTAAAAATCCGGTTTTTACCTCGGTCATTTTTTACATTAAAAAGAGGTATTAACTTATTAACCCCTTAAAGCACTCTTTAAGGTGAATTAAGCTAGATTGTCTTATATTATTGAAGGCTATTAGAAGTCCTAAATATTACCCATGAGATGGTAGTAGTATAGAAGGTGAAATCTCTTGGCAAGGTAACTTGGAAGTTTACCGAAGAAAGTTACCTAAGAAAGGTTGTTTTATATGATTCCAATTTGTAGTTTTTACCCATTATCTCTTCATGGTAATTACCTACCTTAGTTACCACACCAATATACCAAGTTACATGTGTTGACAAAGCAAAAAAAAAAAAAGAGAGGTAAATGGCATACAAAATTCGTCCATACCCACCTCTCCCACCATTTCAGCACTACTTTCCAACACATCAAGTCTTTAGCTTATATAATTTCTTCCTTTAGCATCTTTGGGTCCCTTACATGTTAGGTAACCTCCATTATCAGACATAGAACATGCCCATTACATAAAATATAAGAAGAGAAAGTAGCAGCAAGGCAATCAAGTAGCCAGCCACATGTGCCATTACAACTTTTCATAAAGCACAAATTCCCTTCTTTTGTTTTCCACCTCATATTCTGCCTTACTTTAGCTAGTTTATGAATTTTATTGAGCATCTTCTAAAGGCACTGATGGTGGAATAATAATGTATTCAAGTGGAGGAATTAATGGAGCACTATAATGCTGTCTAAAGCAAGCATCATTGCAAAGAAATAAATCTGGCCAGAAATGATGTCTAGCACTCTAAAGCTTGTCTACTTCATATCTTCCCGATATAAACCATGATCCACGACCTCTAACACTCACCCTTACTCTCTGGACATTCCCAAGTCCTTTTAAAATCACCAAGAGAGCCTAGGGTCAAAGGAAAGTGCAAGGGAAGGTGAAGAAGTCACAAAAGACAGTTTCTGAGTTCGAGCAAGTTTGATCTAGTAAGCTTGTTCTTCGAGCCTATCTTCAGGTAAAACCAATCCCAAATTAATCTTCATTGAATCCTCTTCATTTTGGGCTAAAACCCCATTCAAAAACCTTACCGAAAGCTCTTGTTATAAGGCAATAGATTTATGTGCGCAGGGAAAGGCAATTTGAGGAGCCGTGTGGAGTTTGTGCCATATAGCAAGTTGCCAAGGCTCTTTTGGGAGTTTGAGCCAAGAATATTCAAGGTAATTCTATTGTCTAAGATCCCTTCCAATCTATACAATTTATTTGGGTTCGTAGGTACCCTAAATCTTGGTGAAAGTTAGACCAAAGGGGGGAAAACGTGCTTTAAGATCCCCTAACTTGTGAGAAGGATTTAGAAGGCTATACTCATTTACTTTTCTATTAATACATATCAATCTGTAGGGATTTGAATCCTCTATCCAATGAACCTATTCGCTCTATTTTTCGACATCATTTTGATAGTTAAATTCTCTACGCCTTAAGAGGTCGAACTGAGTATTTCAACCAACTAGCCTTAAAGGTGGAAAAACGTAATTTGTGATACCCTAACTTGTAACACGAGTTTAGGGAGTTTTACTCATCCAAATTTCTATTATTACATATAAATCTCTACTGATTTGAACCCTCTATCTATTGCACCTATTCGCTCTATTTTTAGAAGTCATTTGGTTAGCTAATTGGTCACGTCTTTAAGAAGTCGAAATGAGTTCTAAGCTTTTTAGGTGACAAATATGTTTTGTGGTCTTATGACTATGGCCCAACTCGTAACTTATATTTTGGTTGTTTTAATCTTAAGCATATGAGTTGAAGTGATGCTTGGATGATACTCATTGAAAGTACCTTGGTGTTTTGATAAAACTTTACCTTTGTACTAAGTGGATCTTCTAAGTGGTGAAAGTGATTTAAGCCTTGTGCTTGTTTATGTTCTTTATTTAAGAACTTGGTGGTTGAATTGATTTATTGTTCAGTTGTGGAAAAGTATTATTGGATACTTGACTTATTAAAACTTGGTTTTATGAGAGATATAAATATATGATGATTGGGTACATTTGCCCGTTTTAACTCTTGGTACGCCGCGGGCTCCTTGAGTTTGCGTCAGGATTTCTACTCTATAGTTTAAAGGTACTATAGGGGGTGTGCACATCTTTTAGAGTCCTTACGTGGTGGAAGGATAGAATGGATCGCCTTAATGATCGGGATTTGTCCCACGTTATGAATTAAATGGTGAGAAAAGATTAACAGTGGTCTTGTTACCACAAGGTGATTTATGAACTCTTTATATTCTGAACTTATTTTGCAGTTGTTAAATGCTTGAGTTGATGATGTATCTATGTCTACTTTGATATCCTATTTTCTTGATCTTGGCTTGGATTTACTCAGCGTTTTGCTGACGTTTTATGGCTTTGCCCTGCGGTCCCTTCTTTGTGTTGTTTTTAAATGACCGTAGATGAAGAATACTAGTGGAGCTTTGGAGCTGCACGAGAGCGTGGGGAACACTTGGGGATTAGAGACTTCCACCTACTTTGTTTAAGGTTTTCAAGAATGTTTAATATTCAGACTTTTATTTTGGGTTTGGATTGTTGTAATAAGCCTAGGCACTCACAGAGGTTGTGAGTGTGGCGGTAACGCTCATGTAAAGACTTTTATTTTCTTCTGCGTTTTATTTGTGCACTCTGTCTATCACACCACGTGATAACAGTTGGTAGAAAATGGGGCGTTACAACTTGTTTCCTACTCCCGGTCACAACTTCTAGACCATTCAATTTGACATTTGGTGGATTTACGCATTCGATCTGTTACTTTCATGTGATTAGATACACAACTATCAAGTCGGAAGTCTTTAAAGCTTATAACGTGGCCATAGGGTGTGATGAATAACGACGGGATCATGGAGGGATATTTGAGGTATGTGGAGCTTAAATGGGTGACCAAAGCTGCAACTTGCGTCTTCTCTCGGATTCATCTTCCTTGTCTTGAAGTCATCTAGCTGCTTCATGTTGACGTTGTTTTTGACGTTGTTTTCGAGCTTTAGGACATGGACTTTTGAAGTTGTACTTTACACCATTTCTCTTTTCGTCATTTGGATTTCTTCGAGGTACTTCGTGAAATACCCCAAACCTAAGTATGCTAAGTAAACATCAATTTATGATGTGGTAAGGCTAAAATATGCCTTAGAAAGATTGGTAGACAATTTAAACCAAGGAAAACACAAGAAAATGCCTTAAGGGCAATTAGGGCAAAAATGTGCTCTAAGCTTGGAGAGACTTTGGTGAGTACCCAAATATCATGCTAAGACCTTAGTAATATTTTAATGGTCACTTTAAACCAATTACCAAAGAAAACCAAGCTTGAAAACAAGTTAAAACACAAAATGTGCTTTAAGAAGTCTTAAAGCACATTTTTTAAAAATTGTCTTGTAAATAAGTTTTGAGTGGCTAAATGCCCATGATTACACCTTAATCAACATGTGTACTAATTAGTATCACATTAGGAAGCCTAAATCAATGGGAAATCAAAAAGTTCAGAAATATGTGCACTAATTTGTGAATAGTGCCAAATAGTGCCCAAATTAAGCTTAAGTCAACATAAGTCAATGAGATGGTCAACCAAGACCGTAAATATCTCTAATTGCAAGAGGGGGGCCGGTTTTTGATGTGGGGAGTCACCACATGACTAAGCAATTAAAGGAAAAGAAGAGTAAAAGAGAGAATAGTATTATTTGCTTTATAAAAGTAAAATACCTTATATTAACCTACCTCTCTCCTCTCTTCTTCATTTCTCTTCTTATCCCACGGTTTTCTTCACTTATTCATCCTCTCAAACCGTTCCAAGCAGCTCCATTCTTGCTCCATCTTCAAATGTCCATAACTTGCTCATTTTAGCTCCAAATCAAAAACTAAACACATATATCTCTTAGTTAGCTCAAGCTCTAGCTTTCTATCTTTACAAAATTGGAAAAGATTCATTTTGGAGCCATGGAAAATCTCCATTGATGGAGGAAAATCAAGTTTGAAGAGCCCATTTGGTTCTCCATTCTCTTAAGGTAAAGAATATGTAAGAAAAATCATCTTTCCATCACTTCTTCACATGTCTGAAAATTACACTCATGGGGCTTCATTTTTATGCCTTGTTCTAGCTTATCTTATATTCTCCAAGGGCTAGAGGAGGTCCTTCTTGATTCATATCCAAGCTTGTTTTGAGAATCCAAGGTAAAGCATTCAATTTAATACCTTTAATCACATTTTTAACCTAGGGTTTCATTCCTTAAGGTTAGTGTATTGTTTAGCACTCATGGGAGTCATTGAATATTGATTAGAACATTGGCAAAGGAAATCTAATGGTTGGCCGAGATTCATTCAAGAAGAAGGTCTAAGGAGGAAGTTAAGATAAGCTTGGAAAAACAAGGTAAAATGCTTACCTAATGGTGGTTTAAGGTTTAAGGGATGGTATTTAGATAAGTACTAATGTATCTTAAAGCTTACATTAAGTAATGGGTTATATAACCTATGAAAAAGAATTTAAACAAGCTTATGAACTTGTGACTAAGGAGCCAATGGGAATGAGTTAGAAATATAAGTTCAAGAGGGATTTTAAGAGCATTAAAACTACTATGAGATTGATGGGTGTATTTGTAGGTTGAAAGCTTATATATGTGGGAAATTCAGTGTTTAAGTTTAAGTCATTTAAGGGCCTAAGAGCCATGTCATTTAAGAGCCTTAGTGCTGTGCAATTTAAGATTATTGCACTATATTGAGTTTGTTGTGAATGAGTTGATTTGGGTGAGAAAATAAGATGAGAAAGGACTTGGTGTGTGTGAGATTATTGTGTGAGAAAAACAATGCATTTGGGCATGAGAATATACTAGAGGATCTATGGCAAAATTTGAGTAGAAAACTAAGTGTTTAGGTGGTGGTGGTGAGTTGATATGACCTAGGATTCACTAGGAGTCATTAGAAGGAACTAGAGTGGAAATGAGCTAATTAAGGAGTTCTTAGGCTTAGAATGGCCTAGAGTTGTCTAGGAGGAATTAGAGGTTAGGTGGGTGTATTAAACACACCGAAATCATGTGATGAGGAATGCTAAGACTTGAGCAAAGATTTGGATGGAAAGGTGTATAATGCTTTAAGGTGATTTAGGTATGAACTAGAGAATAAAACAATGAGGAGTTTGGATAGCTTGTGTAAGTGTGATAATGTTAGTAGTGGACTAATGAGGTTTAGTTTAGATGTTAATGAGTGGACTTAGGTGATGGAAGAGAAAGGTGTGGGAGAATGTTGCCAAATGTCAAGGAAAATGACTAGGAATGTAAAAGAGCGTATGATCATGAGAATGGTGAGTAGGTGAGTAAAAGGAGATGGAAATGTCCAAGGAGGGTGTAGGATAGTTAAAGTAAAGAAGAACAAGGTTAGGGTGCTAAGAAGATGGGGAGAAATGCATAGGTAAGTTCGTGAGTTTAGGTTGATGAGTAGAAAAAGGAAAAGAAAGGAATTGTGCATGGACATGCAAGATAACCTTGGAAGGTTTAGCAAGCAAAGAGGGGATGCAATAATGCTTAGGGGGAAGTTATACTGATTGGGAAGGAAACACTTTGGATAGTTAGAGTTTTAGACAAAAAAATTACATGTTGGAAAAATAAGGAAATAAGTAACAAGTGTTAGAAATTCTTGTAAGGATTGAGAAAATGGTTAAGGAGGTTTTAAAGGATGTTCTAAGGTGAGTCTAAGAGCCTATATGGTATTAAGACATAATGGGACACTTGTGGAAGAGTTGGGAATTTTGGCACGAAGGGAGAGGTAGAGTCGGTGTTGTTTGGTTGTAGATGAATCTTCTGGCCTGTCCGAACTTTCGTCCGAATGTGGAAGCTCGGACATGCCGTGTTGCGATTAGAATTTTTGAGTCTCGGCTAGAGTTCGAACTACCGTCCAGACTTAGATGTTCGGACACTTGAAATTCTTCCTTTGATTTTTCCTCGACCCATGTCCGAACTTAGGGAAGTTCGGACACATGTTCGGACACACGTCTGGTAGCACCCTTTTGAGTCTCGACTTGCGTCCGAACTTGGTAAGCTCGGACACAAGTTCGGACGCGGTGCTGTTTTGACCAAAAACTTTGTTTAAGGTTAGGAAATGATATCTAATGGTGGGGATTGATATGCAATGGTAATATAAGGTTGTTTAAGACATGTTTGGTGGGTAACAATGATAATTAAGTGGGTGAATAAGTATAAGTTATGAGTAGAAGTGATTCACTTAAGATTAAGTTTATAAGAACTTAAGAGGTGTTAGGTGGGAATCATTATGGGTTAAGTAAGTTAGATAAGTTGAATTAAGTTAAGTGAATAATAACCTAAAACTGAATGAATGTTTTAGGGCTTGAGTATGTGGACTCCGGAAGAGAGTAAGCAACCGAACGACCAACGGTGAACGGTACAGTTCTTCTTGTGACCTGCTTGCTAACGAGGTGTCCCTCGGCTTGTGTGCTATTTGTTTTTGTGTGCTCACTAAACAAGATAAAGCATGCAACCGGAACATTATGTTTATTGTATTGTTGTGTGATGTTTGAAAACTAACACAACATACCGTGAGAACTTACTAACCAACGTTTAGTAAGGAATTGAGTGAGACTAAGGAACGCTCCCTAATATTAGTTTGTTATAAACCGAAAGAGGTTAACCAACAAACATTGTCTTGAGACTTCTACTAACTGGAACTTAAGGGGGGAGTGAGGAACCCGGGACTGACTCCGGTCATGCATGCTAAGGAAAAGGGGGGTCGTTATCTATAGCAGATCCGACTTCCGCTTAAGGACTTGTCTTCGGACTTGTAGCCTAGGGTCGGTTGCCGGCTCAGCTGCATTGGACATACAGTCCAAGGTAGGTGGCATTAAGATGGTGCGGTAGGATCACCTAAATCCTAAATTATAAGATAAGTTGTTTATTCAACCAATGGAGTTAATAGCTCATTGGCTAGGGTTGCTTTTGACCCGACAAAAATAAACATTGAGATAAGATACAATCATTTCTATTTAAAGAGTGGTTTGTATTCTAAGATTAAGATAAGGTTTGAGATAAGTTGCAACCATTCCTTTTTAAAGGATGGTTGTATTATAAGACTGAGATAAACTACTTCCATTCCTTTTTAAAGGATGGCTGTTTTCTAAGACTAAGATAAGACTAAGATTGAGGTACGATAAGGATGGACTAAGATTAAGAGGAAACATAACCTAAGGAGTTAAATAATTAACTCTCTAATTAAGGGAACACATTTAAGTCGTTCATTGTGTTTGAACTTTGATTGTAAATTGTTGGTTTGTTGTTTATTGCACCTTCCATTATGTTGTGCATCTAATCAACCTCCATGCTATCGACAATTAGTCGTCGTAGCCACGTTAGCTTGGGGGCCATGAGAGGATCGTACCAGCATTCGTGCTGACCCCCTTTGGGGGTTGTTTTTACTACACAGGTGATCGTCAGGAGGCGGCCGTCGCGAGAGTAAGACGGGGTACAAGCGTTACGGGTTAAGTGTGGCCTGCGAGATGTGCATGTACACTTGTATGGCAATTTGAGTTAGTAAGATGTATAGGATGTGAGGGGATTGTAAGAAGGATATGTACTTGGATAAGATTGGTTTGTACTAATGTTCGGTATATTCTGTCAATCCGACCGTGGCAAGGTCCTGGAGTGTATTGAATTCCGCTGTGACATTTATATATATGTTGTTAAGTTGCGAAACCACATTTGGATTGAGATGGGGTATTACACTTCGGGTTTGCCTTTTTGTTTTATCCTTTCTTGACTTTGCCTTCGGGGTTCTTGTGTTTCCCGGTTTTGAGTTTTGAGAGCAGTTTTGATGTGAGCTCTCTGGATCTTGTGCCACTTTGGGACCATTTGCGGATCGCTTCGTCATGCTGATAGCGGCATCGCTTCTTTGGACTGATTAGATTGTTATCTGAGAGTCGGACTCCTCGCTTCCTTTGGTCACCGGGTTAGTAATTCATCATTGGGTGGGTGATTTTGTGGAGTTCATAATATCGAAAAAGGATATATGAAAGGCTCAGCAGGGGTGCCTAGGGTTTACAAGCTTTTGGTTATGTGGTGCTGTACCTAGATGCTTCGTATTCCTGATAGTTGTGTATCCGTTCTTTGTTACTTTTCGCATGTCTAAGAGTAAATTTACAAATTATCTCATTCGGTCAGAGTTATGCCATTTACCTTTTCCTTTGTATGCGGTCTCACCGGAGGCTGTGTTAAAATGACACGCTCATTCACTCACGGTTTTTCCGCTCAAGACACTCTCGTGAATTTCACTCAGAGACTAGTTCACACGCTTAACCAAAAGATTCGAAGACAATGATTCTTAAACTCAGGTTGCCCCCAGTATTGATTTGGGGTTTATGACAACACCTAAACAGATGTGGATTTTGGAATGCTTTGTGGATGTTTTGAGATAGACTGTGGGGTGTTACATGTTAAACCAAACAGAGCCTTTGGGCTGCAAATAATAAAGCCGTGAATTCGGGTTGGGCTAAGTTGATGTAGGAAAGATCCTATCAATTTCTAAGCTTGATAGTGGGCTGATCATACAAGAAATTAAAGCCCACAAAAGTTCAACATGTCCTCACTAGACGCTTAAATCAAACCGGGTATGGATCGATCCGGAGAGGTGCTTGGGGCATGAGCCCAGGTCACCACAAAGGAGTAGGGCTTGCACGTTATTCTCTTTGGGCTTCCCCACTTTTTTCACATCACCTAAAGGTGTGCGTCTACGGTCGGGTCTTTGAATGACCAAACAAGGCTAGGTAAGGACACTGCCAGGAAAATGCTTGGGGCTAAAGCCCAGGTATTAAGGGGGTGTGGTTAGACAACACCCTCCTCTTTTCCCCCACTTATTCACATCACCTAAAAGGTATGAGTCCCTGACAGGGGACCCTCAAACGGGTCCTGGGGTGAAATTGGTTTGTGTGGACCCTCGCTCTCATATGACACAAAGGTGCAGAAAATTAAAGTGTGCACGACAGTAAACAAACAAAGTAGTAAAGCCATAAATAAACAATTTTTTGAGTTAAGCCCTCTTTCTTAAAATTAAACAAGTTAAAATTAAGAATTTGTCCCCAGCAAAGTCGCCATTCTGTGAGCCTCGATTTTTGAACCCTATCCTATGTTGATTCAGGTTGATTAGGATCTGATCGGATTCTAGGTCCACTTATAACCTAAGCTTAATAACTATGTCATATAACACTAGTTATTAAATCCTAAGCTAGCCCACTGGAACCTAATTAGAGTCGCCACCTAATTTTGACCTAGGGTAAATTAGGAAAGGAGAGTTCGGGTTCGGGGGCTTGATATTCGACTTATTTAGGGTTCAATTACTTTCATTACCCCTCGAAGTCGTTTTTCCTCTACTTAGTTTATTTTCGGCTTATTACGAAATCGTTTTAACCTAAGTGAGCGGGCTTCTGTTTTTTTATGTTTTTTAGCATTTTTTGACAGAAAATAAAAGTGGAAATGAAAAATACTCAAACTAGGGTTTCGGAGGCAGAATTAAGTCAAATTTTGTTTCCGTCCGTGGCTACGGACCTAATGTCCGAACCCACGGACCCTAGTTAACCTTTGTGAACATAAAAGTCGAATTAAACAGAAAACACAATTTTGAAAAGTCCGAGGCCACGGACAGGATGTCCGTGGGCCTGGACATGTACCGTTAAAACCCTAAAAATTTGAAAAATAAAATCTCACCGCCGTCCGTGGGTGTCCGTGGCCACGGACAACCCGTCCATGGTCAAGGTCCATAGGTCCGAGGTCACGGACCACCCACAGACGGTGGGTTTTTGGTGGTTCCCGACGGTGTTTTCAGCAAAACAATTATGGGTGTGTAGCCTGAAAATTTACAATATGTTAGTAATCAAAGATTCTCAATTTGAAGTCGAATTAAATACGAAATTTAATGCACAAGTTACTGAACCAAAGCAAAGAAATACGACAATTCAGAAACAGAAAGGAATTGTTTCGAGCCCAAAATTTAATATAAGGTTAGACTAACCATGAGGATTTAGAAAATGTGGGTTCCAACCTATTTTACCTTCGGATTCGAGGTGTTTCTTCACGTCGGGTGTCTTTTAGTGCTTCACCGAAGTCGGTTCCGGTTTGGGTTCGAAACCAGCTTCTGACTACTGGTTATTGGTGATGTTCTTCCCATTTCGGTGTTGTTTCGGTGAAGTTATGATGATGGATGATGTTGTGGGAGTTGGAAAAAGTGTTTTGGTGTTGATTTTGTGAAATTTCGATGAAATTTCGGGCTTGGATGTGTAAAAACATGGGGAGGTTGTGACGGCTGAGTTTCTTGAGGTGTTAGGGTTCTTCAAGTTCTGATTTGATCAAGGGATAAGGTTGCTTATATAGGCTTCCTTAAAGATAGAAAAATCCAGTAAAAACCGAGATTTACCGACGTTTTAGCTCAAGGGCTTCCAAAAGGAATTTGACTATGAAATTTTAAACATGGGTAAAGGATGGTATTTCTGATTTTTCTAAAGTGGAATCGAATTTTTTGGATACTGGAATATTTTTAAATTCAATTTCTCATCAGATTCAATCAGAAATTGCTAGAAAATTATTGAAAATTCGAAAAATCAAAATTCCAACGCCATTATGCCCAAAATGTCATCCTCTATCATGGGTAAAATTTCAAAGCATTTTTAATTGATTTGACCCTTATTTGGAGGAGAGAGAAAGCTTGTAGTGGGCTTAGGAGCCTTGAAAAATTACGAAAATGCCCCTGAAGATGACTAAGCTTTCCCTAGTACTCAGAAATGTGCCAATCGAATTGGGAACCCTCGCTACTTGACCAAACTGGCCTATTAGTAGAGACTCTCTTCCGAGGGGGTTACAATTTTGCGTATAACACTAGGACTCGCATTAAATGAAGATGCTACATCTCACAATGAAAATGATATTGAGTCTCTCTTTGAATGAAGATGCTAGGTCTCGCACTGAATGAAGATGAAAATGCTGGCGATGGAAGTGTGTGGTATTTGTTGTGAGGGTTTGAAATTTTTGAGTGGTGGTTAGGGCTTATGACGGGCTTAGGGTTTTTGTTGATATCACGACATATTACGTGCCTGGGGAAATGGTGATGGTCAGGGCTTATGATGAGCCTGGGATTTTTGTGGAGCTCGGGGCTTATGACGGGCGTGGGTTTTTTTGGTGGAGGTTAGAGTTTATGATGAGCCTGGGTGTTTTTGGTGGAGGTCAGAGCTTATGACGAGCGTGAAGGGAAATGGTGATGGTCAGGACTTATTACGTGCCCGAGGTTGAGTTCTACTACTCGGGTGAGTTTTGCTACTCGGGTGAGCATCTGTATCTCTAAAGAATCTGTATCTTTGGTATTATATTAAGGAGTCTCATATGGAAAGATGTTATGATGCAATGATGCAAAGTAAGTTTGATGCAAAAGTTGGGTTGACTCGATGTTAAAATGAACTAAATTCAGAAGAGCTGAGTCGGTGTCAAAATGGGACTGACTTAATGTCAAAAAGATGTTGACTCTGCCGTTAAAAATGGGTTGACATGGTGTCAAAACGGGATCGACTCTGATTTAAAAACAAAATTGATTCGGTTATGAAATATGAGTTCACTCGGCATCAAAAATTGGTGTTATATTAACAAACATCTTTCTCAACTAAAATTCAAACTTTAGTTTTTGGACATTGGTTTTCAGACTTGAACTTCATTCTTTTGAAATCGAGCATGCTTCTGAGCTCTAGTCTTGATGGTGAATGTGGTGGTTATGGCAAATGGATAGTGGTCAAAGCTTATGGCGAGCCTGTGGTTTTGAAATTGGGATTTTGGAAGTGTGGTTTATGTGCAGTGTTTAGCACTTATGATGAGTCTGGGAAGTTTTGGGCTAAGGTGTAATTTGGTCACCTTCAAATTGCTGTACTCGTGGCAATTGTTGAAACATCATATTGCCCCTGGTATTTTTTTAAGCATTCCAAGTTAAAAAGGTTCTTGGCAATCGATTAGATCGATCGATTACCCCCAGTATTTTTTTGTTAAACATGTGAACAATCCTCATCCTCACAGGGTCAAGGTTTTTTTGATGTGGTGCTTTATCAACCTACACTCAGTGTGTTTGGTGTTTGCACTCATCTTTGCTTACAGTCATAAACCTGTGACTATTGAATTTGATGTTTGATGGATTTACACGTTCAATCATCCGCTACTTTCACTTGATTAGACACACAACTATCTGGTTTAAAGTCTTTAAAGCTTATAACAGGGCCATATGATGTGTTGAAAGACTTTGGGACCATTGAGGGATATTTTGGGTTATGTGGAGCTTAAAAAATGGCCAAACTACAACTTGCGCCTTTTCCCGAATTTGTCTCCCTTGTCTTGAAGTTGTTCGGCTACTTTGTATTGATGTTTCTTTTGAGCTTTGGATTGTGAACTCTAGAAGTTGTTCTCTACATAATTTCTCCTATTGTTGACATTTTCATTTTTGTGGCTTTTCAAATTTGCCTTTATCCTTTTCAGGGTTCTTGCCAGCTTCAAATTTTTGAAGCTGTTTTGATGTGAGCTCTTTGGATCATGTGTCACTTTAGGGCTATTTGTGGATCGTTTCACCATATTCGTATTAGCGTTACTTCTTCTTCTGGACCGATGTAGACGTTATCTAAAGTTGGGACCCTCACTTCCTTTGGTCACTGGGATGGATATTCATCACGGGCTGGCTCGTTTTGTGGAGCATATCGACTGAAAATGAGGATATGTATGGAAAGCTCAGTGAGGGTTCCTAGGGTTTGATGTTATGGTTTCGCAAGATTTTTGGCTATGTGGTAGTGTGCCTATTCTTGTTACTTTTCACAGGTCTAAGCGTAAATTTACAGCTATAACCTTCGGTCCGATTTATGCTGTTTACCTCACTATGGAGGTGATTTTTTTGGTATAAGGGGGTCTAATTAAATGGTTCTGACTAAAATCCTAGATCCTAGAAATTTCCATTCTATTGAGGGTGAAAATCATTATCGTGGCATCCCTCCAGTACCTACTCTATCATCCGTCTTTCCCTAATAGCTTTAAGGAGAATGCTAGTGAGCACTACAACCCGCTCTCAATGGGTTCCATGCGGACTTATGCCCTAAGGGCGGAATTGACTAGAGTCGCCACCTAGCTTGACCTAAACTAGACTAGGAAGGAAAGAGAAGGGTTCTAAGAGTTGTTATTAGACTGAGATTTGTAGCCTATGGACAGGACTTATCTTATCATACCATAGATACTGTAAGGGTTCGTACTGGGCTACATCCCTTACAAGTGGCAAGGACCACGACTTCGGCTGGTGCCCGAGGAAACCTCAGTCTCCAATTGTCGGGATTGCCTCCTTTCAAACCTGATTAAAGAGATTCATTTTTGAAGAGCCACAAGGGTAGGATTAGAAGGAGAATTTGAGAGTAGAGAGTTGAAATGGTGAGCTTTCTGCCAAGCTAACACCTAAGAAAAAAGTGATGGTTGATGGTTGATTGAATGTAGAATGAAAATCGGGACATGTTTAAGGATTGAGTGAATGAAGAGAACCTGAAGTCTGAAAGGTTTGAGGGTTTTATGAGTTGTATGGGATTGGAGTGGGATTTTTGTTGTCTTAAGGAGTTTAAAAGGTTTCGGTCATAGTGAAGGATTGAGGGATTCGTCGATCTTGTTTGAAGGGCTAAGGGTTCTCCAGCCCATTGTGGAGCCGATGGTGTTTTGATCTTTTTGATTTCAGGTTTTGAGATGGTTGGGTCTTTGAGGAGGTCGGAATTCATATGTATATGTGAGGAACTTCCGGGCCTTTAAAGTGATCGGGAATTGAAAGTGTTCGGAGAGGTTCGAGTTTTTATGGTAATCAGGAGTTGGGAGTGTTTGAATGATGTTTGGCTTTTGTGACATTTGGGTCTGATGAGGTAATCGGGAGTTGAAGGTGACTAAGGTTTTTTTGAAGAAAGTGAAAGGATTCAAGAGTAAAGGGTGTTCGAATAACTGCGAGACTTGGTGATTCTTTTGATCATTTGTGATGTTTGAAGAGGAGTCGAAGTTATCTGTTGGAATTTTGAGTTTTAAACATTTTTCGGGATTGAGTGAAGCATTCAGGGATTCAGGATCCTAAGCAAATGAGATTTGAGGAGCTCAGGATTCTAAGTAGATAAAGGGTAAGGAAGAAATTCGAAGTCCTAGAGAATTTTTGGAGTTTCAAAGTTTGGAAAGGTTTTGAGTTATTGAGAGAATCTTCTAAGTCCGGCTGAGATGTTTGAGTCTGTTGATGAATTCGAGTCCATTGAGAAGATTGACTCCCACTGCACACTTGAGTTGCTTCGGGGTTTCAGATTTGGTAGAGTGATTCGGGGAGAGTATTGATAAGAAGGGTTATGAATGGTTTATGAAGGCTTTAGGGATTGAATGAAGGTGGTAGATTAGCTTATTCAAAATTGTCTCTCTTAAATCTTTTAAACCAAAAGTTGTTTTATTTTGAAAAAGGTGGATGATCCCGAAGGATCACCTATGTACCCCCTCGAACATGACACTTAATTGATAGTAAGTGCCGAGGCCCGAAAGAAGGGGCAATGTATTTATGTTGAAACTAGGGTTTAGAGAGAAACACCATGAGTGAGACGCTCTCAATCAAACCCTAATAACGTCTCGAAGTCCCAGATTTAAAAGATTAAAAACAGAAAACTTAGAAATCGAGTAGAAGGAGTTAGACGATTCTAAAATCCAGGCTGCAACTAGGAAAGCGGCTATATCACCAATCACCCCCCCCCCCCCGCTTTTAAAAATGTAGGCTGCATCTAGAGGAAGTTATTCACCCTAACGCCCTGCCTAAAGAAATCCAGACTGTGACAAGGGATTTGCGACCCTAGTGCCCCGTGTTATACCCAAAATTTTGATCCCCCCCCCCCCCGTGTAGGGCTTCTAAGGCTTTAGAGTTGCGAGAGACAATTTGACCGTGTAATGAGGAATCCCAGTTTGAACGGCGCATTCCGGGGTGCTAGAGACAGCTTAGTCATCTTCAGGGGCATTTTCATAATTTTTGAGGCTTCTTAGACCTCCTATAGGCTTTCTCTCTCCTTCGAAAATGGCTCAATCAGCTCGGAATGCTTTGAAATTTTAACCCATGATAGAGGATGACATTTTGAGCATAGTGGCCTTGGAATTTTGATTTTTTGAATTTCCAATAATTTTCTAGCAATTTCTTATTGAATCTGATGAGAAATTGATTTTAAAAATATTCCAATATCCAAAAAATTCGATTCCACCTTGGAAAAATCATAAATATCTTCCTTTTACATATGGTTATAATTTCATAGTCAAATTCTTTTTGGAAGCTTTGAGCTAAGACATTGATAAATCTTGGTTTTTACCGGATTTTTTCTATCTTTAGTGAGGTCTACTTAAGGAACCTTAACTCTTGATCAAAGCAGAACTCCAAGAACCCTATACAATGAGAAACCTAGCCGTCTCCAAGCTCCCATGTTTTTACACATTCGGGCCCCGCAATTCCATTGAAATATCACAAAATCAACACCTAAACACTTTTTCCAACTCCCACAACATCAACCATCATCAAACCTTCACCAAAACAACATCAAAGCTTGAAGAACATCACGAACAACAAGGAGTCAGAAGTCCGGGTCAAAGTCATTTCGGATTCACTATCAATAAGGCTCCTGAAGAATCTCGACGTGAAAGAACACCTCATTTATGATGGTAAAACAGGGAATCTCAATTTTCTAACTCCCCACGACTTTATTAGTCTTCTCTCAAGATTTGGGATTGAACCGACCTTTTGTGGCTTCTAAATTAACGTTTGTTTTCGCTTCTGCCCAATAACTTGTCTGCTAAGTTTCGTGTTTAATTCGACTTCAATTGAAATAATCTGATTACTAACACCTTGGAAATTTCTCAGGCTACACGCACATAACTTTTTAGTGAAAAACACCACCAGGAAACACACGAAAGCCACCGTCTGTGGCAAGTCCGTGCCCTCGGACGGCTTGTCTGTGGCCACGGACAGCCTCAGATGGCGGCGGGAATTAAATTTTCAAAATTTTTAGGTTTCAACAGTCCCTGTCTGGGCCCACATACACCTTGTCCGTGGCCCCGGACATTTTCAAAATTCGATTTCTTGCAAATTTTATTTTTCTACATAATTAGGTTAACTAGGGTCTGTGGCCTCAGACATTAGGTCTGTGGCCATGGACGAAAACAAAATTCGACTTAATTCTGCCTCCGAAACCCTAGTTTAGGTAATTTCAATTTCACTTTAATTTTCTGTCAAAAAATGTTAAAAAATAAAAGAAATCAGAAGTTCACGCACTTAGGTTAAAACGACTCGTAATAAGCCGTAAATAAACTAAGTGGAGGAAAAACGACTTCGAGGGGTAATGAAAGTAATTAAACCCTAAATAAGTCGAATACCACGCCCCGAACCCGAACTCTCCTTTTCCTAATTTAATCTACGTTAAAATTAGGTGGCGGCTCTAATTAGGTTCCAGTGCTAACTTAGGACTTAGTAAATATTATTTTATGACATAGTTATTAAGCTTAGGTTATAAGTAGACCTAGAACCCGACCAGATCCTAATCAACTTAAATCAACAAGGGTAGGGTTCAAAAATCGAGGCTTACAGAATAGCGACTCTACTGGGGGCAAACTCTTAAAGTTAACTTGTTTAATTTTAAGAAAGAGGGCTTAACTCGAAAATTGTTTGTTTACGGCTTTTATTACGTTGTTTGTTTACTTTTGTGCGTAATTTAATTTTTGCACCTTTGCATCATATGAGATCGAGGGTCCACACAAACCAATTTCACCCCGGGACCCGCTTTAAGGTCCCCTGTCAGGGACTCACTCCTTTTTAGGTGATGTGAATAAGTGAGGGAAAAGAGGAGGATGTCTTCTAACCACATCCCCTTAATACCTGTGCTTTAGCCCCACACATTTTCCTAGCAGTGCCCTTACCTAGCCTTGTTTGGTCATTCAAATACCTGACCAAGACACACACACCTTTAGGTGATGTGAAAAGAGAGGGGAAGTCCAAAGAGAATAGCTTGCAATCCCTATTCCTTTGTGGTGACCAGCGCCCAAGCCCCAAGCACCTCTCCGGATCGATCCATACCCAAATTGGTTGAAGCGTCTAGTGAGGACATGTTGAACCTGTGTGAAACCTTGCTTGCTTGTATGGCCGGCCCACGACCAGCCTAGAAATTGATAGGAACTTTTCCTACATCAACTCAGCCCAACCCGAAATTCGCGGCTTAATTATTTACGGCCCAAAGGCCCTATTTGGTTTAAATGAGTGAATTGTTTGTTTGGGCTTTGGCATAAAAGCTTAGATTTAGGTGATTTCCCTTTCAGCCCAATTTGAATTGTCCATTTAGTTCTAGGCCCATGGAAAAGAAACTCACTCAAATTTGAGGTAATTCACAGAAATCGAGAAAAATCAATCAAGCCTTTTCACTAAAAATTCCTTCGGCCAAGGCCCATCCTAGTCCAGGAAAACTTTTCACTCGGGCTTTGGCCCGACATCCTAGACCTAGGTATCATCTTTCAGGCCCAATCAGAATCACTCGTTTTCGGCTCAAATTTCAATTCACATCTAGAACATGGTTTAGAAATCATTCTGGTCCATGCACCTCACTTTTAGCCCGAACACATTCCGGCCAAGTGCCACATTCTACAAACATTTCGGCTTAGGCACCAGTTCACAGCTCACGAATCATTCCGGCCCATGTGCCTCTCTTCCAACTCGTTCGGGCCTTAGTGTCAACCTACAATCTTCAAAACATTCCATCCCATGTGCTTTTCTCGCAGCCCAGACAAGTTCTAACCTAAAAAATCTTTGCGGCCCGGAATTTCAGCCCAGTCCTCTTTTTTTCTGACAGACGACACTTTGAAAACAGGTAGGCCCGAATCCCAAGTATGGCAGAAGGAAGAAATCCGATCAACACGGATGCCTAGTTAGCCGCTGCGGAACACAGGTGCAAGGTCTTGGAGTCCATTATCGAGGAATTGAGAAGTAAGGCTAATTTCCAGGAGATAGATCAGCAAACTCCAGAAAAACTTGCGGATGAAAATGTCAACCACAGTTACATCAAAATTGACTCCATTAGGGCCCAGGATTCTCAAACATATGTGGGAAAGATGTTCCGGATAACCAACTAGCTGCAAAGGTTAAAAGAGTTTTGAAAAGGATCGAACGCATAGAGAAAACCAACAAACCGTGCTGGCTTCGATTACTTCTCCACGGTGTCATATCATTCCTGAAGTTGACCCCCCCCAAACCTGAAGCAGCCCACACTTGCCTTGTACAAAGGTTCATCGGATCCGCAAATTCATTTGGCCATGTTCGACCGGGAAATGTCCATCATCGGGCTCAACGACATGCAGAAAGCCACAGTTTTCAATCGCTATCTGGATGAAATTCCTCAACATGGTATCTCACTCAGAAAATGAATGCTAAGACCTATGAGAAGGTTTGTGAAGCCTTTCTACATCACTTCGAGTATGCTAGGAATCCTGAAGTCACCAGATCAGATCTAGTAGGCACTCGACAGAAAGATAGTGAGTCCATATCCGACTTTATCAAGCGTTGGAGGAGGAAGGCTGCTGCCATGCCTACCAAAATGGACGAGCAAGAGCAAATCCGTATGATAATTGAGAACATGCGAAAACCACACAACAATGAGCAAAAGTATATGTACTTTCCGAGTTTTGACATGTTGATGGGACAAGTCTGTATCTTAGAGGAAAAAATTCATAAGGAGGGGTTGGAGTTCGAGTGCTCAAGAAACTCCGACGGTGGTTCCAAATTCTCTAAGCCAGGACCAGAAAAAACCTATCTTCAGAAAGTAGCTTGTGTTCAAAGTAGTTTCCCGGAAATGAATATGGTTCAACAGCCTAGAACTCTAAATCAAAACTTTAGGGTGGTACCCTTACCATGCCGAGGCTCATCGCAAAGGGAATTCACCGACATTGGACGAACACCAAGTCAGGCATTTGAAGGGCTTCAGGGGAGCAACTTGCTACAGCCCTTGGCCCCTCGGCCAGGAACTACTCATTTGGGGAGACATCTTAATCAATTCTGCCGCTACCATCAGTTGTCTGGCCATTATGCTGACAATTATTGAGCATTGAGGTACAAGATTCAAGACCTCCTCGAGCAAGGAATCCAATTTTTCTAAGTATGCATATCGTTATATTTAGGTGACTCATCATTGATTGTATTTTCTTGCATCTTCAAATTTTCCTAGTAGCTTATTTTCCTAGTTAGTTTTCAGTCTCCTAAGATTGTAATTTTTATGTGTTCTTTCATATTCATGAATAAAAGCGTAGTTCGATTTTTATAACTTCTGTGCAAACTATTATTCAAAAAATGAACACTCACGTCTTTCAAGGATCACAAAGTAATCATTTCCCGACTATGTATCAGAACGACTTGTCTCTTGTTTCTAAAAAGTTGAACATGCCTTGCCAAACACCATATCTTATCCCGGACATTCAAATCACCCATAAAACGGTTCAAAGTCCACATCTGATTGTTTTCATAAACCCCAAGTCCATAATGGGGGCAATCTGAGTTTCAGTTCGTCATCTTTAATCTTTTGTTTAAAAGTATGAACAAGTCTCCGGGTAAAAATTTGCGAGAGTGTCTTGAGTGGTAAACCAAGAGAGAATGAGTGTGTCATTTTAACACGAATCCATAGAGGTCACATTAAAAGGTGAGGTAAACGGCATAACTCTGGCCGAAGGAGATAATTTGTAAATCTACGCCTAGACCTGTAAAAAGTAACAAAGAATGGATACACAACTACCAGGAATGACGAAGCACCTAGGTACAACACCACTTAGCCAAAAGCTTGTAAACCCTGACATTAAACCCTAGGCACCCCCGTTGAGCCTTTCAGATATCTCTTTTTGATATTTAAGCTCTATGAAACAAGCCTTCCCGTGATGAATATCCAACCTGGTGACCAAAGGAAGCAAGGAGCCTGATTCACGGATAACATTTCCATCAGTCCGAAGAAGCAACACCGCTATCAGCATGACAAAGCGATCCGCAAATGGTCCCAGAGTGACACAGGATCCAAAGAGCTAACATCAAAACAGCTCTCACTCTCAAAGCTCAGAACCGGGAGACACAAGAACCCCGAAGGCGAAGTCGAGAAAGGATAAAACAAAGAGGCAAACCCGAAATACCTCAAAGAAATCCGAATGACAAATAGAAGAGAAATATAATGAGGACGACTTCAAAAGTTCAAGTCCAGAAGCTCAAAAACAACATCAACTCAAAGTAGCCAAACGACTTCAAGACAAGGAAGACAAATCCGAGGGAAGACGGGAGTTACAGTTTTGGTCACCCGCTTAAGCTCCTCATATCCCAAATATCCCTCCATGATCCCGTTGTCTTTCATCACACCCCATGGCCAGTTATATGCTTAAAAAACTTCTGACTTGGTAGTTGTGTATCTAATCACGTGAAACCAACAAATCGAATGCGTAAATCCATCAAATATCAAATTCAATGGTCAACAAATTATGACTATGGCAAGAAACGAGTGCAAATACCAAACACGTCGAGTGTAGGTTAGGAATCACCACATCAAGACATAGCCTTGACCCTAAGGATGAGACTTGTTCACATGTTTAATCAAAGGAAATACTGGGGGCAATCGATCGGAACAATCGATTGCCATAAACTCTAGATCAGATTGTCTTAAAGGAAAATACTAGGGGCAATTGTTGGTTCCAACAATTGCTATGCCAACACCAATTGGAACCCAAAGCTTAAACACCACCAACACCATCACACCGCAGGCCCACATAAGCCCTTACCTCTACATCATACACCACAGGCTGATCATAATCCCTAACCACCACTTACAGGCCTTAACCCACAACAGACATCACACACTCCCACCAATGGCATGTTCATCTTCTAAGAAACAAATTGCAGATCAGAAGTCTTTAGTCAGGAAATGATAATTCTCTTTCCTTATCAGTAGAGAAAATTTTCCTCAAACATTTCCATGTCTGGCACCTTTTTCAGCAGTTTCTTATTCAAACACTTTGATTTCATTTTACAATTTTTGCACACACCTCACTGTTGTCCTGTTTGGCATTTTCACAATCAGTTTACACCCCATTCTTTTGCACGAGACCATTATCTTTCCAACTCATTCTTTTGCACGACACCATTATCTTTCCAACTCATTCTTTTGCACGAGACCATTATCTTTCCAACTCATTCTTTTGCACGAGACCATTATCTTTCCAACTCATTCTATTGCACGAGACCATTATCTTTCCAACTCATTCTTTTGCACGAGAACATTATCTTTCCAACTCATTCTATTGCACGAGACCATTATCTTTCCAACTCATTCTTTTGCACGAGACCATTATCTTTCAACTCATTCTTTTGCACAAGACCACTATCTTTCCAACTCATTCTTTTGCACGAGACCATTATCTTTTCCGTCACTTCACATGCAAAAATCCAACTCATTTTTGGTTCGAGACCCATCATTTTCATCAGTGCCAGACCCAAAATCAGTACGAGACCCAACATTTTTCTTCATTCAGTTAGTACAAGACTTCAATGCGAGACCTAGCATCTTTATTATGCATGAGACCTAGCAGCATTTTTAGTTTGAGATCTAGCATTTTCTTCATTCAGTACGAGACCTAGCATTTTCTTCATTGGGTGCGAGACCTGGCATTTTCTTTATTCAGTACAAGACCTAGCATTTTCTTCATTCAGTACGAGGCCCATCATTTTCAACTTCAGTGCAAGATCCAACATCTTCATTTAGTAAGAGACTTTAGTGTGAGACAAGTACGAGACCTAGTATCATCTTCAGTGCAAGACAAGTACGAGACAGTGCATGATCCAAGTTGGCAGGGCAGTGGCAATAAGTCCCCATTATCATGTCAACTTTTTAGGGAGAAACAACTAGTGGGCAGTGGCAATAAGTCCCCTTTGTAATCTAGAAGTTATCCCAGCACCCCAGTTGGTGGGCAGAGGCAATAAGTCCCCATAGTATACCAGCCAGGAGCAGTGGAACGCGTTTCGGGCCCCAGAAGCATCCGAGCATCATCATCATATTATCATCATCTCCATCAGCATATCATCATCATGTCATCTTCATCTGCATATCATTGGCATGTCATCTACATATGCACTATAGGTTCCCAACACCTTAGAATGCTTGGTGTACTTTATTTTGCTTTAGGTACATAAAGCCATAGAATAGGTTGACATCATTTCATTCATTATAGGTAGTCAACACCTTAGAATAACTTGACATCATTCATCCCTTTAGGTAGTCGACGCCTTAGAATAGCTCGACATCTTTTCACTGCACTCATAGGTAGTCAAC
Organism: Limonium bicolor; assembly: GCA_023374045.1. Lineage (NCBI taxonomy): Eukaryota > Viridiplantae > Streptophyta > Magnoliopsida > Caryophyllales > Plumbaginaceae > Limonium > Limonium bicolor. The sequence goes on from CM041778.1 coordinate 348,055,097, forward strand.
GCCTTAGAATAGCTCGACACAATTCATCAGTTTTCAATAGCATTCAGGGTCTTTTAAGATCCGAAATTTTAGGGTATCACTCAAGCATCAACTAGACTCTTCATATCCATTACAAAGGCAATGTGTTATACCCAAAATTTTGCCCCCCCCCCCGGTGTAGGGCTTCTAAGACTTTAGTGTTGCGAGAGGCACTTTGATCGTGTAATGAGGAATCCTGGTTCAATCGGCGCATCGGCGCATTCCGGTGATAGAGACAGCTTAGTCATCTTCAGGGGCATTTTCATAATTTTGAGGCTCCTTAGACCTCCTAAAGGCTTTCTCTCTCCTCCAAAAACAGCTCAAATCAGCTCGGAATGCTTAAAATTTAACCCATGATAGAGGGTGCCATTTTGAGCATAGTGGCATTAGAATTTTGATTTTTTGAATTTTCAATAATTTTCTAGCAATTTCTGATTGAATCTAACGAGAAATTGAATTTAAAAATATTCCAATATCCAAAAAAATCGATTCACCTTGGAAAAATCATAAATATCTTCCTTTACATATGGTTATAATTAAATCTCGGTTTTAACCGGATTTTTCTATCTTTAGTGAGGCCTACTTAAGGATCCTTAACTCTTGATCAAAGCAGAACTCCAAGAACCCTATACAATAAAAAAAACCTAGACGTCTCCAAGCTCCCATGTTTTTACACATTCGGGCCCTAAAATTCCATCGAAGTCTCACAAAATCAACACTAAACACTTATTCCAACTCCCACACAACATCAACCATCATCAAACCTTCACCAAAACAACATCAAAGTGTGAAGAACATCAAGAACAACAAATTCAGAAGCTCGGGTCAAAGTCTTTTCGGATTCACCATCAATGAGGCTCCCAAAGAATCTTGACATGAAAGAACACCTCGTTTCCGAAGATATAACATGTTAGAATCTCAATTTTCTAACTCCCATGACTTTATTAGTCTTCTGTCAAAATTTAGGATTGAACCGACCTTTTGTGGCTACTATATTAATGTTTGTTTTTGCTTCTGCCCAATAACTTGTCTACTAAGCTTTGTGTTTAATTCGACTTCAAATTGAAATATTCTGATTACCAACACCTTGGAAATTCTCTCAGCTGCACGCACATAATATTTTAGCCAAAAACACCACCGGGAAACACAACGAAAGCCACCGTTCGTGGCTAGTACGTGCCCTCGGACGGTGGTGGGAATTAAATTTTCAAATTTTTTAGGTTTTAACAGTCCTTATCCGGGCCCATGGACACCTTGTCCATGGCCCCGGACATTTTCAAAATTTGATTTCTTGCAAATTTGATTTTCCTGCTTAATTAGGTTAACTAGGGTCCGTGGCCTCGGACATTAGGTCCGTGGCCACGGACGGAAACAAAATTTAACTTAATTCTGCCTCCGAAACCCTAGTTTAGGTAATTTCAATTTTCACTTTAATTTTCTGTCCAAAAATGTTAAAAAATAAAAGAAATCATAAGTTTGCGCACTTAGGGTAAAACGACTCGTAATAAGCCGTAAAAAAACTAAATAGAGGAAAAACGACTTCGAGGGGTAATGATAGTAATTAAACCCTAAATAAGTCGAATACCAAGCCCCCGAACCCAAACTCTCCTATCCTAATTTAATCTAGGTAAAAATTAGGTGGCAACTCTAATTAGGTTCCAGTGAGCTAATTAGGACTTAGTAATTAGTGTTTTATGACACAGTTATTAAGCTTAGGTTATATGGACCTAGAACCCGACCAGATCCTAATCAACTTGAATTAACCTAGGGTAGGGTTCAAAAATCGAGGCTCACACCCCGCCTTGGATTATTTTTGGAAGGGAGACAAGTGATTTCTAACTTAGGAATGAAATGTTTTGAAGATGTTAGACATTTCCTGTCCCTAATGGTTCAATTTTGAGTTTGGTTAGAAAATGATTTAGCAATGACTTGTTTTGATTTTGAAATTGTTCGGAATCATAGGTAAAGAAACTCTGAATTTAGAGAAATGTTTTTTTTAAAAAAAACTGCTAGTTATGTGAGAAAAGTTTTCTGTGATTTGAGAAGAGTTTTCTTTTATAAATTTCACAAAATGGTTTTCTTTTGAGTTTCACAGATATAATTGTTATTTTGATAAGGTTTGATTTTTAGAAAGAAGAATTGTTTTGAATTTAAAAGATAGTTTTGAGATTTTTGAAATGTTTTTAGGAATTCTGAATTGATTTTTGATCTTTTAATTTTTTCTTCTTCTTTTTTTTTATTTTTAATTTATTTGGATGGGATCTTGAAGAAACGAGATTGGGCTGATTTTGGAGATGGATCTTCGGCTGGTTTTGGAGATGGATCTTAGGCTAATTTTAGAAATGAATCTGGGGTTGATTTTGGAAATGGTGTAGGATCGATGGGGCCGACAGAGTCTGGCTGGGTTGCTAACTCGGACAAACTCTCTCGGAAAGCGGAAGCAGTCAGTCGACATACATGGATACACAATGTAAAGTCTTCATTAATATGTAACAAAGAACTTACACTGTCTACCAAGTAGAAAAGTTCTACTCAACAGGATCTTACTTACTCGCCCAAATTGAATCTAATTATGAAGCTCAAACTAAAAGACTAATATAGTGACAATGTGATTTTCTTATCTCTCATACAAGATTCTTTTAGTGTACTCGCAATATTCAGATAAAAAGCACATGTAACAACTGAAATATCTAGCTCCTGAAATATTAGAGTCGTTGGAGCCGTTGACAGAGTCTGTTCCGAAAACCAGGAAGCTGGTCCTTAAAATTTAGACCTGACTTGAGTGAGGTTGTGGCTCCGAATATTTAGGCTTGTGGGAGTTGAACGTTGGCAGATAGACGTTGTGAGTACTTGAATGTGTTCCTTGGCCATAAATTTCACAAGTTGTTGTAATCGACAATGTGTTCATCCATAAAGCATTTGACAGACTCTCTTGGTTAGACAGACTTTTTCATTAGTTAGACATACTCTTTCATCATCTTCTGTGTTTGTTTGCAGTAGTGTGTGTCATTCTGCTCGAGGGACTCCGTGCACATGGAAGGGATTCCATCATCAGCAACACACAAGGTTCCAACATTTTCCCCCGTGTTGTTGATGATGGCAAAACCTTTCCCGGTGTATCCCGATTAACTCAACCTGCAAAACAAACACAAAGCCATATAAAATATTTGGGGAACTGACTCTGTCCAAGTTCCCCCTTAGACCATGCATAAGAAAAAATGGCTTTGTGACTTAGTCAAAATTCTCTGTTAGTCCAATATCCCCCTAAATTTGAGCACAACATTGAGAATAAGATCAGTAAGAAAAAAACTGAATCAAATTAAACAAAGCTTAAAAAGATAACTGCCCGCTTGATCATCAAGCAGGGCGCAATCCATAAGTACAGTTTCAGTTTTCCAACCACTGAAAACATAAAAGCCATACCAACAACGGGATTCACCGCTTTCCCCCTTTTGACATCATCAGGCAAAACAGAGTAAGCTTGTCATACATCCAGAAGCAATCACATGGCTAAATAACCAACTGAAGGAGTTTGTCCATGTTTTTAAGAAAAACACCGCCTAGATAGGTCAGAATGAAGCTAGGAATGATTAGGGTTGTGGGTTAAGGAATACGGTTCAGGACTGATTTTGCATTTTGGTATTGATCCCATTCATTTCGAATCAAAAGGGAGTGATAGAGGAATCCATCTTTGGTAGTGTAGTGTGTAGGATCGGATGGATGACTCAAACTAACTCAAGGTGTGTGTCTGTGAGATGGTTTGACTCAATCGAAGTTAAGACAAAAGTACTTGGAGTGTAAAAACACTTACTTGAACTTTTATTGCGGAAGCGATTCTCTTTAAAGTTAAGGCGTAACACAACTTTGGAACTTAGTGGAACTTATTGGAACAACACCAAAAAGCTTGACGGACTTTGGGAAACTCAACGAGATACACAAAATAAGTTATTTTATTTTCTGGCCAGAATAAAACAACTTACAATGCCCACTTCGTAGATAAATCTACTTCATGGTTTCTCACTCACTTACCCTATACAATATGTAATCAGCTCGATGACAAGTGTAGTGAAACTAGGATCTTCCTAGGGAGAGTCTATCTAGAAGCTTAGACAGAATGTAGTACTGATTCTCTCTCTAAGTCAGACTGTAGCTCTCTCTCTAAACTCTTACTATAGTTATGTCTTGAAAGCGTAAAGGAAAACTAACTATTACAAGTCTGTTGTACTATCTCTAAGTGCAACGGCTAGAAGAGTCTGTTCCGAGTTTTTCGCAACCAACTTAGTGGACGCGTGTTGAGTAACTTCGCGTCAGTCTTAGGCCGCAATCTTCGGAGTCGACTGAGGCAGTCTTGTGACCATTGGTGCGTTAGTGCATTGACGCTTTCGTTCCTTAATTATCACAACGACATGATCAAGTCCTTCGTGCTTCTTTGGTTGCACGGACTCTGTTGTGTTTTAAGCATGGATCTCGTTCTTTGTGTTTTGTCGTACACGAGTGACTCCGTGAAGATGATTGACTATCTCAGCGACACCTCCATGTTCCAACAGTTTCCCCTTGTTGCTGATGATAGCAAACCTCCGTGTATCCCGATTGAGTAAATCCTGAAAAAGACAGAAACACAAAGAACTAGGGGAACTGATCCTGTCGAAGTTCCCCCTTAATCGAAGCATAAAAAAGTTTCAAAGTCCAGAGACTCCATTGTGGTTCCCCCTTAATCGTTGAGAGACTCCAGGCAGATAATAGCATAATAAGAATATAGATAGTAAGCATAGGCAGTAATGAGCATAGTCAAGCAGGCAGATAATCACGTATCTGCACAGTTCAGCAGCAAAACTTAAAAGCAAAGCAAAAAACACAAAAGAGTTACCTGTACACCAGACGGGATTCACCGCTTCCCCCTTTTGCTTTCATCAGAGGGAAGTCGTATCAGTCACACCAAGTCAATCACAGAATTCATGAATAATCTATAAATAGTGTTTTAGAACTTAAAAATGACCTAAGTTCTAGCACCACACACACACACACTGGGTAATCTATGAGTAGGGGATGGGGTTGATTGAGGCTTGAAAGTCAGAGAGTCTGTCATGTATCGAAGCCACAGCCGCCTCGAGCCTAGTTAGTCTCTCCAGCATCTTTGAGTTGCTCTAGGCCAACTCTCCCGCCTGAGTAATGAGTTGGTCGATCTTCTCAATGAGTTGAAGGAGTCTGTTTGTATCGGTCGTCTCTTGTTGAGTGGAGGGCGCAGGCGTGACTAGAGTGCTCGGTGGAGGCAGCAGCTGGGATTTGTCGATCGAGGTGAGCCGGTTGAGATATCGGATATTTATGGTGTCGATCTCCTCGATGGACTCCGTCGTTGATTGCTCCAACGGTACTTGAAAGTATTTAAACACCCTGGGGAGCCAAAAGACATATCCTAGGGAGTGCTTAGGAGTATCGACGGAGTGGGCCATATGATTGAGAATTAAATAGGCCAGATCGAGAGGGTGACGGTGCAGGATACAGTACATGATTGACAAATCAAGGGAGTTGACTAGTCGGTTACCTTCCTTTCGGGGAACAATATTTTTAATGGCTAATATGTGAAGGAGTTGGTGGAGAATTGAAAGATCGCCCCTTGGTATTGGAGATCCCACTTTTCATTTGGAGGAGAAAAAAAGCTATAGATTTTTGTGTGTGGGAATCCAGGGATTTCAAGAAGGAGTACTCCTTTGTCATAAACCTTTAAACCAGTGTCAAGGACTCCGAGGATTTCAGACAATTTGAAAGATCAAAGAAATGGCAGTGGATTTTATGAAAGACTGGGCCGCACCATTTCTAATGACAAGATTTTGATAAAAATCAATAGACTCCTGCAAGAACCACTCCGAAACCTCCAAAAACAGATGTGTCCAACCCTGTGCCTCTAGCATTTTAACCAAGTCACCAAGATGAGTAGAGAGTGCCCAGGTGAAATCAAGAATTTACCCTTGACAAGATTGCGGTCCTCAGCACGACCGAGAACATGAAGCTTTGCGCGAATGGGTCGAATGGCTGGTCGATCGGAACTGTGGCTTGGCTTGGAAGGCTTCTGAGTCCTTGTCGAAGTCGCGCCGGTTGAGGTGTCGTGACTTACAGTAGGCACCGTCTACAACTCTTGAACTGGGGAGGACTCACCGTGGCAGAAGAGACTGTGAGGGACGACGCAGGTGGGGGTTTTATACTGGAGCGGAGGACACGTTTGGCTGTGGGACGTTGGATTGTGTATTTACGTTTGCGGGGTTTAGGCTATAGGGATGGCGGCAGAGTTGGGGTTGTGGATTTGTTGGGATATGGTTGGATGGAGTGGGTGGGTTGTTCAGAGTTGTCGGGTTTAGGGTTTGCTGTGGTGGTGGAGAGGGAGATGACTGTGGTTTGGCTAGTGGTGGATCGGTTTAGAGTGGGGTGATTTCCTCGGCATCGGTCTCAATGACCTCTGTCCGGACGGCTGATGGCAGTGTTTGTTATGGGGAGGAAGTGTGGGTGGAGTGCGGTGAGGTTTCTGTTTTTGTGGGGGATGGGTTGTTGACAGTGGCCGTGGGTTGTGGTGTTGCCATGGAACGTAGATAGGCTTGAAGGCGTATCAGGTCTTGAAAGATATCGGCGGGGATGTTAACACCGTTGAAATTAATTCCGGCCATTGTGATATTGGTGATGGTGTGAGCCTCGATTTTTAAACCCTATCCTAGGTTGATTCGAGTTGATTAGGATCCGGTTGGGTTCTAGGTCCACTTATAACCTAAGCTTAATAACTATGTCATAAAACATTAATTATTAAATCCTAAGTTAGCTCACTGGAACCTATTATGAGTCACCACCTAATTTTAACCTATATCAAATTAGGAAAGGAGAGTTTTGGGTTCTGGGGCTTGATATTCGACTTAATTAGGGTTCAATTACTTTCATTACCCCAGAAGTCGTTTTTCCTCTACTTAGTTTAATTTCGGCTTATTACGAGTCGTTTTAACCTAAGTGCGCACTTCTGATTTTTTTATATTTTAAACATTTTTTGACAGAAATTAAAGTGAAATTAAAATTACCTAAACTAGGGTTTTGGAGGCAGAACTAGGTCAAGTTTTATTTACGTCCGTAGCCATGGACCCCATGTCCGAGTTATACAGAAAAGTTGAATTTTAGAGAAAACGAAATTTTGAAAAGTCCGGGGCCACAGACACGCGTCTGTGGGCCTGGACATTATTTAGAAAAACCTAAATTTTGAAATTTGAAAAATCCCGCCACCATCTGTGGGAGTCCGTGGCCACGGACAACCCGTCCATGGTCCTGGACCATAGGTCCGAGGTCACGGACTACCCACGAACAGGGGTTTTCTAGTGGTTCCCGACGGTGTTTTCGACTCAAATTTTATGTATGTGTAGCCTGAAAAGTGTACAAGATGTTAATAATTGAAAGATCTCAGTTTGAAGTCAAATTCAATGCGAAACTTAACAAACAAGTAATTGGACAGAAGCCAAAACAATTAGCAATTCAGAAGCTATAAAAGGTTAGTCTACGCTCAAAATTAGACAGAAGACTAATGAAGTCGTGGAGAATCAAAATAATGAGGTCCCAACCTGTTTTAACTTCGGCGTTAATAAGACTTTTCACGTCGGGATTCGTCGAGTGCTCCGTTGATGGCAGACCCGAAAGGTTTTCGAACCAAGCTTCTGGTTATTGGTTGTTCCTCCTGTTCTTCACGTTTTGGTGGTGTTTATGTGGGGTTTTGATGATTATTGATGCTTTGGGAATTGGAGAACAAGTTTGGATGGTGATTTCGGGGGGTTTTCGGTATGATTTTGGTGGTCGGGTGTTGAAAAACGTGAGAGAGAGAGAGAGGCTATGCTTTCTGACTTCCAAGGGTTCTTGAGCTTGTGAGATTCTGATTTGATCAAAAGATTTATCCCTTTATATAGACTTTCTTAAAGATAAAGAAAATCTAGTAAAAGTAAGATTTTTTGGCATTTTAATTAAGTGACTTCCCAAAGGAATTTTGCTGTGAAATTTTAGCCACGTGTCAAGGAGGGCAATTATGATTTTTCTGAAGTGGAATCGAATTTTTTAAATGTTGGAATATTTTTAAATTCAATTTCTCGTCAGATTCAATCGAAAATTGCTAGAAAATTATCGGAAATTCGAAAAATCAAAATTTCACAACGCCATTATGCTTAACATGTCATCCTCTATCATGGGTTAAAATTTCAAAACATTTCAAGTTGATTTAAGCATCTTTTGGAGGAGAGAGAAAGTCTATAGGAGGTCTTGGGAGCCTTAAAAATTACGAAAACGCCCCTAACGATGACGAAACTGCTCCCCATGTCCCGGAATGCGCCGATCGAGTCGGAATCTCTCATTACTTGATTGAAGTGTCTCTCACAACACCAAAGCCTTACAGACCCTAACTAGGGGGGTCAAAATTTTGGGTATAACAGATTGCCCCCCATCAACTAGACTTTGTAATGAATATGAAAAGTCTGGTTGATGCTTGAGTGATGCCCCAAAATTTTGGATTCCACAAAATCCTCCATGTTGTCCAAAACTGAGTTGACTACGTCCAGCTATTCGGAGGCGCTGACTACCTAAGCAATAAAACGTTGTCGAGCTATTCTAAGGCACTGACTACCTAGTTAGTGAAAAATGTGTCAAGCTGTTCTAAGGCGCTGACTACCTAGGTGACGAAAATGAAATAATGTCAAGCATTCTAAGGCGTTGACTACCTATAATAAATGAAATGATGTCAAGCTATTCTAAGGCGCTGACTACCTGTAAGCAATGTGAAATAAAGCAATGTCAAGCGCTTCTAAGGCGTCGACAACCTAAAATGTGAAAACTGGGTGGTATGCAAATGCAAGAATGCTGAAATGCTAACGATGCTAATGATGCTGATGATGCTGATGATGCTGATGATGCGGATGATGCTGATGATGCTCGGATGCTTCTAGGGACCGAAACCCATGCCAATGCTCCTGGCTGGACCCAATGTGGACTTATTGCCATCGCCCCCTAAGCCGGTGTCCAGGGATAACTCCTGGTAAAAACACTGGGGACTTATTGCCTTCGCCCACCATTCGTTGATCCCAAAGTAAGCTGACATAACACAGGAGGATTTATTGTCATCACCTCGCCAACTTTTCTGTCGCCAGGTCTTGTGACGCACCTGGATAATGCAACTAGGTCTTATGACGAGCCTATATGAATGAGATGAATGCAATGTGTTTGATGAGAGTGGGTAAGCTAAAGGGTCTTACTACGAGCCTAAAGGAATGCAACTAGGTCTTATGACGAGCCTAAAGGATGATTCTAGGTCTTATGACGAGCCTAAAGGATGGTTCTAGGTCTTATGACGAGCCTAAAGGTAGGATCTAGGTCATATGACGAGCCTAAAGGATGGTTCTAGGTCTTATGACGAGCCTAAAGGATGGTTTTAGGTCTTATGGCGAGCCTAAAGGTAGGATCTAGGTCTTATAACGAGCCTAAAGGTTGGATCTAAGTGAAAGTGAGTTAAGTGTATGATGGGCCTGAATGAATGTAGAAAGATTAGGGCTCAAGATGGGCCTGTGGATGTTTGAATGTGGAGGTAGGGCTTAGGACGGGCCTGAGGAAATTTGATCTGGAGGTAGGGCTTAGGACGGGCCTGAGGAAATTTGATGTGGAGGTAGGGCTTAGGACGGGCCTGAGGAAATTGATGTGGAGATAGGGCTTAGGACGGGCCTGAGAAAATTTGATGTGAAGGTAGGGTTTAGGACGGGCCTGAGGAAATTTGATGTGGACTTAGGGCTTAGGACGGGCCTGAGGAAATTTGATGAGGAGGTAGGGTTTGAACCTTTAGGTTTCGGGCTTTCGGGTCTCAATCGGTGTCGTTGTTGCAATTGTTGGGACCAACAATTGCCCCCAGCATTTTTCCTTAAAGCAATTTGAGTTCTTTAGGATTTTGCGGCAATCGATCGGAACGATCGATTGCCCCCAGTATTTTCTCTGATTAATTGCGCAAAAACAAGTCTCATCCTCACACGGTCAAGGTTTATCTTGATGTGTTGCTTTCTATCCTACACTCAAGGTGTTTAATGCTTGTAGTCGTGCTCTCCTTTTGGTCAAGACATCTCAACCATTGAATTTGACATTTGTTAGATTTACGCGTTCAACCTGTTACTTTCACGTGATTGGATACACAACTATTAAGTCGGAAGTCTTTTAAGCTTGTAACGTGGCTATGGGGTATGATGAAAGACAATGGGATGATGGAGGAATTTTTAGGATATGTGGAGCTATAAGGGTGACCAAAGCTGCAACTTGCGTCTTCTCTCGGACTTGCCTTCTTTGTCTTGAAGTCGTTTGGCTACTTCGTGATGACTTCGCTTATGAGCTTGGAACTTGGGACTTTTGAGTTGTTCCTTGCACTTTCTCTCTTTTTTCCGATTTTGGATTTCTTAGAGGCTTTTCAGGTTTGCCTTTCTTTGAATCTCTTTTCCTTCGGGGCTCTTGTTTTCCCGGTTTTGAACTTTGAGAGCTGTTTTTGATGTTAGCTCATTTGGATCCTGTGTCACTTTGGGACCATTTGCGGATCGTTTCGTCATGCTGGTAGCAGTTTTGCTTCTTTGGACTTGTGAAGTTGTTGTTCGGAAGTCGGGCTCCTTGCTTCCTTTGGTCACCGGATCGGTTATTCATCATTGGCTGGCTTGTTTTGTTGAGTTTGTAATGTTGTGAAAAGGACGTATATGAAAAGCTCAGCGGGGTGCCTAGGGTGTAATGGCAGGGTTCACAAGCTTTTTGGCTGTGTGGTGCTGTATCTAGGTGCTTCGTCATCCCTAATAGTTATGTATCCGTTCTTTGTTGCTTTTCATAGGTTTAAACGTAAATTTACAAATTGTCTCCTTCGGTTGGAGTCAAGCCGTTTACCTTACCTTTGAATGTGATCTCTCTGGAGTCGTGTAAGAATGACACGCTCTTTCGCTCTTGGTTTTACCGCTCAAGGCACTCTCGCAAAGTGTACACTCAGAGACTTGTTTGCACGTTTAAACAAAAGAAATAAACATTATCGTTCCTTAACTCAGATTGCCCCCAGTATTGTTGTGGGGTTTTTTGACAAGCCTTTTGAATGCCCAGGTTATTTGTGGATGATGGTTGTGTGTGCAACGGTGAATGGTGAAGGGGTGTGTTAAATGACTCACTCATTTTTTTCCTTTTGTGGCAACAATTTTGTTTTTATGTGTCTGGTGAAATAGCAAAAATGATAGAGTGGTGTGATACATGCGGTAGCTGTATGCATGGGAAGGTGGTTTTGCACAAGAGGATTCGTGAAAGACAAAGGTTTTGCTTTTGATGCTTACAGACATGCTTCATGAATGAGATTTTTTTCCTTTTTGCCCTTTTTTTGGCGCATGAACGGATGCACAAACATTAATCCAAGCATATAGAAGAACATGGGCAAAGAAAGAATTTTATTAATAACCAAAAGGAGAAACAAAAACATTAAGTACCATCCAAATAGAAAGAACATCTAAATTAACTATAGTAAGAAAGAAGCTATGTAAAACGACTGAATGGAAATAACATGATTCCTAATGACCCCCAAAGTGAGAGATAAATGACTACAAGAACAAAACCCCAAAAGATATGCTAACTACTCCTAAACTATGATCTATTCTAAAAGGAACATCCAATCAAGCATCGCTTCCTCCTCTGCCGCTCTTACCGTATCCTGTAAACATGGGGAACATGAGCACATGAGTAAAGATGATAGTTCAATTGCTGAAATGAAAGACGAGTCCATTAACACACCAAGTCCTTGACGACCAGGATTCGCTGCCGGAGATAGGACGTCCGGAATTCCTTGGAGATCCTTGCCAAGGCCCTTACCCTCTTGATAACCATATTTCTCCATGATAACCTTCCGTGGTCCAACTTTAAGTTTCTGAAGAAAAATTGGGTCGGACTGCTCTGGTACAACATTGAACTTGTTCAGATGGGACGAACCCTCCTCTTCAACCATGCAAACAGGCAACTCCTTTTGGTGTGGGCTCACCTTTAACGACATGAAACTTCCTGTCTCTTTTGAACTTCAAACATTGATGTACCGTAGAAGGGACGGCCTTCAAATCTTGAAGGAAATCTCGTCTTAGAATCAGATTAAAAGAATGGGGAATTTGCATAACCAAGAACTTCACTGGATGAATAATCGTCCCAAACTTGAGCGGAAGATCCAGTAGGCCGAAGACATGTCTTGGGTTGTCGTCATACCCCCGTAACACTATTTGGCAAGACTCAAACTTGTCGTAACCCATACGTTCTGCCACTTTTAGAGGACAGATGCTGACGTCTGCTCCTATGTCAATGAAGACCTTTGGCACCTTGAAGGCCCCGCACCAAACAGTAATATACAGTGCTTTTCCTGAGTGCTCGGAGATCTCACATCGTGAAAATTGATCTCCTCTTCCTGCTTTTACCAAAGAGCTGCGACCATCCTTTCCGGGCTAAACATTTAGGCGGACCAGAGGAAAGTTTAGCAATGGCCCGCCGGTGCTCTGGTGAAATCGTAAGCAAAGACCAGATTACCATGGGGATGGTTGTTGCCTTCAGCTTAAAGCAGTTCTCGTTCACCTGGAACTTCTTCAGCTACCGGGGGAGAAAGCATTGGCTCTTCCCCTCGCGACGGCCTTTCGGGGGATCCATAGTGTTTACCTGACCGGGTAATGTGAGCACTTGCAGGGACAAAGCTAACCGTGGATGTGGGCTTCCGTCCTGCCCCTCATGCCGGCTTTTTGTCATCCTAGAAAACAGTAAAGGCGGCGCATTGAACTTCAGATTCTGAAGCCTCGAGGTCATCCAAACGCTGATATCCCTGATCGATAAGGTCTTGGATCCGATGTCTCAGCGCTTTGAATCATCGATATCATGTCCCGCTAGCTGATGGTACCTACAAAATTGACTGAGCCTACTCCCCTTTCGCGTCTCTCCATGGCAAGGAATGATTGGTCGTATGAGCCCTTCGTCCTGCAACTCCTCGAAGGTCTGGCTTAAGGGACAACCAATGGGTGTGAATTCCCTTTTGGCTTTGCGGGGAAGCTCCGGTATTGGGGTTGCAATCTGGATTTTTCCTTCTTGGGCCAATGACAAATTCTTAGACCTCAAGTTGTGACAATCATCTGTGGAGTGGCCCGTGAGTAGGTGGAAACGACAGAACTGCTCGGGATATGCCCCTAGATGCCGCCCGCGAAACCACGGGGCTTTGAGTTGGACTAACCTCCGCCCTAGAAGCACTCTCAGAATCTGACTTTGTGGCTGCTTCAGATCCACGATAGGTACATGTGCGGCCTGCTCTTGTCATAGTTCTTGGTTCTTCGGTGGCTTTACCTCGTCCTCGTTGGGGGCTAGATCTAAAGGGATGATTTCTCCGAGAGGATGAATGAGAGCTCTTGCTTCCCTTGCAGCCGACACAAATCCTGAGCTTAACGCTTCCTAGGCACTCCTGTGGATAAATTCTAACTCAACTAGTTTCCCTATCAAATCCACAAGCTCAGCGAGTTGAGTGCTTCGATCGTTAACTTCAGACGACATCCTAGCTGCGAGGGGTGCTGCTGCTTGTTTTGAGTAGAAAAAGATAAGTCAGCATTGTGGGAGTGAAGCTGGGACTAAAGTTAGGAATACAGGCCAAGAGTCGTGCGCTTGAATCGAAGGGAATTAATGCCTGTAATGAATGCCAGGCTCCAAAATTTGGAGGAGCTCGTTTTGGACTAGAAATTTGGGTCACGAAACACGTTGGCCTACATGTGTGCGAGAATTGGGCTTGTAACGAGAGCCAACCTGAGGGGATTTCTTTTGGGGTGATAGAAGTACTTGGGTCGCCGAAACTCTTTAAGTGTTTTATTTGGAATAGGAGAGGTTGAAGGATTGATACAGATATTGGGCCTGAGGCCCAGAATGGACATACACACAGAGGTCTTACATAGAGAGTTAATGCAAATGTCCTCACAAAATAACTCAGTCCAACGGGTACGGATCGATCTAGAGAGGTGCTTGGGGCACGGGCCCAGGTCACCACAAAGGAATAGGGCTTGCACGCTATTCTCTTTAGGCTTCCCCACTCTTTTCACATCACATGCAGGTGTGCGTCTACGGTTGGGTCTTTGACTGACCAAATAATGGGCTAGGTAAGGGTACTGCCAGGAAAACGCTTGGGGCTAAAGCCCAGGTATTAAGGGGATGTGGTTAGACGACATCCTCCTCTTTTCCCCCGCTTATTCACATCACCTAAAGGGTGTGAGTCCCTGACAGGGGACCCTCAAACGGGTCCCGGGGTGAAATCAGTTTGCGTGGACCCTACCTCTCATATGATGCAAAGTTGCAGAAAATTAAAATGCGCACGAAAGTAAACAAACAAAGTAATAAAGCCATTAATAAACATTTTCGAGTTAAGCCCTCTTTCTTAAAATTAAACAACTTAAAATTAAGAATTTTTTCCCCAGCAGAGTCACCAGTCTGTGAGCCTCGATTTTTAAACCCTATCCTAGGTTGATTCGAGTTGATTAGGATCTGGTTGGGCTCTAGGTCCACTTATAACCTAAGCTTAATAACTATGTCATAAAACATTAATTATTAAATCCTAAGTTAGCTCACTGGAACCTATTATGAGTCGCCACCTAATTTTAACCTATATCAAATTAGGAAAGGAGAGTTTGGGTTCAGGGGCTTGATATTCGACTTAATTAGGGTTCAATTACTTTCATTACCCTAGAAGTCATTTTTCCTCTACTTAGTTTAATTACGGCTTATTACGAGTCGTTTTAACCTAAGTGTGCGCTTCTGATTTTTTTATATTTTAAGCATTTTTTGACAGAAAATTAAAGTGAAATTGAAATTACCTAAACTAGGGTTTCGGAGGCAGAATTAGGTCAAGTTTTATTTACGTCCGTAGCCACGGACCCCATGTCCGAGACTACGGACCCCGGTTAACCTAGTTATACAAAAAGTTGAATTTTAGAGAAAATGAAATTTTGAAAAGTCCGGGGCCACGGACACGCTGTCCGTGGGCCCGGACATTATTTAGAAAAACCTAAATTTTGAAATTTTAAAAATCCCGCCGCCGTCCGTGGGAGTCCGTGGCCACGGGCTACCCACGGACATGGGTTTTCTGGTGGTTCCCGATGGTGTTTTCGACTCAAATTTTATTTATGTGTAGCCTGAAAAGTGTACAAGATGTTAGTAATTGAAAGATCTCAGTTTGAAGTCAAATTCAATGCGAAACTTAACAAACAAGTAATTGGGCAGAAGCCAAAACAATTAGCAATTGAGAAGCTATAAAAGTTAGTTTACACTCAAAATTAGAAATAAGACTAATGAAGTCGTCGATAATCAAAATAATGAGGTCCCAACCTGTTTTAACTTCGTCGTTAATAAAGATCTTCACGTCGGGATTCGTCGAGTGCTCGTTGAGGCAGACCCGAAAGGTTTTTTGAACGAAGCTTCTGGTTGTTGGTTTTCCTCCTGTTTCTCACATTTGGTGGTGTTTTATGTGGGGTCTGAGATGATTGATTGATCTTTGGGAATTGGAAAACCAGTTTTTGGATGGTGATTTCGGGGGGTTTTTTCGGTATGATTTTGGTGGCCGGCTGTTGAAAAACGTGAGAGAGAGAGGGGAGGCTATGCTTTCTGACTTCCTAGGGTTCTTGAGCTTCTGATTTGATCAAAAGATTTATCCATTTATATAGACTTTCTTAAAGATAAAGAAAATCTAGTTAAAGTAAGATTTTTTGGCATTTTAATTAAGTGACTTCCCAGATGAATTTTGCTGTGAAATTTTAGCCACGTGCCAAGGATGGAAATTATAATTTCTCTGAACTGGAATCGAATTTTTTAATTGTTGGAATATTTTTAAATTCAATTTCTCGTCAGATTCAATCGAAATTGCTAGAAATTATTGGAAATGCGAAAAATCAAAATTCTAATGCCATTATGCTTAAAATGTCATCCTCTATCATGGGTTAAAATTTTAAAACATTTCAAGTTAATTTGAGCATCTTTTGGAGGAGAGAGAAAGCCTATATGATGTCTTGGGAGCTTTAAAAATTACAAAAAACGCCCTGACGATGACGAAACTGCTCCCCATGTCCGGAATGTGCCGATCGAGCCGGAATCTCTCATTACTTGATTGAAGTGCCTCTCACAACACCAAAGCCTTACAGACCCTAACCAGGGGGGTCAAAATTTTGGGTATAACAGATGGGTTTAGTGGAAAGCAGAAGGTGTAATGGACTTGGGAGTGGTGAGGCTAGTTATAGGCTGAGAGGGTTGATGGAAGGCGTAGAGGTTTCTGGTTGCGTGTGTTAGAGGACCATAGTTTTGGCGCAAGAAATCAAAGGCGGGGATTTCGCAGATCAGGTGGAGATCGATGACGTGTGTGTGCAGTGACAAACACATAGAGTCGAACAAGCATAACACAGTTCACAGATATATTCGCAAACATGGACAGACTTAGTGAGACTAAAAAGTATACCTGCTGACGATTGCATTAGGAGCAAAGAGATACGACCGTCTAAGTAGACGGAGTCAATCCAATTACGGATCGAAGTGCCTCAAACCTTGCTGTAGGCAGTGGTTTAGTGAAAATATCTGCAAGTCGATCTTTCGTTGGGACAAAGTCAAGCTGGATTAATTTTTTCTCGACACACCTTCAAGAAATGAAAGTGAATTTCAATGTGTTTGGTTCTTGAGTGTTGGACTGGGTTTTCGGATATTTTGATTGTGCTTTTATTATCACAAAAAATTGGAATGTGTGCTTAGGTAATGTGGTAGTCTTGGAGTTGTTGTTTCATCCAAAGAAGTTGAGAGCAGCAGGCCGCAGCAGAGACATACTCAGCCTCAGCTACGGAGAGTGCGACAGAGTTTTGCTTTTTAGAGGACCATGAAACAAGACAGAGACCAAGGAATTGTGCATTACCTGAAGTACTCTTTCGATCTTGAAGGGAGCCAGCCCAATCGGAATCACTAAACCAGATAAATCAAAAGTAGGGGAACGAGGGTACCATAAGTATAGGGTACTTGTACCTTTGAGGTATCGAAAGATAAGTTTGACTGCCTTGAGATGAGACTATTTTGGTGCTGTTTGAAAGCGGGCACAAAGACAGACTACGTGAAGGATGTCTGGGCGACTGGCGGTCAAATAAAGGAGGTACCTATCATTCCTCTATACTCTGTGGCATTGACACCGACTCCGTCATCATCAAGGTGAAGTTTGGCAGTTGTACAGCTATGAGTGGACATACTTTTCACGTTTGTAAGGTTGTATTTGCCAAGAGTTCCTTGATGTACTTCTGTTGGTGGATCTTGATCCCGTCTTTCTCCTATTGAATTTGAAGGCCTAGGAAGAACCAAAGTTTGCCTAACTCATTCATGGAAAACTCTTTTTTCATAAGGTTAGCATGGAGAGCAGTTTCGTCACTGTCAGGGGTGTTTTCGTAATTTTAAGGCTCCTGAGACCTCCTATAGGTTTTCTCTCCTCCAAAAGATGCCCAAATCAGCTTGAAATGCTTTGATATATTAACCCATGATAGAGGATGACATTTTAAGCATAATGGCGTTGGAATTTTTGATTTTTCAAATTCCCAATAATTTCTAGCAATTTCTGACTGAATCTGACGAGAATTTGAATTTAAAAATATTCCAACATTTAAAAAATTCGATTCCACTTTAGAAAATCATAATTGCCATCCTTGACACGTGGTTAAAATTTCACAGTAAATTCCTTTGGGAAGTCATTTAATTAAAAAGCCAAAAAATCTTACTTTTACTAGATTTTCTTTATCTTTAAGAAAGTCTATATAAAGGGATAGGTCATTTGATAAAATCAGAATCTCATATGTTCAAGAACCCTAGGAAGACAGAAAGCACAGCCCTCTCTCTCTATCTCTCACGTTTTTCAACACCCGGCACCCGAATCACACCGAAAATTCCCCAAAACACCATCTAAACACGTTTTTCAATTCCCAATACATCAAAAGTCATCAAACATCAACCAAACAACTCTAAAACGTGAAGAACACCATCAACTATCAAAACCAGAGGCTGGGGTCGAACTCAATCCGGAACCAGCATCATCGGAGCCTCCGAAGAATCCCGACAAGATGAATCTCATTGACACAGAAGGTAAAACAGGTTGGGACCTCCTTTTTTATTCACTACGACCTCGTCGGTCTTCTGTTAAATTTTGGGCTTAAACCAACACCTTTCAGCTTCTGTATTTCCGTTTGTTTAAGTTTCTGTCCAATTACTTGTTCATTAAGTTTCGCATTGAATTCGATTTCAATTGAAAACTTTCAATCACTAACGTCTTGTACATCTTTCAGGCTACACACCCATAAAATTTGAGCTCAAAACACCGTCGGGAACCACCAAAAACCCACTATCCGTGGGTGGTCCGCGACCTCGGACGCATGGTCCGAGACCACGGACACCCACGGACGGCGGCAGGATTTTAAATTTTTTAAAAATATAGGTTTTGCTAAACTATGTCCAGGCCTACGGACATCCTGTCCATGGCCCCGGACTTTTCAAATTTGCGTTTTTATTTAAGTTCTGTTTTCGGAGTTATTTAATTCAATTGGGGTTCGTGGTCTTGGACAGTGGGTCCGTGGCCACGGACAAAATTAAAATTTGACCTAATTCTGCCTCTGAAACCCTAGTTTAGGTATTTTCAGATTTCACCTTAATTTTCTGTCAAAAAACGTTAAAAAATAAAAAAAAAACAGAAGCGCGCACCTAGGTAAAAAACAACATCGTAATAAGCCGTAAATAAGCTCAGTAGAGGAAAAACGACCTAGGAGGGGTAATGAAAGTAATTGAACCTAAATAAGTCGAATACCAAGCCCCCGAACCCGAACTCTACCTTCCTAATTTATCCTAGGTTAAAATTAGGTAGCGACTCATAATAGGTTCCAGTGAGCTAGCTTAGGTTTTAATAATTAATGTTATATGACATAGTTATTAATCTTAGGTTATAAGTGGACCTAAACCCGGTTAGATTTTAATCAACATAGGATAGGGTTTAAAATCGAGGCTCACAGACTGGCGACTCTGCTGGGGACCACTTCTTAAATTAACTTGTTTAATTTTAAGAAAGAGGGTTTAACTCGAAATTGTTTATTCATGGTTTATTACTTTGTTTGTTTACTTTTGTGCGTACTTTAATTTTTGCACCTTTGCATCATATGAGAGTGAGGATCCACACAAACTGATTTCACCCCGGGACCCGTTTGAGGGTCCCCTGTCAGGGACTCACACCTTCTAGGTGATGTGAATAAGTGGGGGAAAAGAGGAGGGTGTCGTCTAACCACACCCCCTAATACCCGGGCTTTAGCCCCAAGCATTTTCCTGGCAGTACCCTTACCTAGCCCATTGTTTGGTCAGTCAAAGACCCGACCGTAGACGCACACTTTCAGGTGATGTGAAAAAGGTGGGGAAGCCCAAAGAGAATAGTGTGCAAGCCCTATTCCTTTGCGGCGACCTGGGCTTGCGCCCCAAGCAACCTCTCCGGATTAATCTTTACCCGTTGGACTGAGTCATTTTGTGAGGACATTTGCATCACCTCCTTATGCAAGACTTCTGTGTATATTTTTTCTCCTGGGCCTGAGGCCCAATGTCTATATCAATCCTTCAATCTCTCTCAGTCCAAATGAGATACTTGAAGGTTTCAGTGGCCCAAATGCCTTTACCTCTACGAAATCATCCTCTCAGGATAAGCTCGAAGGTTTCCATTATTCCCTTTAGGATTGTTGGCCCATTTCAAATGCCAAAAATCTCCAGCCCTCTCAGTCCAAAAAAGGAAAAGAGTCCTGTAATTAGAACATAAGGGTCCTTAGTGGAAGACCTTTCCATGTCATTGAAAGCCCGTGCCCTAATGGTTTTTTTTACTTTATGTTCTAAAACAGAAAGAAGGCAAGATTTCAGAAAGGCGCTGGGACAGAAGTTCCGGATGTTTGACCCGACTGCCTACTCCCTCACTTCTATCATTCCAGCCCGAAGTAGACTCCAGCTCATCTGACATGTCGGTCCAGGCTCATGACGATATCCCTCAGGAGAATAAACAAGCAGGGGGAAAACCAGAACACTTATGTTGAAGAGCTCATGAAAAATTTGATTTGACACCAGGAGAATCCAGGCACTCAAAAATAAATATGTGGACACAATCACCAAGCTGGAGGATAAGTTGGCCGCGTTGGAAACGGCAGCCCAAAGCAGGACCACGGGGGTCCGACGGGGGAGCAGGATCAAATTGCCAGCCTGGTACGAAAACATCAAGCTGCCATTGAAGCCTTGGAGGCACGACAATAGCAAAGCAACAGTTGAGCTCCATGAGAAGATAGGATCTTTGGAGGCGGCAAAGACAGGAAAGACCGCTGCAAGGATTTGTCAACCCTTTATACGGCATGGACAATATCTCCTTAGAGGGACATGACACCCAAGTTGGGTACGGAGGTGATGCTCCCGGGAATTAGTTAGCCGCTGAAGTTCAGAGGGCTCTAAGGCGCATTCAGCGCGTGGAAAAGGCCAGTAAACTGCTGGTTTTGACTATCTCTCCATGGGATCCTATCCAGACGTCGAGTTACCTGCGAAGCTGAAGCTCCCCACCTTGGCTCTCTACAAGGGCTCGACCGATCCCCAAATCCATTTGGCGATGTTTGATCAAGAGATGTCTATCCTGAGGCTCAATGATATGCAGAAGGCCCAGGTTTTTGCCCGATACCTAGATGAGATTCCTCAACGATGGTACCTAACTCAAAGAATGAACACCAAGACATACGAGGAGATATGTGAAGCTTTCCTGACTCACTTTGAGTATGCTAAAATTTGGAAATCACCCGATCTGACCTTGCTAGCACGCGTCAAACGGGAAGTGAGTCCATGTCTGACTTTATAAAGCGGTGGAGGAGGAAGGGAGCAGGCATGCCTATAAGGATGGATGAGCAGGAACAAATTTGCATGATTGTTAGAACATGCAAAAGCAGTATAATGATGAGTTAAAGTATATGTACTTTCCAAGCTTTGATATGCTCATGGGCCAGGTAGGAGTTTTGGAGGAGAAGATCCACAAGGGAGACCTAAAGCTTGGGTATCCTCGAGGATCCGGAAGTAATTCAAAAGTTCCTAAAATCTGAACCAGCGAAAGCTTCCTACTCAAGCGCAGCTTACGCACAGAGCGCACCGCAGAGGTACGCAGGACAGTACGAGGTGAATGCCGTCCAGCCAGGGAACAAGGGAGGAGATATCGAGCAGTACCACCTCAAGACCGGATTTCAATCAACGAGAATTCACAGATATCGGTCGGCCTTTGAGTCAGGCTTTGAAAAAGCTCCAGGAGCAGAACATCTTACAACCCCTTCCGCCCGACCAGGAGTCACCCGTTGGGCAAGAGTCCAAATCAGTTCTGTCACTACCATCAGTTGCCAGGTCACTTCACCGATCATTGCAGGGCCCTACAGATAAGATCCAAGACCTAATTGACCAGGGACTTCAGTTCTCAGAGCGCAGAAATATCTTCGGGAATCCTATGCCGGAACACCGCTAGGAATCTATGTTATTTTCTTTTCCTTTAGTTGTTTGCGTAGTTCCCTTCTTCTTTCTTTTCTTTTAGTTACCTTTTGTTCTTTAGCTAGTTCAGTTGTCTTTTCCATTTAGTTGGTACTCAATGTCATTGTTACTTCTTTTGGTTATCAATAAAATTCCTCTTTGTTCATGTTTTAATGTTTATACATTCATTCATGTCTAAAAAAAAAGAGAAAGAAGAAGAAGGAAAAAACTCCCGCTCATAAAGCATGTCCGCAAATGTAAAAGAAAACCTTTGTTTTTCACGAAACCCCCTGTACAAAATCACCTTCTCATTCATACATTCACCACCTCCATTACAGCCACCACACATGTCACAGCATTCCATCATTTCTACCATTTCACCAGACACATAAAAACAAAACTGCTGCCGCCAAAAGAACAAAAAGATAAATCATTCAGCAATCACCCCATCACCACTCACCACCACCACCATCACACATGCAATCACCCACCACAAATAACCTGGGCATTCTAAGGTTTGTTAAGTAAACCCCACATCAATACTGGGGGAAATCTGAGTTAAGGAACGATAATATTGATCTCTTTTGTTTAAACGTGCAAACAAGTCTCTGAGTGTACACTTCGCGAGAGTGCCTTGAGCAGTAAAACCAAGAGCGAAAGAGCGTGTCACTTTTACACGACTCCAGAGAGGTCACATTCAAAGGTAAGGTAAATGGCATAACTCCAACGAAGGAGATAATTGTAAATTTACGCTTAAACCTATGAAAAGTAACAAAGAGGGATACACAACTATTAGGGATGACGAATGATGGGAACGGGGTGCTGACAGAGTAGGTCTGAGGTGTTAGTCTCAGACCAACTCTGCTTGAGAATAAATGTGTGCAGAAAATAATAACGCGAAAGCTTTTTGTTTAAACTTAACAAGATAGGATTCTGCGTGTATTGAAATTCAATGTGAATTACAACTAGCTTCCTATCTTGGGATTCAACAGAGGTACTCTGTCTCATTCCAACACTCGCTCTACTCTCGGCTTTGTCAATGCGTCACAAGGAGGTCAAGGGGGAGTGTTCTATTTGTGCTCTCTAGGTAATAAATACTCTAAGCTAATTGACACTATCTCACTAAGATCTCTCAAAAATACTTTCTCTCTCAAAGCGGTGTTTCTCTCTCTGAATAATCTAGAATGCACACCTAAACTAATTACAATCATATGCTTATATACTCATTTAACTACTTCCTAAATCTTCGGTGAAGTCTTCATGTAGTGCCTCCTTGATTTGTTTCCGCAAGTATCGGAGTCATGGAGCTGTTTGTGCTTCACGTTCTCACGTTTGCGCACGCTCCCATGCATCCGAGTTTCCGCAGCCACTCAGGTGCTTCTGCAGAGGTACTCGAGCTGGTAAGTTGCGACAACGCCAAGTCTTTCTGCATCGCTACTTTGACTGAGGAGGTAATCACCTGCAAAACTTAAGCCTCCAACAAAATTTCCCCTTTTTGCTGATGATGGCAAACTCAGTGTATCCAGCGTAGCCTTTTGTGGTTTTTAGTGAATGTACCTGCAGAAAGAATAGACAACAAAGCGGAGCAACTATCTTGGGAGAACAACTCACTGTTTGTTCCCCCTCAAACAAATATTCCCCCTTAAGCTAATGCAGTTGATAAGAGCAGATAAAACCATAGTACGAAACTACTTCAAATACTACATAGCAGAAATATAAACCAATCCAAAATGGATGAGGCCTTTAGAGGCACTCAGCATCCACACATAGTTACCCGCATACACCAGTCGCGGGATACACCGCTTCCCCCATTTGCCAACATCAGAGGAAACACACAAAAATATCCAAAAACATAATCCAGAAAAGTCATTAAACAAACCACCTACGTAAATCAAGAGTATTCATAAGTCAGTTCTTCCTAAGGGTTAAAAAGGTGGGGTAAAGGGTTAGTCATCTCCTCGATCCATTCCTGTGTCCTCATCCCGTGCTCCATCTTCCCCCGATGTCCCAGTGCCATCCATTGCCTTAGTCGCTTCCAGGGTTTCAACAAAAGTTTCCCTGAACTCCTCCGCCAGCTTCTGGACTCCTCCTGCAAAGATGTTCATCGTCTGTTTGTGGTTTTTGTTGACGACATCGATGAGCATGTCGATCTTCGTGGATAGAGTGGAGAGGTTGTTCTTGATCGCTGCTACCCTTTCAGACAGAGATGTTGTGTCAAGAAGTGATACGGTTTTTGGAGGGGCTTGCTTTTTGGAGGGGGGATTTGGCTTGGACACTGACTTGATCTGGAATGATGGGTTTTGTTGTATAGTATCTGACCAATGATGTCAGTGTCTGTGATGCGACTAGCTTTGGAGGGATCAAGGACAACGTCACAGGGGTGAGGATTTTTCGGACCCAGAAGATATACCCCAGGGAGTGTCGGGGTGAGGAGATGGTTGAGGCTATGTGGTTGAGGATGAGTTTTGGGAGGTTTATCTTTTGTTGATGGATCAGACAGTACATGATTGCAATATCTAGCGGGCGGACAGACTGGGTTTCCTTCCTTTCTAGGGACTAAGTATTTTATCACCAAGGTATGAAGCATTGGTGTGTATTTGACAGAGCTGGTCGATCTAAAGAGTGACCAACTCTGTTGTTCGGTAAGAAGAAGTCATAAACCTCTTTTGCACTTATGAACCCTAGATCAGGAAAACCAGCCCTATCATAGAATTCTAGTCCGCTAGTTGGTATTGCTAGATGAGTTGCAATGGAGTTTGAGACAAGGATTATAGCTTTGTCATGTACCTCTGTCATTATCTTGCCTTTACGGATGATGCAATTCTGGTAGAACTGATAGGCCTCTGCTTCATGGTAGGTCTGAATGTCATGGAAGAGGTGAGTCCAATTTGAAAGCGAAACATTTCCTTGAACATGTCGAACTCCATCGAGTGGAGCCAGTCCAGGTCGAGTAGCTTTCCTTTCACCAAGTTGCGAGACTCGGCGGAGTCGTCAGCTGGTAGGGAGTAGACGGCAGAGTGAGTGTCGATCAGACCTAGTGGAGTAGGAGATGGTGGGACAGACTCAGAGCGAGGACGGAGTCGCTTTCTAGTAGAAGTAGTTGTCGTGTCGGAGTCCGCCTGGGTTGAAGAGTTGGTGGGCTGCGCGGCTTGTCTTCAGCTGGTGTTGGCCGTGACTACAGGGGATGGTGCAGGAACATGAACTTCAGGAGTGGGCTTCGAAGATGACGGAGGGCACTTGGCCCTAGATCGAAGGGTTCTTGAGGCTGGAGGTCTGGGGACATTTGATTTAGCACGGCGGGTTTTCTTTGGAGGAGGTGAGTTTTCAGGAGCAGCAGTTGGGTTTCGAGGTCGTGGACCTCTATAGGTTCTTTGGCAGGGGAGTTGGGTTGTGGGTTCTGGGTTTCTTCATCAGTGGGTGGAAGGGATCCAAACTGGAGTTTTGTCGGGATTTTGTTATGGTGTCAGGGGTGGGTATGATCGGGTGGTGTGGGTGGTGACGATAGTTTGGTTGGAGATGGGGTGTTTTTGATCGTTGGGATGCCGTAGTGTTGACAATGGTGGTGGGTTCAGTTGACACGGTGGGTAAAGCGGTGGTGATGGGTTGGGTGTCGATGGACATGGTGGGGGCTACGGCGGTGGAGTCGGAGGTGGAAGTAGGTGTTTGTTTGGCTTGGAGGATGGTCAGTTTGTTGATTAGGGCTTGGAGAAGCTGAGGATCATTAGGTAGTTCGGCGTCGAAAAACATGGTGGCTTGCTTAGGGTTAGGGTTTGAAGTCATTTGACAATCGTCGACGATGGTGGTGGGCAGAGGTTAGGGAAGGCAAAGAGAGGCAAGTGATGGTCTGTTTTCGGAGTTATTTAATTCAATTGGGGTCCGTGGTCTCGGACAGTGGGTCCGTGGCCACGGACAATTAAAATTTGACCTAATTCTGCCTCCGAAACCCTAGTTTAGGTATTTTCAGATTTCACCTTAATTTTCTGTCAAAAAATGTTAAAAAATAAAAAAAATAGAAGCGCGCACCTAGGTTAAAAACAACATCGTAATAAGCCGTAAATAAGCTCAGTAGAGGAAAAACGACCTAGGAGGGGTAATGAAAGTAATTGAACCCTAAATAAGTTGAATACCAAGCCCCCGAACCCGAACTCTACCTTTCCTAATTTATCCTAGGTTAAAATTAGGTGGCGACTCATAATAGGTTCCAGTGAGCTAGCATAGGTTTTAATAATTAATGTTATATGACATAGTTATTAATCTTAGGTTATAAGTGGACCTAAAACCCGGTTAGATTCTAATCAGCTTTAATCAACATAGGATAGGGTTTAAAATCGAGGCTCACAACAGGGGTTTACACAGTTTATATACGTAGTCAGGATGGACGGAGTCTATGAACCGGGGGGGTTGCTCGACATAGACTTCCCTATCGATATAGCCATGAAGGAAGGTTGTCTTGACGTCATTTGATGTAGAGTAAAACCTTTGAATGCAGCAAACGCAATGAGCATTCGAATTGCTTCAAGACGGGCTATTGGTGCAAAGGTTTCGTCATAGTCAATCCCTTCTTCTTGATTATACCCCTGTACTACCAAACGAGCTTTATTCCTGTAAACTTACCCTGCGTCATCAAGCTTATTACGAAAGACCCATCTAGTGCCAATAGTTTGTTGGTGCGTGGGTCTAGGGACTAACTCCCAGACCTCATATCTTTGGAGAGAGTTAAGTTCCTCCTGCATAGCAGTGACCCAGTCGTTATCTAGTAGCGCTTCTTTGATATTTTTAGGTTCAGTACTAGAGAGGAAGGCACCAAAGGCACAAAGATTTTGCATGGCTTGAAGACGGGTTTGGACGCCAGAGTTAGGATCAGTTAGAATGTTTTTAGGAGGGTGTGCTGATTTCTGTTGAAATTGTCGACGGGGAGGAGAGGGTGTCTCGTGTTCAGTGGAATCGAAGTCTAGTTCACGGAAGTTGAGTCGGTCAGAGGTATGGTCAGAGTCGTTTGAGGTGTGACTTTCTTTCCCTGGGGTATTTTCATTGGGAGAGGGTGAGGTGTCATTGAGTCTACTAATTGGGACGGTGATGAAGTGTGGATCAGTGAGGAAGTCATCAGGAGCAAAATCAAGTTGATCAGAAGATGAGCCAACGTTGTTGAACTCATCGAACTTGACATGGGGACTTTCCTCTAAGCATTGAGTTCTTAAATTGATGACACGATAAACGTTGCTTTTAGGAGAGTACCCAAGAAATATACCTTCATCACTCTTGGGTGAGAACTTACCCAAGTTGTCTTTACCATTGTTGTGTATATAGCACCGACATCCAAAGCGTCTGAGGTGGGTGAGTTTAGGTTTACGTTGTCGTAGTAGCTCATATGGTGTTTTATGCCAGAAAGGGTGGATCAAGGCACGATTCAATACGTAACAAGCTGTATTGACTGCCTCTGCCCAGTAGGACGGAGCCAATTGACTCTCAATAAGCATGGTACGTGCCATCTCGACCAAGGTCCTATTTTTGTGTTCTACGACTCCGTTCTGCTCTGGAGTTCTTGCAGATGACACTTTATGATTGACTCCGTTTTCCCTGCAAAACTCATCAAATGACTTGTTGCAAAACTCAGTTCCCTGGTCAGTTCTCGGTGTTTTCAATGTAAATGAAAATTTGTTGACCATAACTTTATGATGTTTCGCAAACTCAGTGAAGGTTTCATCTTTGGTAGACAGAAAAATGACCCATGTCCATCTAGAATAGTCACCGACGATGACCAAAATGTACCTCTTACCACTTCAACTCTGAGTACGCATGGGGCCGACAAGAACCATGTGGAGTAATTCTAATGGGGAGTTAGTAGAGAGAGTGGACTTACTCTTGAAGGACAACTGAGTGCGTTTACCTTTTATACAAGCTTCACAGACTGAGTCTGTGTTGAAGTTTGTGTCGGGTAAGCCAACCACTAGGTCCTTACTCTTTAGTTTATTCAATAGCCAGTGATTTGCATGACCGAGTCTGGTGTGCCAAAGCAGTTGATTGTTGGATTGAACATTCAGACAGACTTGGTCATCCGAGTTGATTGAGTTCAAGCACATTTGTAAAGGTTTCCTTCTCTACGTCCAATCGCTTTCAATGACCATGTACGCTCATCAAAAACTTTACAATCCGAAGATGAGAACAGTACTAAATTAAATCTATCACAGATTTGAGAAATACTTAATAGACTATGTTGAAGTCCAGTGAGCAGATGGACTCCATCTATTTTGAACTTGGAGGGGTGACCTACGGATCCAACTCCCATGATTTCACCTTGGTTGTTGTTTCCAAAAGTTACCTTACCTCCTTTGTAGGATGAAAGCGAATTGAATTGATTGGGATCTCCAGTCATGTGACGGGAACACCCGCTATCTAAGTACCAGCAGTCTTCATTCGCCTTCACCTACAAGACAAGAGATCATTTGTTAGTTTTGGGAACCCAGATGTACTTGGGTTCCCTTTTCGAACCAGATTTTTTAACTCTTCTCTAGCTTCAAGAATGAATCTGACTCGATTGGGATTAAACGAAAGATCTCTATTCAGTTTATCGCAAGCACTGTCCCTATGTCCAAGACTCCCGCAATACCCACAAATCTTGGTTGGAGAGAGGTTAACATATTTTTGTTGTCCTTTCCACCAAGAATTAAAATGTTCTTTTTATTGTTGGTGCTTGGGTTTATTGTTGGATTTGGACATATTTTTCGGGATATCGAATTTACCTTTATGCCACTTGGGCTTGGATTGAGTGGATCCAACTTCAGATCGTATTGACTATCTCTTGGGAGAGTTTTTCAACTTCCTTTCGAAGATTATCACGATCTTGACTAACTTCCTTGATCTTGGAGTTGGCCCACTCAGGCAATCCTGATGGAGTGACCTGTTTGATGAAACTGACTGCTTTGAGAGAGAGAGTGTGCTCCTTTTGTTTCAGCTTTTGAGTGAGTTGTTTGACAGAGGAGTTTAAGGAAATGACGTTGGATTCAGAACTATTCAACTCATTTTGAAGGGCACAGCATTTATTAGAAAAAAACAATAAGATCATGTTGGAGAGAGTCAATCTGAGTAAGTGACTCTTCCCGTTCCCTTTGATTAGATTCTGTAAGACACTTGACTCTGTCGAGCTCCTTTGTAAGGGAGTCAACATGCGCCTAGAGTCTTGCAGATCTAGCCTAAGTGAGCAGGAAATAGTCTTGTGTTCCTCAGCTTCATCTCTCAAAGCATACATAAGTCCTTTTGAGATCTTGAGTTCCCCAGTTAACTCAAAGATTTTTCTGTTGAGATCAGCCTTAAGAGAGTTAGTCTCAGAGACCATTTTAGCAATCAAAGTCATAAAACCCATAGGGGATATACGGTAAAGATCTGTTTCAAGATGAGAGCGTGTTACCTCGTTGTCAGGGATCATGGACTCAGTTGTATCATGTGCCATGAGACAAATTAGACCGCTTGACTCCACATCTTGGTCGTCAGAGTCTGAGTCTCCCCAACCAACGGATGCCATAAGTGATCTCCCTTGAGGTTTTCCAAACTGACTCTTGAGGAGGAGACATTCTTTCTTGAAATGACTGGGCTTGTTGCGGTTGAAGCAGGTGACAGAGTTGAAGACCTGTTTGGAGGTATTCGAGAACGACCGGCTATGTCGATTTGACTGATTACGCATAATTTTCTGAAAATTCTTTAATATGAAGACAAAGTCTTCCATAGTCTCCGCTTCACTTTCTTCAACTATGATGTCGACCAATTCAGCCTTAGCCTGTCTAATTTGATTGTCAGCAATATAGGCACCTTCTTGACTGTGCTGATTTGAGTTAACCTGCAAGGCTTGGTCATTCAAAGTAAAAGCTTTACTAGAAGGGGAAGAAGATACATTACCACACTTCTTTCTAACGTTTTTCTTGTATTTTTCTACAGACTGAAGGTAAGATCCCAAGTCCTAACAAATCCATTTAGATAGGTCTTTGTAGGCTTTGGTGGATATTACGGTCTCTGCCCACTCTTCTCTAAGACTGTCTAACAGCTTGTGCAAGACACTCTCTATCTGGTAGAATATTGACTTCCTGCATAGTGTTGCTAATAGATAAAAATGATCGAGTACATCTTCTAAAGACTCACCTGGTTTTTGCAGAAAGTTCTCATAGTCCATTCGCAGCTCTTGAGCCTTGCATTTCTTGAGTTCGGTGAATCCTTCATGAGTAGCTTGGAAGAGAGTCCAGATTTCATTTTTGGATTTGCAATGATTAACTATTCTCTGTTCTGGAATCGACATGCAGGTGTAGATGGCTCAAGAAGCTTGACGATTTAGCTCATACCTTTTTCGATCTGCAGCAGTCCATGCAGATCGATCTGGATTGACTATGAGATCACCTCCAATGACTATCTCCCATAATTCCGAGTTGACCGACTCTATGTGTTGCTCGATCTCATTTTTCCAATGATCGTAGTTTGTAGATGTGAGCCTGGGATGCTCGAAGTGCATCTTGTTGTTTTGATTGGCGAAGAGGTCTGCCACGTGTAGGATCGAATGGCTGACTCAAACCAACTCAAGGTGTGAGTCTGTGAGATGGTTTGACTCAATCGAAGTAAGAAGACAAAAGTACTTAGAGTGTTAAGACACTTAGTTGAACTTTAATGTGCGGAAGCGATTCTATTTGAAGTTAAGGCGTAACACGAACTTAGTGGAACTTATTTGGAACAACACCGAAAAGCTTGACGAACTCCGGGAAACTCAACGAGATACACAAAATAAGTTCTTTTATTTTCTGGCCCAATAAAACAACTTACAATGCCCACTCTGTAGATAATCTACTTCATGGTTTCTCACTCACTTACCCTATACAATATCTAATAAGCTCGATGACAAGTGTAGTGAAACTAGGATCTTCCTAGGGAGAGTCTATCTAAAAGCTCAAACAGAATGTAGAATTGATTCTCTCTCTAAGTCGAAATGTAGCTCTCTCACTTGACTCTTACTATAGCTATGTCTTGAAAACGTAAAGAAAAACTAACTATTACAAGCCTATTTATACTAAGTGCAACGGCTAGAAGAGTCTGTTTCGAGTTTTTCGCAACCAACTTAGTGGACGTGTGCTGAGTAACTTCACGTCAGTCTTAGGCCGCAATCTTCGGAGTCGACTGAGGCAGTCTTGTGACCGTTGGTGCGTTAGCGCATTGACGCTTTCGTTCCTTAATTATCACAACGACATGATCGAGTCCTTGTGCTTCTTTGGTTACACGGACTCTGTTGTGTTTTTGGCACGGGTCTCGTTCTTTGTGTATTGTCGTAGACGAGTGACTCCGTGAAGACGATTGACTATCTCAGCAACACCTCCATGTTCCAACATAGTGTATTCATGAAAGCACTCATTCATCTATACACAAGCCAGATTGAGTGAAACAGTTTTTCATTTTCCATAATGTGGGATTCAGCCATGCCCTAGATACTGTGGATTATGAAAATTTAGCCTTGCTGAGAAGCATTAACCAGGGTCTCCCAACTTTGATACTTGGATGTCGTAGCTAGAGCAAGAGTCTTCTTTAAATTGTTGTGTTGAAGAGATAGTGTGACTTTGCTTAGTGGTGGCCTTCCCATTGAAGTCATCCTTGGTTATCCCCTTTTTGTTTGAAAACCGCTTCAAGGACACATTAGAGACAAGTATCATCATGGGCACATGTAGCAAGTTATACCGAAACCCAGAGCAACTGGTGAACGAATGTGATTGGGAATTAGGCTGCTAGGAGGTCATTTTTGAAGCTAGATGTTCAATATTTGGATTAAGGGTTGATAGAGTCGGTTAAGATTGTGACACAGTCTTTCAGGAGCTTTGATTTAATGGATATGGCAACGGGCGAGTTTTCTTCAAAAATTTATAGCCAAATTTCAGTTGAACTAATAGACCAAGGAGAGTCTGGTTGCTAGAGAGACCATATATGAGCACCTAGACTCTGACTCCAAGAAGGAGAGAAGATACAACCGCTACCTGTCATAGTGTGTCATGCCAAGGTGTGTGCGAAAGAACTCAAATAGAGTGTTGGGTAATGCTTGGTGATGATATCAGCAAACTATAGTCTATGGAAACTTAGGTTAAGAAGATTAAGGTCTTCTTCACATAAACTTTTTAAAAAATAAGAGCGCAAGTCTATGTGATTAGAGCGAGCATGTAATATAAGATTTTGACAACCTTACTGTGATGGTAGTATCATAGAGAATGGTAACATTAGGACCAGAATACCGTAGTTTTCAAACGCGAGTCTGATAGAATCTGTTTGGTTTTTGTACATGATCTAGGGACAATGTCTAATTGCTTGCAGAAGGAGTCTATTTGAATAGTAATATCTGAAATCCCTTTAGCCACATCATTGCTCCTTAACATCTTCAACTACATAATATGAGCAAAAACCTGTTTGGCGTGCCAAAGAAGTTGATGCGTTGGCTGCACACTTAGACAACCTTCACTTCGGGACTTAAGAAGTTTAGATTGATCTTGTAGAGGGTTTCGTCCCTTTGTCCATTTGCTTTTAGAGAACCTGTCTTTTCATCCAACACTTTGCAATTGACTTGAAGAGAAGAGTATGAAGTTAAATCCATCACAAATATGAGAAATACTTAACAAACTATTCTAAAGTCTGGTTACTAGATTGACTCCTTCACCTTTTGAAGTGTGAGGGATTACCTACGGATCCAACTACAATGATTTCACCTTGGTTGCTGTTACCGAAAGTAACCCTCCTCCTTTGTAGGTTAAAAACAAGCTGAGTTTGTAAGGATTTCCAGTCATGTGTCTGGAGCACCCACTGTCCAAGTACAAATAGTCCATATCCTTGCTCGCTTCCACCCACAAGAAAGAAATCACTTGCTAGTTTTGGAACCCAGATATACTTGGGTTCCCCCTTACCACTTGATTTAAGTTTTGCACGTGCTTCTAAAATAAGCTTCACTCTTATAGTATTAAAAGATATATCTTTTCGAAGCTTCTCACAGGTAGAATCTCTGTGTCTGAGAATCCCACTATAAGCACATATCTTTTTAAGAGGAGATTTCACGTATTTGCAACCACACTCTTTCCAATAATCAAATTTTTCTCCTTCCTTCTGTCGTTTGTGCTTATTGTTGGGTTTTAAAACATTTTGATGCAATTTAGACTTACCAGTGTGCCACTTAGGAGGATTAGGAAGAGTGGAGCCTATTCCTAAGCAAAGATTATATCTTGAGATAGTCTTTCAACTTCTTGTCAGAGGCTATCACGATCCTTACTTACCTTTTGTATCTTGGAACTGGCCCACTCTAGCAATTCTGAGGGCGACACTTGTTTGATGAAATTGATCTATTTGAAAGAAAGTGCATGATCTTTCTCTTTTATGTGTTTGTTTAGTTGCTCACAGTGGATCTCAATTTTTTATTCTAAGACTGAGTGGTTCAGTTCATTCTACAAGGAACAACACTTTTCAGATATAACAGTTAGCTCCGCCTTGAGGGACTCTACCTGGATTTCTAACTCTTCCTTGTCGTTGTGATGTGAATCTCCAGTAGTACCAGCTTCCCTCTCAAGGGACTCAACTCGGAGCCTAGACTCCTGAAGATCCAATCTCAAAGAGCATGCAATGGTTTGTGAAAAGTCAGCCTCTTCCCAAAGCGAGTGAATGATGAAGCGCGATTCTTCAAGCTCAGTTGTTAGATCTGAAATATGTTTGGTGTGTTTTACTTTCAAAATACTTGCTTCAATCACAATCTTAGAAATAAGAGTGAGAAATCCAATGGGAGTAATTCTGTGAAGATTAGTTTCAAGATGGGATCTTGTTACCTCGTGGTCTGGTATCATTGTGTCATTTAGTTCATGAGCCATAAGGCATACATGGTCTGAAGACTCTGTCTTTGGATCATCAAAGTCCTTCTTCATATTGGTGGAGGTGGTGCTTTCAGTAGATACTTCTCTGGAGATCAAAAGTGAATACCATATATTCTGGTTGTTTGCCATCTTGATGTAGTAGGTTTGTCAGCAACTTGGCCCTGATACCAATTGTAGGATTGATGGGGCTGACAGAGTCTGTCTAGGTTGTTAGACTCATATAGTCTCTCTCGGAAAGAGGAAGCAGTCAGTCGACATACATGGATACACAATGTAAATTCTTCATTAATATGTAAACAAAGAACTTACACTGTCTGCTAAGTAGAAGAGTTCTACTCAGCAGGATCTTACTCACTCACCCTATACAATTTCTAATCAGCTCTTTGATGAGTATAGTAAGCCTTGGAACACCCTAGATTGAATCTAACTATGAAGCTCAAACTAAAAAGACTAACGAAGATGACAAGGTTCTTTTCTTAATCTCTCGTACCAGGTTCTTTGAGTGTACTCGCAATATTTAGACAAAAAACACAAGTAACAACTGAAATATCTAGCTCCTTAAATACTAGAGTCCTTGGAGTCGTTGGTAGAGTCTGTTCAAAAAATCAGGAAGCTGGAACTTAAATTTGGACCTGACTTGTGTGAGGTTGTGGCTTCAAATATTTAGGCTTGTGGGAGTTAAACGTTTGCAGATAGACGTTATGAGTACTTGAACGCGTTCCTTGGTCATAAATTTCATAAGTAGTTGTAACCCACAATTTGTTCAGCCATAAAGCATTAGACTGACTCTCTTGGTTAGACAGACTCTTTCATTGGTTAGACAGACTCTTTCATCATCTTCTATGTTTGTTGCAGCAGGGTGTGTCATTCTGTTCAAGGGACTTCGTGTACATGGAAGGGACTTCATCATCAGCAACACACAAGGTTCCAACAACCTTTTATCCCCTCTTCGGAGTTCTTGTGTCTCCCAGCCTTGAATTTGTCTTCAAGGTTTTTGTGTCTCCTGATTTTGAGCTTTCAGATGTTTTGATGTGAGCTCTTTGATCCTAGGTCACTTTTGGACCATTCGTGAATCTTGTTGTCATACTTGACGCACCATTGCTTCTTATGGACTGGTGTAAACGTCATCCGAAAGTCGGGCTCCTTGCTTCCTTTGGTCACCAGGTCGGATAGTCATCACGGCCTGGATTATTTTGTGGAGCTTAGTAATTCTAAAAGAAGGATATTTATGAAAGGCTTGGCGGGGATGCAGAGGGTTTAATGTCAGGGTTTACAAGCTATTTGGCTATGTGGTGGTGTGCCTAGGTGCTTCGTCATTCCTGATAGTTGTGTACCAACTCTTGTTACTTTTCGCAGGTCTACAAGTAAATCTATAATTATCTCCTTTGGTCGAAGTTATGTTGTTATCTCACCTTTTTATGTGACCTCACCGAAGTCGTGTAAAAATGACACGCTCATTCACTCATGGTTCTTTCCCACTCAAGACCTCTCATTAACTTTTCACTGAGAGATTTTCACACACGTTTATTAGAAAAATTTGAAATTAACAAACATAAACCGAGATTTCCCCCAGTATTACTTTGTGGATTGTGACAACAATTTTAACATGTGTGTTGGAAACCACTTTGTGGGTTGTTTGGAGGGTTTGGGATGAGCTGAGGTGTTTGCAAAGCATGTTCACCCTTTCAGAAGCAAGTGACAAGTCGTTGTTTCCACTGTCAAAAGTTGATTATTTCATGAACCTTTTCCTCGAAGGACATTTTTGTGAATGAAAGCTCAGTTTTTTTTTATGATTCACAGAAATTGTAAAAATTAGATAACATTGAGGATTGCTATCTTAGAAGACTGAAAAACTATCTAGGAAGATAAAAGAAAAACAAACTACTAGGAAAGTTGAAAGGTGACTACTCTGGAAAAAAAATCTATATAACGGTAAAACACTTAAATGAAACAATTTCTACTGATGCTTAGGCATGGTAGTTTCATAAATATCGGCATGCTCAGAAAAATTGAGCCCCTTGCTCGACGAGGTCCTGAATCTTGTGCCTTAATGCTCAGCAATTGACAGCATAGTTGAAACACCCTAGAAAATCCTAGTTACAAGATAAACCTTTCTTGTTATTTTATGTGCGCTTGTATTTACATGAAATAACTAGTTAGTGTTATTCTCTCTTATTCTAGTATAACCTATGATATTTAGCTAAAATATTAACTGAAATACCCCAAACCTTGGTATGTTGGTTAAACATTAAAACATGAATTATTAAGACTAAAAAGAGTCTTAGAAACATTAGTAAAAAGATTTAAACAAAAGAAAACACAAAATGTGCTTTAAAGTCAATAAGAGCTAAAATGTGCTCTAAGCTTGGAATAAGCTTGGGTAAGACCTAATGAACTTACCAAGACCTTATATATGTATTAATGAACATATTAAATCAATTACCAAGAAAACCAAGCTTGAAAACAAGTTAAAACACAAAATGTGCTTAAGAGTCTTAAAGCACATTTTTGAAAAATGGTCTTGTAAATTGGGTTTTGAGTGGCTAAATGTCCATCATTACTCTTAAATATACATGTGTACTATATAGTATCACATTTGGGTGGCTATATTAATGGGAAATCAAAAATTTCACTTCTAAGTGCCTTGTTTAGGTGAATAGTGATTTTTATAAGCTAGTTTATAACATATGTTGTATTAAGTAATTAAATTGACAAACAAAGACTAAAATACCCTCATTATAATATAAGGGGCCGGTTTTCTAAGTGTGGTGACTCACCACTCTCTAGTTGATATAATAAGTAAGTAAAGAAAACTAATTAAACTTACTTTTTACTTTATAAGCATAAATATCTCTTAAAAGCAAATTCTATCTCATTCTCTCTTTCCTTCCTTCATTTCCCACGGTCACAATCTTCTTCTTCCTTCCTTCTTGCTGCTCTCTCTCGGTAATACTACTACCACCATAGAAACTCCACCTTTGACCTCTTGCTAAATCAAGCTCACTTGTCCAAATCAAATTCTAAGACCACCAATCTCTTCCTCTCATCAAGCTCTTCATTCCTATCTTCTCAAAACTCCAAGAGCCCCATTTCGGTGCCAAGGTGTTCCACCATTGAAGGAGCTTGAGCTTGTATTTTGACATATTGTTGATCTCCTTTGCTTCTAGGTAAGGAATCTCAAAGAAAATCATGTTTCCTCCATGTTTTTACCTTGACCGAAAATACACATTGATATAGCTCTTTGTGTGACTTTGTTCTAGCTTCATTTCAACTCTTCATGGACTAGGTGGAGTCCTCTCTTGTTATATATTCAAACTCTCCTCAAAGATCAAGGTAAAACAACTACATTAATGTTTTTGAAACAATGTAAAATTAGGGTTTACAATGAGATGAAGCTCAAAGCTTGAATACTCATTATGGTGTTTGTAAATTGTTTAGAGTTTGACAAGGAATCAAAATACCATACGGTTTTGTAAGGAAACAAGAAGGAAGTGTTTTGGAAAAAAGGTAAATCTACTAACCTAATGTTGTTTAATGCCTTAGGAGAAATGAGCTTATAAATGCTTATTAAAACTACCTAAAGAGCAAATGGTGAATGACTTAGTAAAGTGTTCTCAAGAGACTAGTAAAAGGCATATGTGTGTTGTGTGTATTTGCAGGTCAAAGGCAAATATATTGTGGAAATTCAGTGTTTAAGGGTTATGCATTTTAAGGGCCTAAGAGCCATGCATTTTAAGGGCCTAAATGCCATGCAATTTAAATTATGCACTATATTGTAATGTAGTGTGAATTGGTGAAGTTGGGTATGAGAGTGTTCTTGGTGATTCTAGATGTTCTTGTGTGTTTAAAGGAGAAAACAAAGTGTTTAGGCCTAGTAATGTTCAAGGGGAATCCATGTCAAAATTTAGGTAAGAAGCAAGAAGTTATAAGTGTTTATATAAGGTTTGGTGAGTTAGAGGTGTTAGGAAATGACAAGGTGTTTTACAAGAGAAGGTATAATGTCTTAAGTGCTCTAGAGTGTAATAAGGACTTAGGCATGATCTTGAGATTTTAGTATGTACCAAAGTCATTTTGGACTTAGGTAAAGACTTAGGCAAACTTTGGTAAATTAAGGAGAAAGTGTGAACTTGAAAAGGAGTTGGAGTAATGATATAAGGAGTTAGTTGTGAGAGATGATGCTTGGGAGATGATGTTAAAATAAGGAGAAAGCTTTTGGGATAGTAGTTATCATAGGTGAGAAACACCATTTAGAAACCTAGTGTAAAATGTTGTAAGTGTTAAGGAATTTTACAAAGAAATAAGTAAAGGCTTAAGGAATTAGAAAATGAGTTTCATGGATGTTGTATGTGGATATAAGGGTACCAAATGTTGTTAGGAAGCATTAAGAGGCATTAGAAGAAGTTTGGTGAGGATTTGGCAAAATTTGAGTAAGTTTAGAGGACGTCCGACCCAGGGATCCGACCCAGTTTTGGGTCGGACAGCCTCTGTTAGACGTTAGGAAAATGTTCTGTAATGGTCCGACCCAAAAGGGTGGGTCGGACATGGGTCGGACGGTCATATTTCAAAGGAGGGAAAATGTTTCTGGAATGGTCCGACCCAGTCGAGTGAGTCGGACGTGGGTCGGACGGGCATGTTTGAAAGGCGTGAATGTTCTGTAATGGTCCGACCCAGAAGGGTGGGTCGGACATGGGTCGGACAGTATGTTCGGAAGTTGATGAAGTTCTCTGTAATGGTCCGACCCAGTCGAGTGAGTCGGACGTGGGTCGGACATGTCTCTAGAATGGTCCGACCCAGAAGGTTGGGTCGGACATGGGTCGGACATGGTAAGGTTCTTAAGACCCGAAAACCACTGGAAGGGTCCGACCCAGTTGTGGGTCGGACGGTGGGTCGGACATACCAAAAAATTTAAAAAAAAATAGAAAAGAATGTGACTTATGTAGTTAACCCTAGGGTGTATAATGAAGGTAACCTAGGGTAAGTTAGACATTAAACATGTCAAATAATTATGTTAACACTTAGTAAATTTGGAGGTTAATTAAGTTAATTAACCGACATTCTTGAATCATATATAGGAGTGACCTACGGTGGAAACGAAACGAGGCAAGGACCAAGGTATGGTTTTCTTGCAGTCTGTTGTCTACCAGTTTACACCGGCTTGGATGTTGTTTGCTTTTCTGTGTGTTACGACCTTATAAGATTAAGGCATGAAAAGAGTTTACAGTTGTTATACATTAAGATGTTGTAAGGTTGTGACTCCTTTCCCTTGGTTGTCTAACAAGACCTAAATGTTTGCTTGTATGTGACTTAACAAATATTGTGTGATCACTAACAAGTGCTAATCGGGGGGAATGAGGAGTCCGGTTGTTCCGGCCACGCGTGTGATGGATGGGGGTCGATATCATATCCGGTTCGGCTCTCTTGGTGTATGTATAGGTGGTATTCCAATTTGGTTTCTACCTTCCCTTAGCTTATCCAAAGCAAGTTACTGACTCACGTCGGGCCATAGGGGCATACGTATGTTATTTCGGTGTGCTTGGGATTACTATATCCGACACACCTTGGGTATAAGTTAACCGTTCTATATAACTGGACGGTAACGAGGTTGGTAACGAGCTTAACATGGGATTGGTAAAAATCTCTAGGCTCACATGGTATACTAACTATGGTGGAAGGTTCCTTGTGAGGACCGATTTTATGATGCTATGCAATTTCCCTTGCTATGCTATGGTATATATATATATATATATATATATGTTGGATGTTCTAAAATGAATGCCAAGTTATTATGACAATTGGTTGCGCGTATCCCGGTAGCCGATGGGCTGCCCGTTAGCCATACCAGCAAAGGTTGCTGACCCCCTCGGGGGCTCTATATTTTATTGCAGGATGAGGATCGAAGAAGCAGAGTGGCTCTAGGTCCTAGGTTGTTGATGTACTTTTGGCTATGTTGGTTGCTGAGCCCGGGATGCGCCTGTGCTCCCGAGGCATTACATTTTGGTACCGTTGTTAAACAGTGGTGGATGATTATGGTTGTAGGTGTGTTGTAAATTAAATACTCGGTATGGTTGGTTATGTTTATATATGGATGTTAGATTCTTTGCTCGGGAGTCTGATCATCAGACCGATACACTTGTATTTATTCTGCCTAGTTAACCACGTGGGTGGTTAACGGCGTTGTAACACCAAAGCGTTTAGTTATTGTCTGGTTGGTTATTTCCGCTGCGATTTCAGTAGTTGATAGAGGCGTTGTAGGGGTGTTACAAAAAGTGGTATCAGAGCGAAGTATCGCTCTGATGACTAGAATACCGAGCTTAGGGATATACCGAGTTAGGAAATCTAACTACAGATACCTAAGTGAACAGATTTGGAAGGTTAACCACTAACTAAGTGTGGAATTACCTGGTTGTCGGGAAGATGTTATAACCATTGGACCGATAAGTGTGCAAGCATAATGCTAATGAGATGTTCATATGAATTCAGATGGCAGGTAGACCACGAGGTAGAGGCCGCGGGCGCGGTACTGGAGATTTGGGTGACCAGGGCGATGATACTACGGCACAGACTATGGCTGAGGCAGTTGCAGCCGCCGTAGCCCAGTTGGTACCCGATCTGGTTGCTGCTATACAGCAAGGGCAACAGCCC
Organism: Limonium bicolor; assembly: GCA_023374045.1. NCBI lineage: Eukaryota > Viridiplantae > Streptophyta > Magnoliopsida > Caryophyllales > Plumbaginaceae > Limonium > Limonium bicolor. The sequence goes on from CM041778.1 coordinate 348,095,185, forward strand.
GGAGTTCAGCCACCACCACCACCGCCACGAGAGACCAATTGGGTCAAGGCGTTGGCTGATCTTAGACCGCCATCATTCAATGGGGAGACTGATCCTCGAAAGCTGGAGGCGTACATCTCCGAACTGGAGACCGCCTACGAGACCTTGGCAGTACCTGCTGAAGCTAAGGTCCGTCTTGCCGCTTACTACTTGAAGGGTACGGCACAGAGTTGGTGGAAGTTGGTGAAGGAGGACAGGATGGCTGATCCTGAATTTGGTTGGAGGGAGTACACGGCTCTGCTACGAGCCAAGTACTACCCGGTACACGTGCAGGAGGCCAAGCGCCTCGAGCTGGATAGTCTGAGGCAGGGGGATAAGATGTCGGTTGATGACTACTACACCCGCATTCACCGGCCTTATCCACCTGTTACCAGACCTTGGGTATTCGAACCGAGTGTTGGTGAACCGGTTCTACAATGGACTAAGCTACCGTCTCCGCTATGGGATGGGGCCAGCTGAGTATACTACCTTGCAGGTAATTGGAGTACTTTGTTGTGAATCAATCTATACCTTGAGTGAATGTTAATGTGAGTTGGTAAGTTGTTTTGCGGGGCATGACTGACATCCTAAAATTCAGGAGTGCTATCATGCCGCTGCTAAGGTTGAAATTACCGTCCGTCTGAGGGACGAGGAGAATGCGCACAAGCGCAAGGCCACCAACGAGGGCCAGAGTCAGCAAGGGTATGGGGGAGGAAAGAAAAAGAAACCCTACCCTCAGCCCCAGAAGGGTCAGTACCAGGGTGACAAGGGCCAAGCCCAGACCACCACAGCTGATGAGCCACTGAAGCTCACGTACGCGTATGCGGCGAAGCTCTACTCTCTACCTCCTACCCGCCTAAGGGTAATTACTTAACCATGTGTATCTAGTTGAGGTGTATGTTAATAAGATGGGAAGTGAGTATTGATTGTGTGTTGTTTATAGCAGCTAGCGCGGGTTCTGGACCGGAGCGCCACTTTTACTGTAAGTGGTGCAATGGAGACCACCCCGGCAAAGACTGCAAGGAATGATGTGAGGTGTCGTCACTGCCAGAAGATGGGGCACCGTGAGTTTGAGTGTTGGACGAACCCCAACAGCAGGAACTATAAGCCAAAGGGGCAGTGGAAGGGTAATACTACCACGACCACTGAAGGCCCGAAGGCGATTACTCAGCAGACTTCTGACAAGAAGTACACTGAATCCCAGAAGGGGAAGGCTACGGGGTCCGGCAAGGCCGCCCTGAATGTGGTAGACCGGTCAGAGGCACCAGGATCCTCTTCAAGACCAGGTACCGCCTAAACTGTTAAATGAAAAAGTGATTGCTTACCGCATTTCATGCATGAGTGTTAGCAAGTCTAAGGGTATAAACATATAAGTAAAGAGTTAGTATAATGTGGAAAACACCTAAAGTTAGGCAATTTGAAACTAGGAACCTTCAATATCTGTTATCCAATCCCGCCCACACACCAAACCCTGAAGAGACCACCATTAGCATCACCGAATTCCCACTGGAGCAATGTCAGGTTATCCAACCAGGTATGATACTCTTAAATGGATACCTGACACCGGAAGCACAAATCCACATCATCAGACGTTGTAACGAACTTGGAGCAGCACCAGGAGGTTTTACACACCCGAATACCCGAGCGGTTCGAAGATGAAGTTGAAGATGATGTGCATGGGTAAGGACTGGAATCCCTACACCAAGTCATATCAGGATGTACGAGCTGAAGACGGAGCAACTGTACCAGGCATACCTGAGGAGTTCCTTGCGGTTGTTAACCACACCGTGGGAATTGCTCAGCAACTTGAATCGGAACCGATTCCGAACGTGGAAGCAGACTTATGCATTGTGAACTTCTACCAAAAAGGTGGACGGTTAGGGTTACACCAAGATAAGGACGAGTCACCCGAGTCTCTAAGTAAGGGAGTACCCGTGGTGTCTTGGTCCATTGGTGATACCGCTGTGTTTATGTACGGCGAGCAGAAGCGTGGTAATCTCGCAAGGAAGCTAGTGTTGAAATCAGGTGATGTATTAATCATGGAGGACAATCAAGGATGTTATACCACGGTATCAAGAAGATCAAATTGAATACCGCACCATCGACAGTGGTAAATGCCACACATCTGAAACCCGGACGTTTGAATTTGACTTTCAGGCAGTTTTGAGCCTTGTGTAATCATGTAATGTATTAAGCCAATGTATGACAAAGGAGCTATGTCTAGCCATGTCTACAATGTAACCAACTTATGGTGTAAAGACTGTGTTAATGAATAAAGGAATGTTGTTTTGGAGTGTATCAATGTAACACCCGGATTTTTACCTCAAACATAGCTTATGAAAATACAAATCTAATGGCGCAAATGGCAACAACGGACTTCAAACGAGTCCCAAAAGAGCAAAACGGTGCTGGTCCGAACTTGTGTCCGGACATGGTAAGTTCGGACACAAGCGAAGAGAAATAGACTGCAGAAATCCGAAAGTCCGAACTTGTGTCCGGACATTGATGTTCGGACACAAGTGAGAGTTAAAAGGGCTGAAAACCAATGGCGTCCGAACTTGTGTCCGGACTTTGAAGTTCGGACACAAGCTAGTTTGGAAAAACCCGAGAAATTTAACGTGGCGTGTCCGAACATTGATGTTCGGACCGAAGTTCGGACACGCCTAGACAGAAAGCTTTTAAGACATTCGGGGCCTGTCCGAACATCGATGTCCGGACGGACGTTCGGACAGGTCCTTCAGTACAGTTCCCAAAACGTAACCAAGAGCCAAAACCATCATAACTCTTACATAAAACACCATGACAATATAAGGAACTTTGAACAGTTAAGACCATTGGCAAAATACTTACTCAAAGCTCAACCTCAACAAACTGATTCATAAACAATAGCGAATTCAGTTAACCAAAACCAAAATGACATAACCTTCAATATAACAGCGGATCTCAAATATCCAGGGCATTACCGCCACACCCAATACCCATGGGTGCTCAGGCTGATGAACTAACAACATTAAAACCAAAGTCAACTTCAATTTATGCGGAAGCAAAATAACGTTAATGTATGAAAACCTTGAGAACATAACAACATCTCTAAAACATTAAAATTCAAGATATTGCTTAATCATTACGTGGTCCTAAACTATGTGATTCGCGGTCCCGTTTCCCTCAGCTAGTCATTCATACCTGCGATCATAAAACATAGACAGAAACACAGAAAGGATCGCACAAATCAGAAAACTGAGTAAATTCTACCTCAACCTGTAAAATACATTTTAGAACACATTTGCCTTAACAATCAGATGAGAAGGTAGGTTACTGAATAGTTAATGAATCTCCAGAAAAGTATTTCAATACCGAAACCACAGTAGGAGCTCTCAACAGGAAGTAATATCCATAATTCCAAACACGGGGTCACCTATGGGACCCCAAACCACAATTCCAGGACAGTCACCTATGGGACCGTCAAACAACCACCTCACCCTAAGTCCTTAAGTGTGCACACCCCCTATGAAACAGCAGTAACATAGAGTAGATCATAGAGCTTAACTGCAACAATGTGTGCAGCGCAAATAATATCAATAATGGGGAGCACCTATGGCTCCCAAACAATAACAACATCCTGTGAAAGACTCCCCCAAAGCCATTATTGAAATACCACAACCTCAATTCAATTTCTCAATTCCAAATCCTCAAACCACAACCGAGATAAAACACAACAAACCCTTTTCCAAGATTTCGCAAAACCACAATCAAAACATTGAGCATAGAATTTACTGGAACAATCCAATTCCTCAAGAACCCAACTGCTCCGGACTATTGATAGCACTCGTCGATGTAATCGGCGTCTAGGTAATCAGAATTAACAATCAGGATCCACCGAACAACGAATAAATAACTAAGTAGCTAAGTAGAATACATTACCCAACAAAGCTCCTAATTGGCACCAAGGAAAACGATCCAGCAAGGGTGGAATGAATAACGCCGAAGGTAGAATTGAGAACGAGAAATAAAAGAACTCAAGGAAGAAGATACGTGAATAAGTTTTTAGTAGAACAGAAGGTAGAAGCGTCGTGATGATGGTAGACCGTAGAGGGGAAGGTTGTTATATAAATAAGTAAATTATAGGATAAAAAGGAAATTGAAATTGTCAAACAAGGTAATGATTTCTATTTTACAAAAGGGGTAAATAATTACGAAATACAAATAACTCAGAAAAGGAAATCAAAAACAAATACTTCACATTGCAAAATGTTTTTAGGAAACCTATGCAACAACTTAACGTTGAGAATATCGGGAAGGAAAAAAAAATAAAATCTCTAACAACATTCTTTTTGAAATTCAGAAATAGTTTCCTAGTTTGAATATTGCTGAGAAAGTAGATGTTGAAACAAGATGAGGAAGGAGTAGAAAATCTAGGAAGATAATTAAATAACATTTACTTGGAAGTAGGAAGGAGATTGAAATAAATTAATAAAGTAAAACAATAATACTAGTAAGGGGATTATAATTGCGTTAGAGAGAGTTCTAGAATACTAATAACAAAATATATATATAAATTAACTTGAAGAAGTCAAAAGGGATTTGAACTCTGTAATTAGAGATAAATTACTAATAGGAAGTAAAATCAGAATTGAGGTCTAGAAATTAATTAAGTACCAAGAGCAAATCACTTTGAATTAGAACTCCATGTATTTTAAATGAATAAAAGTGAGGAGGAAAGTTCTAGGAAGAGGAAATAAGTTAATATAGGAATATCGTTGGTTTCCCTGGGCCACTATATTATAAACTCGGACTTATTATTCTGACTATATATTATCGTATTCCTAACTTAAGATTCCCGGGTATTTCAATCAACGTGTTACTACCGAATACTTATGAGTTTGCCAATGAATTAGGCTGTGCACTCGGAACGGGAGGTATACTGAGTGTCTGCAATAAGGCAGAAGCCGCAAGAGCGGCACAATCCTCACCGGTACCTTTCCAGTGAATGGCGTGGACGCATCGATCCTGTTCGACTCTGGAGCCTCACACACATTTATTTCGCTAGCATTTGCGAAGAGGCTGGGTTAGACGGTGAAGAGATGCCAGACTTCTTGGTCACTCTCCCATCGAAAGAGCGGATCAGGTGTACCCGCTACCACCGAGATGTCATTGTAAGAATCAGAGGTGAAGAGTTCCCGATCGACCTGATAGAGTTCGACGGACTAGGTTTTGATGTGATTGTCGGGATGAACTGGTTGGAGCGGTACAAGGGTAGAATCCTATGTGCCGAGCATCGACTGCTTCTTTGGAGTCCATCTGGGGTTACTATATCATACCGCCAGAGGCCAAGGAGCCTTCGACTCAGATCATCACCGCCATGGCCATGTATCGTGAGTTACGACGAGGGAGTGATGTATACCTCTGCTATGTCCAGGACATAGAGAGAGACCCTGAGTTTAGCCCAGATGTGCCGGTAGTGTCGGAGTTTCCTGAGTATTTCCAAGGAACTGCCGGGCATGCCGCCAGCACGAGAGGTTGAGTTTGAGATTGATCTAGTTCCGGGCACCGACCCATTGCGAAAGCACCTTACCGTATGGCTCCAGCAGAGATGACAGAGCTCAAGAGCAGCTGAGAGACCTACTCGACAAGGGCTTTATCCGCCCTAGTGTTTCACCATGGGGAGCGCCGGTCCTCTTCGTGAAGAAGAAGGACGGTAGCCTCCGCCTGTGTATTGATATCGGGAGCTGAATGCTGTTACGGTGAAGAACATTACCCCTTACCACGCATCGACGATCTATTTGATCAGCTGAGGGGAGCATCAGTATTCTCCAAGATAGACCTACGTTCCGGATACCACCAGATTGCCATCCGTGACAGTGATATCGAAAAGACAGCTTTCAGAACTAGGTATGGGCATTATGAGTTCACAGTTATGCCGTTTGGCTTGTCAAATGCACCAGCAAAGTTCATGGACTTAATGAACCGCTTATTTGAAGATCAGTTGGACAAATCAGTGGTAGTCTTCATCGATGACATACTTGTGTATTCGAAATCGAGAGGTGAGCATGAAAGCCACCTGAGAGATGTATTGCAGACTTTGAGAAAGAATCAGTTGTATGCTAAATTTTCTAAGTGTGAATTTTGGTTGAACCAAGTATCATTCCTTGGACATGTGATTTCTGAGGCCGGGATCGCTGTTGATCCGGCAAAGATAGATGCAGTGCGCACCTGGCCTAGGCCGAAGACAGTTACCGACATCAAGAGCTTCCTCGGTCTGGCAGGTTATTATAGGAGGTTTGTGAAGGACTTCTCCAGTGTCTCGAAGCCGATGACTTCCTTGATGAAAAAGGATGCACCATTCGAGTGGACAGTCGACTGTGAGAGTGCTTTCACGAGTCTCAAGGATGCTCTGACATCTGCACCGGTTTGACATTACCAGACGGTCAGATGGTTTGAGGTCTATTGCGACGCATCAGGCAGGGGTATGGGGTGTGTGTTGATGCAACACGGAAGGTCGTGGCTTACGCCTCCCGACAGCTGAAAAAGCATGAGGAGAGAACTACCCTACCCACGATTTAGAATTGGGGGCCATTGTCTTCGCACTGAAGATATGGCGACATCATTTGTATGGGGTAAGCGTGACAATCTATTCCGACCACAAGAGTTTGAAATACTTGTTCACTCAGAAAGAGTTGAACATGAGGCAGAGAAGTGGGTTGAATTCTTAATGATTATGACATCAATTACAGTACAAGGAGGGTAAGGCAAACGTGGTAGCTAACGCATTGAGTCGCCGAGCACACTCTCTCCATTCGCTAGTCTCTCATACTGGCTTGGTTGAAGAGGTGCGGAGGGATAGTGCTCAGATGAGGATCAGTATATGGTGGAGATTAGACAGAAGCTTATTGATGGCACATTCGAGGGTCAGAAGTATGACTTCAGACTCCACGATGATGACCTGATTAGGCTTAATGGCGGTTGTTGTATATACCGAGGAGTAGCGCTGAGTTGAAGGAGCGCATACTGAGTGAATCCCATTGTTCTACGACATCGATTCACCCCGGAGCTTCAAGATGTATAAAAGTATGAAAAGATATTTTGGTGGACTGGAATGAAAAAGGATGTGAATGACTATGTGTTGAGGTGTCTCACTTGTCAGAAGGTCAAGTTTGAGCACCGACGGCCTGGTGGTATGGTGATGGTGCAGCCAATGCCAGTGCCGGAGTGGAAGTTCCATGATATATCTATGGACTTCGTGGTAGGGCTTCCGCCTACAAGGGGAGGTCTGAATATGATTTGGGTTGTGGTAGACCGACTGACCAAGGCGGCTCGATTCATACCGATGAAGGACACCTGGAAAGTGGCTAAGCTTGCAGAGCTCTTCGACAAAGAGATTGTAAGACATCATGGGGTTCCGAAAACGATTGTATCGACAGAGATACCAGATTCTTATCCAGATATTGGAGTCTACACGAGAGGCACTTGGTACTGAACTGAAGTTGAGCACAGCGTTTCACCCACAGACAGATGGTCAGAGTGAGCGCACCATCCAGACACTTGAGGATATGCTACGTGCATGTGCACTTGACTTCAGACCAGCTGGATTGATAAGTTACATCTGATCGAGTTTAGTTACAACAACAGTTACCATGCTTCGATCAAGAGTCTCCCTTCCAGGCATTGTACGGTAGACCATGCCGCACGCCTTTATGCTGGGATGAGTCGAGTGAGACGGTCATTATAAGACCAGAGTATCTAGAACAGGTTCAAGCAGAAGTTCGCCAGATCCAGGCTAACATGAAAGCAGCTCAGGATAGACAGAAGTCGTACGCTGATGTGCGCAGACGTGACCTGGAGTTCGCCGTAGGCGATCAGGTATTTCTTAGGGTATCCCCCATGAAGGGAGTATTTCGTTTTGGCCAGAAGGGCAAGTTGAGCCCGAAGTATGTGGGTCCCTATGTTGTGACGGAGCGGATCGGCCCGGTAGTAGCTTATAGACTTGATCTACCCGCCGAACTGGGCAAGGTACATGATGTATTTCATGTGTCCCAGTTGAAGAAGTATATGTCTCATCCGTCTCATGTGCTTCAGCCGGAAAGGCTAACCTTAGAGCCAACCATGCGATCAGTGGAGACTCCGGTACGGATTCTGGATACTAAGACTCGAGACACTCGCCATAAGTCCGTGAGACTGGTGAAGGTCCTCTGGTCTAACCAGGACGTTGAGGAGGCCACTTGGGAGCTGGAAGAAAAGATGAAGGCGAAGCACCCGTCATTGTTTGCTTCTTAGTGTTTATATGTATAGGGTACGGGGCGTACCCCTTTTAAGGGGGGTAGAGCCGTTTCGGTTATGGTTGTGTACGACATGTATATGTATACATTGTCTATGTTATGTTACAGACCGTTGTGTCTGAATGGTATTATGTGGTTTGGACCTTGAGTCCGTTGTGGTGTAAGAATGATGGTAGTGTTGGAAATGATGTTGTGGAAGTATTGTTTTATAAGTGTTCCCCGTGTTCTAATAGTAAGATATGTGGGAAGTATGAACTTTGGGGACAAAGTTCTTTTAAGGGGGGTAGATTGAAATACCCCAAACTTTGGTATGTTGGTTAAACATTAAAACATGAATTATTAAGACTAAAAAGAGTCTTAGAAACATAGTAAACAGATTAAACAAAAGAAAACACAAAATGTGCTTTAAAGTCAATAAGAGCTAAAATGTGCTCTAAGCTTGGAGTAAGCTTGGGTAAGACCTAATGAACTTACCAAGACCTTATTTATATATTAATGAACATATTAAATCAATTACCAAAGAAAACCAAGCTTGAAAACAAGTTAAAACACAAAATGTGCTTAAGAAGTCTTAAAGCACATTTTGAAAAATTGTCTTGTAAATGAGTTTTGAGTGGCTAAATGTCCATCATTACTCTTAAATATATATGTGTACTATATAGTATCACATTTGGGTGGCTATATTAAAGGGAAATCAAAAATTTCACTTCTAAGTGCCTTGTTTTTGTGTGAATAGTGATTTTTATAAGCTAGTTTATAACATATGTTGTATTAAGTAATTAAATGACAAACAAAGACTAAAATACCCTCATTATAATATAGGGGGCCGGTTTTCTAAGTGTGGTGACTCACCACTCTCTAGTTGATATAATAAGTAAGTAAAGAAAACTAATTAAACTTACTTTTTACTTTATTACTACAAATATCTCTTAAAAGAAAATTCTATCTCATTCTCTCTTTCCTTCCTTCATTTCCCACGGTCACAATCTTCTTCTCCCTTCCTTCTTGCTGTTCTCTCTCGTAATACTACTACCACCATAGAAACTCCACCTTTGACCTCTTGCTAAATCAAGCACACTTGTCCAAATCAAATTCTAAGACCACCAATCTTCCTCTCATCAAGCTTTCATTCCTATCTTCTCAAAACTCCAAGAGCCCATTTCGGTGCCAAGGTGTTCCACCATTGAAGGAGCTTGAGCTGTATTTTGACATATTGTTGATCTCCTTTGCTTCTAGGTAAGGAATCTCAAAGAAAAATCATGTTTCCTCCATGTTTTTACCTTGACCGAAAATACACATTGATATAGCTCTTTGTGTGACTTTGTTCTAGCTTCATTTTCAACTCTTCATGGACTAGGTGGAGTCCTCTCTTGTTATATATTCAACTCTCCTCAAAGATCAAGGTAAAACAACTACATTAATGTTTTTGAAACAATGTAAAATTAGGGTTTACAATGAGATGAAGCTCAAAGCTTGAATACTCATTATGGTGTTTGTATATTGTTTAGAGTTTGACAAGGAATCAAAATACCATACGGTTTTGTAAGGAAACAAGAAGAAGTGTTTTGGAAAAGAGGTAAATCTACTAACCTAATGTTGTTTAATGCCTTAGGAGAAATGAGCTTATAAATGCTTATTAAAACTACCTAAAGAGCAAATGGTGAATGACTTAGTAAAGTGTTCTCAAGGAGACTAGTAAAATAACATATGCCTTGTTGTATGTAATCGCAGGTTAAAGGCAAATATATTGTGGAAATTCAGTGTTTAAGGTTATGCATTTTAAGGGCCTAAGAGCCATGCATTTTAAGGGCCTAAGTGCCATGCAATTTAAATTATGCACTATATTGTAATGTAGTGTGAATTTGGTGAAGTAGGGTATGAGAGTGTTCTTGGTGATTTTAGATGTTCTTGTGTGTTTAATGGAGAAAACAAAATGTTTAGGCTTAGTAATGTTCTAGGGGAATCCATGTCAAAATTTAGGTAAGAAGCAAGAAATTATAAGTGTTTATATAAGGTTGGTGAGTTAGAGGTGTTAGGAAATGACTAGGTGTTTTACAAGAGAAGATATAATGTCTTAAGTGTTCTAGGTGTGTGACAAGGACTTAGGCATGAACTTGAGGTTTAGTAAGTACCAAGTCACTTTGGGACTTAGATTGAGACTTAGGCAAACTTGGTAAAATAAGAAGAGAAAGTACAAGCTTAGAAAAAGAGATTTCAATGATGACATAAAGAGTTTTAGTTTGTAAGAAATGATGTTTAAGTAATAATGTGGTGTGGAAGATATGTCTTGGTATAATGATTAGAATAGACAAGGAATACCACTTAGAAACTTAAGGAGAGGATACTATAAGGGTTGGAGGCCTTGGGGAAATTTGGTTAAGTGTTTAAAGGCTTAGAAAGTAGAGTATAATGCCTTGTCCGAATTTCCATCCGGATGTGGAAGTTCGGACAGGCCCTGTTGAGTAAGGGAATTTTCACACGCGAACAGTGTCCGAACTTGGGAAGTCCGGACACATGTTCGGACGTACCCACCCATACTTAGGATTATCCTCGAACTGTGTCCGAACTTGGGAAGTCCGGACACATGTTCGGACGCACGGATTTCTGTCTAAATTTTTCTCGGCTCACGTCCGAACTTCCGAAGTCCGGACATAAGTTCGGACGTGTGTCTGTTTCTGTCTAAAATCACGGCTTGCGTCCGAACTTGGAAGCTCGGACACAAGTTCGGACAGGCCACTGTATGGACCAAAAATTATTGTTTTAAGATGGGAATTGTTACCTAAAAATAGTAGTTGGTTAGTAATGATATAATAAGGTTATATAAGACATGTGAGGTGGGTTTCAAAGGCAATTAAAAGGATGAAAAGTTGTAACAAGTGTAAAATAAAAATAAACTAGTAATGTTGAGTAGATAATGTTAATAATGGACTAGTGCGTTAATTAACCGACATTACTAATGTGTTTAGGATTCTCTCAAGGTGGAAACGAAACGAGGCAAGGACCAAGGTATGGTTTTCTTGCAGTCTGTTGCCTACCGGTTTACACCGGCTTGGATGTTGTTTGTTTTTCTGTGTGTTACGACCTTATAAGATTAAGGCATGAAAAGAGTTTACAGTTGTTATACATTATGATGTTGTAGTGTTGTGACTCCTTTCCCTTGGTTGTCTAACAAGACCTAAATTTGCTTGTATGTGACTTAACAAATATTGTGTGATCACTAACAAGTGCTAATCGGGGGAATGAGGAGTCCGGTTGTTCCGACCACGCGTGTGATGGACGAGAGTCGATATCATATCCGGTTCGGCTCTCTTGGTGTATGTATAGGTGGTATTCCAATTTGGTTTCTACCTTCCCTTAGCTTATCCAAAGCTAGTTACTGACTCACGTCGGGCCACAGGGGCATACGTATGTTATTTCGGTGTGCTTGGGATCACTATATCCGACACACCTTGGGTATAAGTTAACCGTTCTATATAACTGGATGGTAACGAGGTTGGTAACGAGCTTAACATGGGATTGGTAAAAATCTCTAGGCTCACATGGTATACTAACTACGGTGGAAGGTTCCTTGTGAGGACCGATTTTATGGTGTTATGTATTGTTATGATGCTATGCAATTTCCCTTGCTATGCTATGGTGTATATATATATATGTTGGATGTTCTAAAATGAATGCCTTGTTATTATGACAATTGGTTGCGCGTATCCCGGTAGCCGATGGGCTGCGCGTTAGCCATGCCAGCAAAGGTTGCTGACCCCCTCGGGGGCTCCATATTTTATTGCAGGATGAGGATCGAAGAAGCAGAGTGGCTCTAGATCCTAGGTCGTTGATGTACTTTTGGCTATGTTGGTTGTTGAGCCCGGATGCGCCTGTGCTCCCGAGGCATTACATTTTGGTACCATTGTTAAACAGTGGTGGATGATTATGGTTTGTAGGTGTGTTGTAAATTAAATACTCGGTATGGTTGGTTATGTTTATATATGGATGTTAGATTCTATGCTCGGGAGTCTGATCATCAGACCGATACACTTGTATTTATTCTGCCTAGTTAACCACGTGGGTGGTTACGGAGGTTTGTAACACCAAAGCGTTTAGTTATTGTTTGGTTGGTAATTTCCGCTGCGATTTCGGTAGTTGTTAGGAGCGTTGTAGGGGTGTTACAGTGTGAGAGAGTGTGAGAGGGGGAGTCCCCATCGGTCACACACAGCACCCACATACTACTTTTGCTTTTTATTTTCAAAGTGGACACATAAGTTTTGGTTATTTATGTTTCTACCCCACAACTTACCGTTTTTGACAGTTTTTACTAATCTCTCGTTTATTGATTTTATTGGTTCTAAACCTTCACTAATATTTATTAATGACTATTTAGTTGACCAAAATTGTTACGAGTCTATTGGACCCGCTTAAAGACACGTTTTCCCGGTTACCTCGAAAAACGTGCTTTAAGGTTCGTTAGTGATTTTAATCCATTTTAAGGATCCGTTTTCTTCGGGATTTGTTCCCTCATTTTATTTAGACTTAATTAAGCCTTTAGAATCCTTATAATACGCTAACCGAGGTCTCATACCTCCTATGGTTATTTAACGCTTATTTAGCGTTTTTCGCTTTTTAAGCATTTCTTCATTTCTTTTGGATTTATTTTTCCTTACCAATATTACTTAGGCGTCATTAGGCCTTTAATTACGTATTAGATTAATCTTAATCCCTATATTTAAGTTCGGGGTATTTCAATCTACCCCCCTTAAGAACTTTGTCCTCAAAGTTGCTCGAGGTTATAAGTTTACAATGCTTACTCGTTCTTACATGTCTAATACCGTGGTACACATTCTTCCTCCTTACAATTCCCAAATTCGTTACTCCAGGTTTCTCCTTTCCCTATCATTCCAATGTACAATACTTACTTCAATCCATATTACCATCAACCATCCGGTTCCTCTGTACAAAATTCATACATACATACAGTGCAAAGCTATTCCCAAAGCAATGCAAACACAATACAATCCCGCAGGCACTCAGGTCATCTCGACACAGGACTCCTCTATGTCCTGCTGCCCTTGGAATAATACAACATGCTACCCTACCATCTACTCCGGTAAAAGCTCCTACCATTTTCTCCATACTAAGGGAAATTCCTTCACTACTACTAATTAGGAGTCTTTCTAAAGCATCCAGCTCCAAGTTCCAATTTATATTCGTTACTTCTATCCTATGTGTGATTCTTGTGACCACTTAAGGGGAGCTTCAAGAATCGTTCGACCTTGATGTGATCAGCATCAGTGTTGAACTATTTTCCACCCCAATTTGTGTTCGGTTTCCCTCGATCTGATCAGGATCAAGTTCGACTTCCCACGTCAGTTTCAAACAAACAGATAATTTAGTTGTTTTCATTTTCTATCTTTTTACTCTTCCTAGTCGTGATACGAATTCATACATCTCCAAAGGATGGAATCAGTCCATCAATCATCCTCACTCTACTTCCCAAATGCTTTACTCCGTGGTTCAATACCTAAATGCTCCTTCCATCAATCTTCACTACTTTCATCCATCACTCTCCAATATTCTAACTAGGGATTACCATACTTGTAAAATTTTTTTTTGTTGTCCTCAATTTACTTCAAATAATTTACCTATGATTCCACTACTCATAAACTTCATTCATCTACTACTCTCATTCATTTCGTACTACTTCTTCAAAGGCTACAATACTTGTGAAGTTCCGTCCACTACTCATTACTCTTCTTTACCAATACTCTTACACTGGTGTTACAAGATGGGTATATTCATCCTATGGTATTTGCATGTTTAATGCCTAGTTACCATAATTACAATATGAATGAATACTTATGTTTATTTAACATAGTATCAATCATAAATTTGATTCTCATTTGTGCTATGCACATTATGGTTTATGTGTTTTATTCACAAAATTTACATTAAGCGGTTTTCGCTCTACCCCCTTAATGGGATTACGCCCACGTAATCTACCATATGTTATTATTATTAAACATTGGTTTAATCAATTGGGGCAATCTGAAGCGTTTAGCTTCACTACGGTATACTATACAGTATGCTCTGGTCAAAGGGTGTTAACCATGCCAATAGTTTAGTCTTTGCACCAAGAATTCCTATATGAGTTTATTTAACTCATAATTAATTTGGTTCCAGCCTATTAGGCTTCAAGGTATTAATAGCCATTCTACTATACTTACTAGGTATTATCTCCTAGCTAGGGCCCACTAGCTTCTGCTGCGCGACCCTGATAACTTGGGTTATTCACCCTTCTTGTTATCCTTAATGTGCTATACATAACCTTTTATCCATCTATTATGGGAATAAGGTTTACTAAACAAATTCGGTATTCTTTTACCGTGTTCGAACTCAATGAGTTTAAGGTTTTAACCAGCTCTCTGGTAATCTACTGCACATGCTATTCGTGCTACCACGATTATTCATTAAGTTCCTCCAACTTATTGTCGGGCGAGGTTACGTCACTACCTAGTTGTAGTGCTTCCTCTGGTGTCAATAGTTTCTGAATCATACCAGTTCTTCTGGTTCAGTACAAGTGTTCTTTACTTGTATGACCTTGCATTGGTATGCGTCGGTCCTAGTGACTTTCTTAAGTCTCCTTTCATCCTTTTATTCCTCTGGAATTCACATCTTATGATTGTTGGTGTGCTTTACACTCTTTGTGCTTCTTTGGCCCTAAGCCGCACGATCTGTTGCTAAGCTTGCTTAAATGGCTTATGCCATGTTTGTGGTGAAAAGAAAGATTCACTACGGTTTACATTCTCCATATCCCTATCCATCCCATTAGATCATTAGCTGAACAGTGCAATACCAAAACACTCAGTCATACAGAGTGCAGAGGCGTAAACGCTTGACAGTAAGTCACTTATGTGATAGGAAAGAATATTTCTGCCTGTCTTCTCATACTTATACTCCATGTCATTATCTGCTACTCCCTCATAGCGGTCGCTTGTTGCGCACCGTATTCTTACTCATTGTACAACATTGTTTTTTTTTACTGTTTCTGTTATTGTGATAGTTCCTTTTTTACTTATTGCCATTGTCATTAGCACCATTTCCTTATGGTGTGTACACTGAGGGTTTCCCCTGTTCGTGTGTATGACGGTTGTCGTAGCATACCGTGATGTGTTTATTTCCCAATGTAGAGATGTTTTATTCAACTTACGTTTTATGTGTAGGTTAGCTTCCCTCACATTTTATCATCATTTATGATATAATTTACCAAGTATCTTGGTTGATAATGGATGAAGTAATTTACCGGATTACTAGCTCTCTTGAGCGTTGGTCATTCATGGTTTTCAATGTGCACTCACATTGATTGTTTTTTTTTTGACAATTACTGTCCTCCCAAAGCTGAGCATTGGTTATAGGCTCTAGCTGCGCGGTTTTATCCTTGTATGTACATGACCGGGACATCCCAAGAAACTTCAAGGGTTTACGGGTCCCGTTCTCTAATTGAAGAGTATCCCATCGCTGATAAATGATGGTTCTTGTTGAGAGCTTGTTTCCACTCATAGATCTCATGACAAGGTTCACCATGTTGGTGTTTATACAATGGTTCACCACATGCTTGGGTGCATATGGAGTATGCTTACTCCTTAAGTCATAATGGTTTGGAAAATCTCATTTCCTTATTCCATCGCCCCTTGGCAGTATCTATATGCGTAGGTGCAGACGTGTATTTGTGAGTGGTTAGAACAGGTGTAATTAACATAAAAGAAAGAAATTAAAACCCAAAAATAACGTCGGTATGCAAATAAATCCCGGTCGCAGTAGTATAGTGAAAATGTAAGCAACCGGATGTCGAACCGTGGGACTAATGTACATATAATAGTACCTAAGCGTATCACAAAAAGGGGGGATTAATTGACTTGTAATAAAAAGAAAAGATAAAATAAACTAAGTTGACAGATAAATAAAATGGAACTCTGGGCCAGGTTAATATAATCTGCATGATTAAGCTATCTCTACTGGTTTAATAATTTGGCAAGGTTCCTGTAATTATCTTAAGGACTAAGTCATAGCCTCATAAGAACTCGTTCACCTGTAATGCAAGGTTCTAATCAAGGTTCAAGCAAAAGCCTGCGAACGGCAGAGGAGTATTGAGGAATTACATTTGCACCTGAATACTAACTTATTAAATCATAACAAGTTTCCTCCAGTTTTACGCCTTAATTAACCTGTCTATTTATCACCTGGTCTGATCAAAATAGACTTAGGAAAACAATTTAATAAACTCATGACATTTATTAAAAAGGTGCGCGATAACCTTTAAGCGTAACAAACTGTATATAATTAAAACCAGTAAAAATATAGCATAATTAATACAAACATATAATAACCATTCCCAGAGCGTACGTAAACTAGCCTAACATATTAAATAGAATAACAGGAACAAGAATGATAGAAATCATCCGTAATCACTCCGTCTCGCTCTGCTATTTTGTATACGTAGGCTAGAGGTGGATTTTGTGGAATGAAGGGAAAATAAAATGGAGAAGACGGGAGGAAGGGATAATGGATCGGTAGTGTTTCTCGTGGAAGGGACTTGTTATTTTCGAGCAGAAGCTCGTGGCTTTTATAGAAGAAAAGAAGAAGCAGGCAGAGGAGATAACAGACGCGTGAGCAAGTTGAGGAAATGATTGAGCTCATTGATTGCTTCATTGATTGCGCAGGGGACAGAGCTCACACGTGAATTAAGGTAGGCGCAGTGTGGACGAGTGGGCGAGTTGAGACAGTCGGTGGAGGTAATTGCAGACGACGACGGGCGAAGAAGAACTGCGCGAGGCACAACCGCCCTCTTGACCGCCAGCTAGTGGGGCGGTGCCCCTTGGTCTTGTCCGCCAGTTTGAAGGCGGTAGCTTCCTCCCGTCCGCCACATATGGGGCGGTCACCCCTCTCTTGTCCGCCAGGCGGTCACGCCCTGTCCGCCAGTTATGGGGCGGTCACCCTGTGGTGTCCGCCAGGCGGTTGCCCCTGTGGTGTCCGCCAGTTATCGACGTCGGTTGTTGTCGTGACTTATTCCTTCCAATTTGACCGGCTCTAGATCTTCGTTTGGGCCGTTTCTGAGCCGTTTGCGTCTATGTGTTCGTCTCTTTACTACTTTAGTCCCAGCTTGGTTTTCCTCATGTTAAACAAAAAATTAGTGAGATAATAATAAAACATAAACTAGAGGAAAACTAACCGAAGTGGAGAAATGAGCAAGAAAAGTGTTAATATATATATGAAATACACCTATAAATCATGCTCATTTGGACATTATCACACCCCCCCACTTATTTTTGCTTGTCCTCAAGCAAAATCACGTAACCAAGTAAGTAGGGAATGCTCAATACTAACAAATATTTTAGAAAGGTAGGATAAACATGATCTTTTTAACTTATTGAGGAGTGTGAAAATTAACTGCTGGGGCATAGGTGTGCTCAGGGTAAAAATAAAATATAGAGTTTCGGGGTATGATCTAAGGTACTTCAATGTTTCTTTCAGGTGACTCTGAGAACTTTTACCATGGCCAACTTCTCTCAAGAATGGGCATTGAGGAGAAAACAAAAGGAAAAATAGATTCATGCATTTGTTTCACTTTTGCATAAGAGATGAGAAAAATATAGGCATCATGCCTTTGTATTTAAGAACACTCAACTCTTTGTTGGTTACCAATGGTGTCTCGAAAGTCTTTTATTTTATTTTTCTTTCTCTTTTTTTTTAACAGAGAAGCACCCCTTATCAATCCCTAAGAGAGAAGACAGAAAGAAACCCTGAGCAATAAAATCCAACCATTTGCAGATTATTTGGTCACACCGCATATAAAATGCTCCTCAAAAGTAATCAAAATTTTAAAATTTGTACATTTATCCCACAATTCATAACAGTATTTATTCTTAAGAGAACAACCCACATATAAGGGCCATAATATTTGAATTGGACAAACGCAAGATAAAGAGAGAGATTAAACATTTAAGCACAAAATGTTACCAAAAAGGGCACACTCCCCCACACTTAAATTGAACAATGTCCTCATTGTTCACCAGAAAAACAAGGGAAGCTTTCAGAAGACCTTTTCGGTAAGTAGATAAAATAGAGATAACACAAAGATCACAAATAAACATTTGAGCCATAAACGCTCCTCTGCAGTTTTTATTTAAATAAAAGCATTAAAAGAAACTGGTACTCCCCTGATATTATTTGCTTGCGTTAACGGAGTTCCCCCACACTTGAGCTTCAGCCTCAAGTAGCGTAGCTTGGTTGCGGTGTCCACATGGAGGTGCACCTGCATAAGACACTAGAAGCAACCATACTAAAACGGGGTTAAAAGTTAGCAAAATAAAATTTAAAGAGAACCTGAAAATTAAAAGAGCATAAAAGCAAAATAAAATAAAAGTACACCCGGGTTGCCTCCCGGGAAGCTGCCCTTATTTAACGTCTTTGGCTAGACGCCTGCTTCTATCCTGGATCAAAACAAAACGTTACCTCGGCATATAAAATAAGAAAATTAATACTCCACAAAATCTGATGTTTGAGGAGGTAATGCCGGGAACGTAGTTCTAACAGAAGACCCGGCGGTGATGCTTTGTCTTCCTCAAATTGGAGGATTGTAAACTTCCTCCTCTTGTAGGTGAGGCTTGTAGAAAGAACGCTTGATATCATCTTCAGAGAGAACTGATTCTTTGAAAGTGATAGTGGCGTTTTGTTTGGATATATTGGCGGGAGGTGGTGGCAATTCCTTCTCTTCATTTTCGAGGATGTAAGTATCCTCATTGTCTGGGTATATCATAGAGAAGGATGGAAAATAGCGGTAATTGATTTTAGAGGGAGGAGTCTCTATGAATGGCTCGTTTGTAGTGGGGTGTCTACCTCTTGAACTGTTTCGCTCATTTATTGCTCTAGTAGTTGAGCGATTCTCTCCAGTATCTGGTTGATCTTCTAACCAGAGTTGCTCTTGGACTATGAGACAATCCTCAAAATCACGAGCTCCCCCACATACGGAGCAGTATAATCCTGCCAATATTCAAACGCTTCTTCCATTTGCCGTGTACAGATTTTTTTTTTGTGTTTTTATATATAAAACAAAATTACTGAAACAGATTAGAAAATAAAAGGATTAGGAACAAACATAAAAATAATATAAACAGAATAAAAAAGAAAATAAATATAAACAACAAACAAAAATAATATAAAAATATCTCTTATAAAAGTGAATAATCCGGGGCTTAGGGACTAGAAAAACTAGTCCCCGGGCAACGGGCCATTTGCAGACGTGTATTTGTGAGCGGTTAGAACAGGTGTAATTAACATAAAAGAAAGAAATTAAAACCCCAAAATAACGTCGGGCTGCAAATAAATCCCGGTCGCAGTAGTATAGTGAAAATGTAAGCACGGATGTCGAACCGTGGGACTAATGTACATATAATAGTACCTAAGCGGTGTCACAAAAAGGGGGATTAATTGACTTGTAATAAAAAGAAAAGATAAAATAAAACTAAGTTGACAGATAAAAAATGGAACTCTGGGTCAAGGTTAATATAATCTGCATGATTAAGCTATCTTTACTGGTTTAATAATTTGGCAAGGTTCCTGTAATTATCTTAAGGACTAAGTCATAGCCTCATAAGAACTCGTTCACCTGTAATGTAAGGTTCTAATCAAGGTTCAAGCAAAAGCTGCGAACGGCAGAGGAGTATTGAGGAATTACATTTGCAACTGAATACTAACTTATTAAATCATAACAAGTTTCCTCCAGTTTTACGCCTTAATTAACCTGTCTATTTATCACCTGGTCTGATCAAAATAGACTTAGGAAAGCAATTTAATAAACTCATGACATTTATTAAAAAGGTGCGCGATAACCTTTAAGCGTAACAAACTGTATATAATTAAAACCAGTAAAAATATAGCATAATTAATACAAACATATAATAACCATTCCAGAGCGTACGTTAAACTAGCCTAACATATTAAATAGAATAACAGGAACAAGAATGATAGAAATCATCCGTAATCACTCCGTCTCGCTCTGCTATTTTGTATACGTAGGCTAGAGGTGGATTTTGTGGAATGAAGAAGAGAAAATAAAATGGAGAAGAGGGAGGAAGGGATAATGGATCGGTAGTGTTTCTCGTGGAAGGGACTTGTTATTTTCGAGCAGAAGCTCATGGCTTTTATAGAAGAAAAGAAGAAGCAGGCAGAGGAGATAACAGACGCCTGAGCAAGTTGAGGAAATGATTGAGCTCATTGATTGCTTCATTGATTGCGCA
Organism: Limonium bicolor; assembly: GCA_023374045.1. Lineage (NCBI taxonomy): Eukaryota > Viridiplantae > Streptophyta > Magnoliopsida > Caryophyllales > Plumbaginaceae > Limonium > Limonium bicolor. Next base: position 348,115,757 of record CM041778.1, read on the forward strand.
GGGGACAGAGCTCACGCGTGAATTAAGGTAGGCGCAGTGTGGACGAGTGGGCGAGTTGAAGACAGTCGGTGGAGGTAAGTTGCAGACGACGGACGGGTGAAGAAGAACTGGTCGCGAGGCACAACCGCCTCCTTGACCGCCAGCTAGTGGGCGGTGCCCCTTGGTCTTGTCCGCCAGTTTGAAGGCGGTAGCTTCCTCCACCGTCCGCCACATATGGGGCGGTCACCCCTCTTGTCCGCCAGGCGGTCAGCCCCTGTCCGCCAGTTATAGGGCGGTCGCCCCTGTGGTGTCCGCCAGGCGGTTGCCCCTGTGGTGTCCGCCAGTTATCTCGACGTCGGTTGTTGTCGTGACTTATTCCTTCTAACTTTGACCGGCTCTAGATTCTTCGTTGGGCTCCGTTTTCTGAGCCTTTGCGTCTATGTGTTCGTCTCTTTATCTACTTAGTCCCAGCTTAGTTTCCTCATGTTAACCAATAAATTAGTGAGATAATAATAAAACATAAACTAGAGGAAAACTAACCGAAGTGGAGAAATGAGCAAGAAAAGTGTTAATATTATATATGAAATACACCTATAAATCATGCTCATTTGGACACTTATCAGTAGGCTTTTCTGTTATAATAGATGGAAGCCTTTCTAAGGGTTCACACCTTCACCACATTGGTGGTCTTTGGCTAACGAGGGGTACCTTCCCTTGGGTTTCTCGTAGTGTCCAAGTGTGGACTAGGCCAATGTTGGCATTATCATGATTCTTATGCCTCTGTGCTACCATTGCTACAGAAGGCATGAAGATAATTAAAAGCTTGTCAACTGTATACTAGACTGATGCTCTAGTGACAGTGACACTGAGTTGGCCATTACTCTAAGCCACTCAGGATGTTGGTTTGAGTTGATGGTCCAGTTGTTGATTTCTTGTCGTAGAGACAATATCTCTTGCAAGCTTGTTATCAAATGATGGGTTATGCAACCGTTAAGGTTCACCTAACATAGTTGGTTGATGGCTTTTAAGCCGTATTGCTGCGAGCCATGCTCTTTGCGGGCTGCTGATATCTGTTTCCACTCCTCGTATACCATCACTGGTTGGAGGTGTTGCTGGGCTCCATGGTAAGTCGTGACATCACGCTTCCGTTCATAGGAGGTCCTTTAGGCATTCTGGTGTTAATCAGTGCCTTTGTAGTCTAGGGTATTTCCTGTTAAGTGAAATCCCTTCGGTGTCTTAACCGAGCGTTCGTTATAGCTTTTGTGGTCTTATTATGACGCTTCGTTTGATTGTTGTTAATTCAGACACCCTTCAAGGTTTGCTCCTTGGGTGTTGTTAGGTTACGCCGTTACATCCGGCTAATAACTATACCGCCTTGTGGTATTGCATTTTGAGTTATCCCCTTGTGGGTTATAGTGTCTCCCGATCTTGGGTAGACTGTTTATACTCCTCCTAGTGTTTTAGACTAGGCTTAAGATCCTGTCCAACGATGGATTATACTTTATGGTAATCTTGTGACTGCTCTTGGGAACTCTGTCCCGTTTGTTGAGCATTGTGGTGTTCACATTAGGTTTTTGCCTTACTGTGTTCAGGCTGGGTATCCCTTCCAGCTGTCATGTGCTTGTTTGACATCTTGAGACATATCCAATGTCTATTCTTACTAGTCTACGCTCCTTGCGCTTCCTAATTCTCATTCCTCATCTTCAAATGGATTCTCTGAGTTCCTTTGTACTTAATCGTCTGTGGTGTCCAGCTGTTCAGGTTTGAACTTACTGATGGTCCGTAGAACGGAGTTGACTACTTCCCGTGTTTCGTGCACTACATGTGTACATACGTGGGGTACCATGTTGATACGTTACCACTTACCCAACTATATGTCAGGCCCGCAAGCTCCTTCGGAGTGCGGTTGTCCCACATCCCGTAATTAGGTACACTCGTAGTGCTCGTCACACGCCTAGGTGAAGTATTCTATTGTCGACTCCTCTTGTATCATTCTATGATACTGACCGTGATTATGTTGGTTTGGTTTTAAAATCCAAGGTTTTTTTTAAAGAAAGTTGTGGTTTGAAAGCAGGGTTTGGTTTGAAAACAATGGTTCGGTGTTAAAAGAAATCTCTCATGGCATAGCCATGCTTGAGGTCTTGACCAAGTCTAGCTTCTCGCTGACTGGTATGTACTAAGTGTAGTGGTGGTCAGGTCGTTAAGCCTTCCCAAGGTTCCATACGTCTGGTGTCAGGATTTGTGATCCGGTAATTGCTTCATCGTAGTCACGGTACATTACTATGTACCTGTGGTGTGTTAGAGTTCCTTTACGTGTCTCTGTCCTTACTGCACTTGCCGTGGCAAATGCGTGGTACTGGTGGTTTTTGGGTAATTCTATACCGATCACGGTATGGTTTCCATTAGTATTTGATAGTCTTGTTGACCTTCTCTTGATCTTATTGATCGTTGGTTGGGATATTCGATCTTTAGGTAGCTTCTCAATGATCTGGACATGGCTGTCGTAGATCCGGGTACTTCTCCTGTCCTTGGAGATTCCCTTTAATTTGGTTTAGTGTTATCCTCGTTGCCCGTTCCCACACATTTATTGTGGTTATTGAGCCTTCCTTGTTTAGGCACTACTCTTGTAGTCTATTGAATTATATCTCATGGTTGTCCTGTATTGTCTGAGCCATATTGGCCGGGTATTGCAGCCTTTTGGCGTTGTAATTTGAGTTAATCGCTTCTGACTATGTTCTTAGCCAGCTAGCATGCCGTTGGTGGTGCTGCTTGGCTATTACTGTTGTCCCGCAGACTTGTGTCTCGGGTCCCATTACTGCTCCTTTACCATTTCGTTGTACGTTTAGCGCTTCTTTTCCTGCTGCTGGTTGTTCAGCTAGGTTCTGCGACTGCTAAGCATGTCGCCCCATGCTGTTGTAAGTTGTAGCCTCCTTATGGTTGGAGTGCTCATTCTACCGCCATTAAGTGCGGTTATTGTTGTTCAACCGGATTCCATTTCCGGATCTTCCAGTTCTTGGGATCTACCATATGTCGGGTCTTGTTACTGTGTGATTGCTTCACAACTGCCAGATCGGGTTTTCCCGAGTATGAGAGGACGTTCCTTCTCTCTGGCGTTCTTTCCCAAGTTATACAGTGGGGTTGCGGTGGGCGGGACTTGAAATACCCCGGATCTAGGACTGGCGATTAAATTACTCTAATATGATTATAAAAGGCCTAATGGTGCCTAAAGAGTATTGGTAAAAAGAATAAAACCAAAAGAAAAGAGAAAACGCTTGAAAAGCGAAAAACGCTAAAATACGCGTTAAATGAGTATAAGAGATATATGATCTCGAGAGGGTCCGAGATGGATTCCTGAGGCTTAGTTAGGCCTAATTATTATACGGGAATGATTCCCGAAGAAAACGGATCCAAATAATGGATTAAAACGCTAACGGAGTTTTAAAGCACGTTTCTCGAGAAAACCCGAAAACGCGACTTTAAGTGGTCAAACGGACCCGTAAGAATTATAGTTGAATAAATAACTATAAACAAGTATTAATGGAAGCTTAATAGCCATTAAAATTAATTAAATGAGAAAATCCGAAAAAACGGGCCCGGTTAGTGAATAGTGCCAAACCGGGTTAAATAACGAGCGTTTTCTGTAAGAAAACGAAAAACGCTCTAGCTTTCTATTATGTGGGGCCGGTTTTATTAGACTAGTAAGCCCACTCTATAAGCTAATTAACAAGAAAAAAAGAATAGTTGAAAAGTCAAAAGAGGAATAGTGATAAAAGGTACTTAATTACCTTTCTTCTTTCTTTCTATTCTTTCCTTCTCATTTGAACTCCCTCTCTCTCCACCGTATTACTCCCCTCCTCCTTCCTTGCTTGAACGATTTCAAGCTGCAACAAAAGGCTCCAATGGCAACTCCACTTCCACCTCATGCCCAAGTCTCATTTAAGCTCCAAATTCGAAATAAATTATATATTTGAACTCCTCTCCTCAAGCCCTATCATCCTATCTTTTCGGAATTTCAAATGGGGGAGTTTCATTTCATGGGTTTTGGGCATTTGAAGAGTAAACCACATCTTTTTGGAGCTTGGAGTCTCCTTGTTGGTTTAAGGTAAGAAAAACCACAAAACTCCATCATTCCTTTATTCTTTGGTGGCCGGTTTGTAACTCCCAATTTCCCTTGTTTTCCTTTCCTTGAATGAGCCACGTTCAAGCTTAAAAAGCTCATGGGGAGTCATTCTTTGATTCATGACCAAAAGGCCATCCTAAAGTTTCAAGGTAAATCTCAATTTTGTGCTATAAGCACTTCCTTGCCCTAGCTCAATTAATAAGCTTAAGTGTAATGAATTGTGTCTAAACCCCCATTTCGGTGTTGACTTGGAGGTTGACAAGGGTATTGACCAATTTGACCGAAAATCAAGAGAGGAGAAAGAAGGAGAGCAAAGGAGGAATATGTGAGAATTTAAGGTAAGAAACTTATCTTAGTGTTATCCTATATGCATTAGGATTTGGAAGGGTTAATAAAAATAAATGAACCCCATTTGAGTGTGGGAATAATGTGCTTGTATAGAAATGATACAAGTGGGAAAACATTTGTGAAAATAAAGTGTTTGTCTATGAGCTATGTACTTTATGAATTAAGCATTGTGTTGTATTGGTGGAATTGATGAGTGTTGGTGAATTTCTGTGTGCTGGTAGAACCCATGATGGGTTTGGCTAGTTTAGGATGAATAATGTGATGAGAAGAGTTTTGGGCAATGCTAGAGAAGTAGCCAAGTTATGGCAAAATTTGTGTAGAAATCTAAGTGAATTAAGTGTTGGTTTGGGTGGTGAATAGCCTAGGAGTGGCTAGGTATGTATGAAGATTGATTGGAGTTAGAAAACCACTTGGGGATGCTTGTGATAATATAGAAGATTGGTGCAAAATCTGTAGCAAAGAGATTGTTTAAATGCTTAAGGAGTTTTTGGATGTCATTAAGATGTGTTTGAAGTGCCCAAATGAGGTTAGAACATATTAGGATATATGAGGAAAGGTTTGGAGTTGAAAGAACAAATTAAGAGAAAAATCTGTAGTGGACCGACCCAGGGTCCGACCCAGTTCTGGGTCGGTCGGACCACGTTAAGCCAGCCAGAAAGCTTCGGCAATGGACCGACCCAGAGAGTTTTGGGTCGGTCGGCTTAGCTTTGGGTCGGTCGGGCAAAATTTAACGAAGGAAAAAGTTTCGGCAATGGACCGACCCATAAGGATGGGTCGGTCGTGGGTCGGTCTAAGGTTGTTTTCTGAACCAGAAAGTTACTGGGACGGACCGACCCAGGGGTTGGGTCGGTCGGTGGGTCGGTCGACCCTTAACAAAAAAAAAAAAAGAAATTTTAATTTCTAAGAATGTTAATTGGTATTAAGGTGTGCCATTAATAGGGTAGTGATGATTGGGACCCTAAGAACTTAAGTAATTAAGTTAAGATTATTAAGGTTGTTAAGGATAAATTAAGTAAGTTATAATGGTGATTGAGTGGTAAGAAGTTGTAATACAAATGTAAGTTATAAAACTATCGAACGGGGTTAATCATGGGCGCATTAGTCGTTAAATAATTATGTTACCCCGATATTAATAAAGATAGTTATAATGTTACCAGTTGTACAAAGATTTTCAAGGAACATGTGATGGCACATTAGAGAGCATCTTCGGTGAAAGGTATGATTTTCTCATGCCCCGTATGCTAACCGAGTTACTCTGATTTGTGTGTTTGTGTGCCGGCTTAATCAAGACTAAAGCATGAAAATAATCCCTTGTTTGATTATGAATGTCTTGTTGTATGTTGAATGAACTAACATACTTGTATGCCGGTGTGGTCTAACATAGTGTAAAGACCGACTCATAGTGAGTAACGATCGGCTAGAGATCCGTAGAACGGAACGAGGCGTATGATAACGAAAATATGCAAACACACACAAGCTATCGATTAAAGTATAACGATAACGCAAACATATGAACTCCCTAAAATGCGAGGAGATGTACGGGTTGAGTATATACCCGATAACGGTTAGAGAACCTTATTGAAACAATCCACGAAATAAATATGAGTGGAGAGATAAATGACCTCCATCGAGAGGATTGAAGTTAGTCCAACAATGTAAACATATAAGAAAGGTAAAAGAGACCTAAGGGACTATGTGACTCCCTTGAGATACGGTCGACCTCCTATAAGAGGGTTTACCCGGTATAAGAATATAACCGAAAGTATGCGTATATGTATTGTAAAGGTAACTCTTAAAACCTAAGATTAACCAAACTTGAGTAATGTTCCCTAAGTCATTAGAAACATCGAGAATGATGCTTCTAGACTAATATACATGATATATATAACTCCGAGAGAGGAGTATATGGGAATGTGAGTAGTCCGAGAGTAGTCGGACCTAAGTAAAAGAGATAGGAACTAAGAGAGAGTTCCGTGAGCTAGTTGAACCTTCCCACCATGCTAGACCCAGAGTAGGGTCGAAACCGGGGAAGTAAGACTATGCTAGAGAGCCATGAGTTTTGGCTTAAGTATGTAAAGAGAGTAACAAGCGTGATGTAGGAGACCTGTAGTGTCTCGAGAATCTACAAGAGCTTGAGTATGAATAACCCAAGAGTGCGGGTGAGATAATGAGTATAAATAACCCGAGAGAAAGGGGTGAGTATATGAATGTGTAACCCGAGAGAATGGGTAAGTGTAAGAATGAGTAGCCCAAGAGAATGGGTGTGTATACGAATAAGTAACCCGAGAGAGCGGGTGAGGCATCGAATAAGTAAACAAGGCATAGTGAGGAACAACTCTCAATGCCTAAGAGTAACCAGTTACCACTAACAACATTGTTATGTTAGTTAGGAATCGTGTTCCGTGATTGGATGTAGATTCCTTGTGTGATATACATATATATTGTATTGCCATGATGCATGTTGTTTGATTAAAATGAACTCCATGTATATCCGACCCAAAGTAGTCGGCGTACCGCGGTTAGCACGCGGTATATGCGAATTTCATGCGCAGCGAAAGCTGACCCCCTAGGGGGAACGTTTTTAGTGTGCAGGTACTTGAAGCTGGCCACCGTTCGAGAGAGAGTAGGACGGGGACTGCTGTGAGCATGGGTAGTTAGATTGTAGTTACTTATGCATTTGAATGAGGTGTAAGTCCGAGTATGTTATCGGCAACCGTATATTGTAGACTCGGTTTAGTAAAGAAGTGAAATGATTATGGTGTTTGTATGAAGTACTCGGTTGTTCCAGTCCATCAGACCGTTACTGTTTGTGAGTCAGGCCTGGTTAGCCACGAGGGTGGCTAACGGCGTTGTATCACCCTCTGTTGTATTTGAATTCCGCTGCGAGCTTAATGGTAAATTGTAACAGTCTAAGAGTTAATGATGAGATTAGCAGTTGGGGTGTTACAAAAATGGTATCAGAGCGAAGTATCGCTCTGATGACTGGAAATACCGAGCTTAGGAAATACCGAGTTAGGATATAGAGACTTAGGGCTATGGGTTGAGTGGTAGCGTGAGAGATGCGCTAGATAGGAACTTCCAGTATGATCTGGATACCTACAATACCAGACCCGCCCTCCACAACCCCCGCATTAAAAGCTTGGGAAAGAACGCCAGAGAGACGGGGAAACCCAATCTGGCAGTTATTTAATATTTCAATATGAACCAGAACCTGTCATGCGGTAAGTCCCGAGAACCGGAAAGCCCGGAGACGGATCCCGCTGGAATGACAATGACCGCACATAATGGCGAGAGATCGAGAAATCCTAATCCAAGGAGATCGAAATCTGTGGCAACTTGGGGCGACATGCTTAGCAGTCGCGAGAACCCAATAGGCCGAGTAGCAGAGAAATGCACCAACCGTGCAACAAGGCGGACACATGAGAAATAACGAGAACCGGGACACATGTCTACGGACCGCCATGATATGTAATACCCCTAAGGGTATACAATTAAGAAATAGTTGAGTAGATGGTACACCCACCCTGCCACACCCGAAGAGGTTGCAATACCTAACGGGCACAGCTTAGAGAGCTACGAGCATAACTACGGGATATACCCGAATAGGACTACAAAAGTAGTACCTAAATAAGCTAAACCTCGGTAACCACAGTAAAGACGTGGGAACGAGCAACGAGGTAAAGCATAGAATTAAAGTAATTAAGGAACTCCGAGAGTGGAGGAGCACCTAAATGAATGACAGTCATGTCAAGAGGAATGAGAAGCAGCTCCAAGGAGCAGTTATCCAACTAGGGGATCAAGGAAGAGCCAACGAGGCTACCAAATATAATGTGAACAATACCGTGACCGGTATGAGTTAACCCAAAAACCGCCAGTACCGCGCACTTGCCACGGCAAGTGCAGTAATAGCGGGACCAATAAGAAGAGCTTTGACAAGCTATCAGTACTTAGCAAAGTACCAGAATGGCGAATGAAGCCAATATAGCAACTCGAACCTTAAGAATTCTGAAATGAAACCTTGAAAAGGCCTAACAGCCTAGTCACTGTATAAAGAACATACCGGCCAGCAAGAAGCTGGACTGGATAAGAATCAGCCGGCATTGAAATGCCATGAAGAGCTTATTTTTAAAAACCCGAATTTTCTTTCAAACATGAATTTTCCAAAAACCCCCGAATTTTTAAACCAAACCAGAGAATCACGGTAAGTCATTATAGGACCATATAAGAGGAGTTGGCAACAGAATACTTCACTTAGGCGTGACCGACACTACAAGTGTACACAAACGAGACATGGAACAACCGCACTCCAAAGGAGCTTGCGGGCCTGACAGACCAGTTATGAGTTAGTCGGGTAAGTGGTAACGTATCAATAAGATACTCCATGTATGTATACAAGTAGAGTACGGTACACGGGAAGTAGCCCACTCCATACTACGGACGAAAGAGCCAATCCAAACCAAGACAGTTGGACACCTCGAATGATCGAAGAACACAAGAAAGCTTACCAAGAATCCAGTAAGGTCACGGACCTAAGGATAAGGCGTTAAGAAGTGCGAGAAGCACAGAGTATTAAGTACAGACATTGGAAATGTCTCAGGAAATACCTAATAACTGGGTGAATACCAGTGTAAATAATACGGCGAATGCCTAAATGAACTTATTAATGTACGATAAACGGGATAGAATTCCCACTTTATACCTCACTGAAGAGAATAATGACCTAACCCAGAAGGTATTAGAAGGTACCAAGGATCTACCCAATAATGGGAGACATTACAACCCTAAACGGGATAGTCAAGGACATAGCCGCAAGGCAAAGTCACAACTGAACATAACCATAAGTACAAGCCAAATGTAATGGCATTACTCTGTAACACCCAGGAGCAATCCGAGAAGGGTGCCGGAGTCAACAGTAGTTGAACGAAACATCGTGTTGAGAACACAAGTGTTAAGTCAAACACTCGGGTAAAACCCGAAGGGATCCCACGTAGCACGGGATACCCTAGATTGCCAGAGGGCATCAACAAATATCAAGTTGTTTTAAGGGCCTTCCATGTACGGAAGTGTGGTGAGACAACCACATCAAGAGCCCAGTAATACCTTCCAAACCATTTAATGACATATGGTAAAGGAGAAACCTATATAAACAGCCCGCATGGAGCATGACTCGAGGCAAGGTGGCTTGTAAGCCGATAAAACCAACTACAATACGTAGATCCAAACATTGTAAAACATATGCATAAAGGCATAAGAGGAACAGTGGTGAATGAACCACTACCTTAGAGTGGGGATACCACTTGTGATTATGGGGCCTATGGAGCGGCATTTGCGTGAATCCTCCAGAGAAAGGCTACCACCTAAGTATGTAATGTGAAACCGCTAGAGTGGTGTAGCAAAACTTGAGCATGTGTATATTGCCAATGAGTATACGAACTATAGTAGAGTAATCAGTTGAGTAGTGAACACTGTATGTGTACCATATGAACTGCAGAGTAAGCAGTGCGCAAGTGCGCAGAGAGATTTAAAGAGTAGTGTATGTTGTTGAGCCACAGTGTAAATGGCGTGAACACCTAGGCGGAAGCTAAAGTAGTAGCGGATGCCATGAAAATGAGAAAGACCAAGGTACGCAGTGAGCGACCATTGTGAGAGTATATTCAGATAGTGATCAGAAGTTGATGAGAAAATGTGGTAATGGAGACATGATCATTCCTATCTCATGAGAGATTTACTGTCAAGGGTTTACGCTTCTGCACTCTGTATGACTGAGTGTTTTGGTATTGCACTTGTGCGGTAATGATCAAGTGGGAGAGCCAGGAATTGAGAAATGTCAACAAGCCTGTTGAGTGAGAATCTAGAGAGATAACCGTGCGACCATTGGCTAAAGATGCACAAAGAACGTGGGCAGTAACCCACAGGGCCCAGGATCGATATGTGGAAAAATGCAGAGTAGTATGAATGAAGAACTCTGGCACAGAACCAAGAAACAAACATAATCCATGAGCCACTATTAAATGAGGAAGCACTACATGCTAAGTAGCAGCTTGACCTCAACCGACAATAAGTCGGGAAAAATATGTGAATAATCACAAAGGTATACAGTGTTAAGATTTCCAGAGAATTGGAGAAAAATCTATAACTCATCGAATTCGCATACGGTAAGAGATACCAAGCGACGATTAAATACATTGAGAATACCAAAGAGCGAATTAAGCTCTAGTTACCAGGTCACGCAGCAGAAGCTTGTGGACCATGATTCAAGGTTAAGTATACCTATGTCATAAACCCCTTGAAGCCTTAGAGGCTAGAACCGAACCCGGTTATGAGTTAATTAACCGTACTGAAGTTTAAACGCTTCATAATACTCGAATTAATGAACCAATGTTCAGTGATAACATATGGTTGGTTACGCGGGCGTAACCCCTTTTAAGGGGGGTAGGGCGAGAAACCGCTTAGAGTATGTTTTACGTATTGGTGCGTAAACTACTATGTGCATAGCACAAAGGAAATTATTTTGATGATTGGAACTCATGTTACATAAACATGTCTACCCATTCATCGTGTAAGTATGAGTATTATGCATGAGAGATGCGAGTAATGTGTATGTAATAAATATGAAAAGAGGAGTAGAGAAACTCCTGGGGAATGAGAATCCCTATAGTATATGTCTAGTGAGATTAGACATGAGACATAATGAGTATGAATCGGCATGAAACCGATGTGTAACCTAAGAGGGAGTGAGTTCCCTAGGTGATTTTATTTGTGAATGATTGATGGAGTGAGTTCCATCCTTTGGAGTTGTATGTTGTATGTTTTAAGTTGAGTAATAATTTGACTAATGAGGCCACAAGTATGGAATGCCTAGGCAAGGTAAGTGAAACAAATAGAGAATAATGGATGACTTAAGTTCCATGATAAAGATAAATCGAAACAGATTGTTTTATGAATATGACTAGAAAGAGTAAAAGATAGAAAACGAAAATGTTTGACTATCTGATTGTTTGAAACTGACGTGGGAGGTGGAACTTGATCTGCTAGCGATCAAGGGAAACCGAACACAAATTGGGGTGGAAGGATAGTTCAACACTGATGCTGATCACATCAGGGTTAGATGATTCCTGAAGCTCCCTATAGTGGTCACAAGTAATCACGCTAAGAAAGATACAGCTACCATAAATCTGATTTGGAGTTGTGTGATGTTTTAAAAAGAATTTTCAAACAGATTTTGGAAAAAGAATTTTCTTCAAGTATGAAGATGGAAATGAAAATTGGTTTTGAAACCGCTATCACCCGCCGATGGCTGTGGCCTTAAGTCTTGATGACCGGTAGAACGGTGGGCGTGTATTAGTTTTGAAACCATTTCACCGTACGTGCGGCGGTCCTAAGTGACCGGTTGGGGCGGTGACAGTGTGTGATTTTTCCAAAGGCAGCGGGACGGGGAGAGTACCCTGAGATGTTCCTGTGTTGAGTGAGTCAACCAGAGTGCCTGAGGATATGTATATGTGAAACGTTTTGATCAGAACCGAAGGGACCGTGGGCCAGAGAGAGTAAGTGCCCATTTGTCATGAAACGGCCGTGAACCAGAAAGAGTAAGTGTTCAACGTGACCGGTACCTGAGGGATCAGTAGTATATTACTCAATATGGATTCGAGGACTGTAGTGCCTTCTTGTCTTCGGACCGATTCCATGGAGAGAGTAAAAAGAGTATTTTTGATTGCTATACATGCTGTGATATGTGTGTGGTATGTGTAGTATGAAATGAGACAGACTTGTGGAGTCTGTAAGGTTATACATGTACTATAACCTTGGCATTGAATGCCATGAGAGTAACCACCTAGATTCAGCAACTTTGAGGACAAAGTTCCTAAGGGGGGTAGATTGAAATACCCCGGATCTAGGACTGGCGATTAAATTACTCTAATATGATAAAGGCCTAATGGTGCCTAAAGTATTGGTAAAAAGAATAAACCAAAAGAAAGAGAAAACGCTTGAAAAGCGAAAAACGCTAAAATACGCGTTAAATGAGTATAAGAGATATATGATCTCGAGAGGGTCCGAGATGGATTCTGAGGCTTAGTTAGGCCTAATTATTATACGGAATGATTCCCGAAAAAACGGATCCAAATAATGGATTAAAACTAACGGAGTTTTAAAGCACGTTTTCGAGAAAACCCGAAAACGCGACTTTAAGTGGTCAAACGGACCCGTAAGATTATAGTTGAATAAATAACTATAAACAAGTATTAATGGAAGCTTAATAGCCATTAAAATTAATTAAATGAGAAAATCCGAAAAAACGGGCCCGGTTAGTGAATAGTGCCAAACCGGGTTAAATAACGAGCGTTTTCTGTAAGAAAACGAAAAACGCTCTAGCTTTCTATTATGTGGGGCCGGTTTTATTAGACTAGTAAGCCCACTCTATAAGCTAATTAACAAGAAAAAGAATAGTTGAAAAGTCAAAAGAGGAATAGTGATAAAAGGTACTTAATTACCTTTTCTTTCTTCTCTTTCCTCATTTCTTTCCTTCTCATTTGAACTCCCTCTCTCTCCACCGTATTACTCCCCTCCTCCTTCCTTGCTTGAACGATTTCAAGCTGCAACAAAAGGCTCCAATGGCAACTCCACTTCCACCTCATGCCCAAGTCTCATTTAAGCTCCAAATTCGAAATAAATTATATATTTGAACTCCTCTCCTCAAGCCCTATCATCCTATCTTTTCGGAATTTCAAATGGAGGAGTTTCATTTTCATGGGTTTTGGGCATTTGAAGAGTAAACCACATCTTTTTGGAGCTTGGAGTCTCCTCTGTTGGTTTAAGGTAAGAAAAACCACAAAACTCCATCATTCCTTTATTCTTTGGTGGCCGGTTTGTAACTCCCCAATTTCCCTTGTTTTCCTTTCCTTGAATGAGCCACGTTCAAGCTTCAAAAAGCTCATGGGGAGTCATTCTTGATTCATGACCAAAAGGCCATCCTAAAGTTTCAAGGTAAATCTCAATTTTGTGCTATAAGCACTTCCTTGCCCTAGCTCAATTAATAAGCTTAAGTGTAATGAATTGTGTCTAAACCCCCATTTCGGTGTTGACTTGGAGGTTGACAAGGGTATTGACCAATTTGACCGAAAATCAAGAGAGGAGAAGAAGGAGAGCAAAGGAGGAATATGTGAGAATTTAAGGTAAGAAACTTATCTTAGTGTATCCTATATGCATTAGGATTTGGGAAGGGTTAATAAAATAAATGAACCCCATTTGAGTGTGGGAATAATGTGCTTGTATAGAAATGATACAAGTGGGAAAACATTTGTGAAAATAAAGTGTTTGTCTATGAGCTATGTACTTTATGAATTAAGCATTGTGTTGTATTGGTGGAATTGATGAGTGTTGGTGAATTTCTGTGTGCTGGTAGAACCCATGTGGGTTTGGCTAGTTTAGGATGAATAATGTGATGAGAAGAGTTTTGGGCAATGCTAGAGAAGTAGCCAAGTTATGGCAAAATTTGTGTAGAAATCTAAGTGAATTAAGTGTTGGTTTGGGTGGTGAATAGCCTAGGAGTGGCTAGGTATGTATGAAGATTGATTGGAGTTAGAAAACCACTTGGGGATGCTTGTGATAATATAGAAGATTGGTGCAAAATCTGTAGCAAAGAGATTGTTTAAATGCTTAAGGAGTTTTTGGATGTCATTAAGATGTGTTTGAAGTGCCCAAATGAGGTTAGAACATATTAGGATATATGAGGAAAGGTTTGGAGTTGAAAGAACAAATTAAGAGAAAAATCTGTAGTGGACCGACCCAGGGTCCGACCCAGTTCTGGGTCGGTCGGACCACGTTAAGCCAGCCAGAAAGCTTCGGCAATGGACCGACCCAGAGAGTTTTGGGTCGGTCGGCTTAGCTTTGGGTCGGTCGGGCAAAATTTAACGAAGGAAAAAGTTTCGGCAATGGACCGACCCATAAGGATGGGTCGGTCGTGGGTCGGTCTAAGGTTGTTTTCTGAACCAGAAAGTTACTGGGACGGACCGACCCAGGGGTTGGGTCGGTCGGTGGGTCGGTCGACCCTTAACAAAAAAAAAAAAAAAATTTTAATTTCTAAGAATGTTAATTGGTATTAAGGTGTGCCATTAATAGGGTAGTGATGATTGGGACCCTAAGAACTTAAGTAATTAAGTTAAGATTAAGTATAAACCTTAATGCTTAAAGTTAAGATTATAAGGTTGTTAAGGATAAATTAAGTAAGTTATAATGGTGATTGAGTGGTAAGAAGTTGTAATACAAATGTAAGTTATAAAACTATCGAACGGGGTTAATCATGGGCGCATTAGTCGTTAAATAATTATGTTACCCCGATATTAATAAAGATAGTTATAATGTTACCAGTTGTACAAAGATTTTCAAGGAACATGTGATGGCACATTAGAGCATCTTCGGTGAAAGGTATGATTTTCTCATGCCCCGTATGCTAACCGAGTTACTCTGATTTGTGTGTTTGTGTGCCGGCTTAATCAAGACTAAAGCATGAAAATAATCCCTTGTTTGATTATGAATGTCTTGTTGTATGTTGAATGAACTAACATACTTGTATGCCGGTGTGGTCTAACATAGTGTAAAGACCGACTCATAGTGAGTAACGATCGGCTAGAGATCCGTAGAACGGAACGAGGCGTATGATAACGAAAATATGCAAACACACACAAGCTATCGATTAAAGTATAACGATAACGCAAACATATGAACTCCCTAAAATGCGAGGAGATGTACGGGTTGAGTATATACCCGATAACGGTTAGAGAACCTTATTGAAACAATCCACGAAATAAATATGAGTGGAGAGATAAATGACCTCCATCGAGAGGATTGAAGTTAGTCCAACAATGTAAACATATAAGAAAGGTAAAAGAGACCTAAGGGACTATGTGACTCCCTTGAGATACGGTCGACCTCCTATAAGAGGGTTTACCCGGTATAAGAATATAACCGAAAGTATGCGTATATGTATTGTAAAGGTAACTCTTAAAACCTAAGATTAACCAAACTTGAGTAATGTTCCCTAAGTCATTAGAAACATCGAGAATGATGCTTCTAGACTAATATACATGATATAATTATAACTCCGAGAGAGGAGTATATGGGAATGTGAGTAGTCCGAGAGTAGTCGGACCTAAGTAAAAGAGATAGGAACTAAGAGAGAGTTCCGTGAGCTAGTTGAACCTTCCCACCATGCTAGACCCAGAGTAGGGTCGAAACCGGGGAAGTAAGACTATGCTAGAGAGCCATGAGTTTTGGCTTAAGTATGTAAAGAGAGTAACAAGCGTGATGTAGGAGACCTGTAGTGTCTCGAGAATCTACAAGAGCTTGAGTATGAATAACCCAAGAGTGCGGGTGAGATAATGAGTATAAATAACCCGAGAGAAAGGGGTGAGTATATGAATGTGTAACCCGAGAGAATGGGTAAGTGTAAGAATGAGTAGCCCAAGAGAATGGGTGTGTATACGAATAAGTAACCCGAGAGAGCGGGTGAGGCATCGAATAAGTAAACAAGGCATAGTGAGGAACAACTCTCAATGCCTAAGAGTAACCAGTTACCACTAACAACATTGTTATGTTAGTTAGGAATCGTGTTCCGTGATTGGATGTAGATTCCTTGTGTGATATACATATATATTGTATTGCCATGATGCATGTTGTTTGATTAAAATGAACTCCATGTATATCCGACCCAAAGTAGTCGGCGTACCGCGGTTAGCACGCGGTATATGCGAATTTCATGCGCAGCGAAAGCTGACCCCCTAGGGGGAACGTTTTTAGTGTGCAGGTACTTGAAGCTGGCCACCGTTCGAGAGAGTAGGACGGGGACTGCTGTGAGCATGGGTAGTTAGATTGTAGTTACTTATGCATTTGAATGAGGTGTAAGTCCGAGTATGTTATCGGCAACCGTATATTGTAGACTCGGTTTAGTAAAGAAGTGAAATGATTATGGTGTTTGTATGAAGTACTCGGTTGTTCCAGTCCATCAGACCGTTACTGTTTGTGAGTCAGGCCTGGTTAGCCACGAGGGTGGCTAACGGCGTTGTATCACCCTCTGTTGTATTTGAATTCCGCTGCGAGCTTAATGGTAAATTGTAACAGTCTAAGAGTTAATGATGAGATTAGCAGTTGGGGTGTTACAAAAATGGTATCAGAGCGAAGTATCGCTCTGATGACTGGAAATACCGAGCTTAGGAAATACCGAGTTAGGATATAGAGACTTAGGGCTATGGGTTGAGTGGTAGCGTGAGAGATGCGCTAGATAGGAACTTCCAGTATGATCTGGATACCTACAATACCAGACCCGCCCTCCACAACCCCCGCATTAAAAGCTTGGGAAAGAACGCCAGAGAGACGGGGAAACCCAATCTGGCAGTTATTTAATATTTCAATAACCAGAACCTGTCATGCGGTAAGTCCCGAGAACCGGAAAGCCCGGAGACGGATCCCGCTGGAATGACAATGACCGCACATAATGGCGAGAGATCGAGAAATCCTAATCCAAGGAGATCGAAATCTGTGGCAACTTGGGGCGACATGCTTAGCAGTCGCGAGAACCCAATAGGCCGAGTAGCAGAAGAAGCACCAACCGTGCAACAAGGCGGACACATGAGAAATAACGAGAACCGGGACACATGTCTACGGACCGCCATGATATGTAATACCCCTAAGGGTATACCAATCAATTAAGAACATAGTTGAGAGTTGGTACACCCACCCTGCCACACCCGAAGAGGTTGCAATACCTAACGGGCACAGCTTAGAGAGCTACGAGCATAACTACGGGATATACCCGAATAGGACTACAAAAGTAGTACCTAAATAAGCTAAACCTCGGTAACCACAGTAAAGACGTGGGAACGAGCAACGAGGTAAAGCATAGAATTAAAGTAATTAAGGAACTCCGAGAGTGGAGGAGCACCTAAATGAATGACAGTCATGTCAAGAGGAATGAGAAGCAGCTCCAAGGAGCAGTTATCCAACTAGGGGATCAAGGAAGAGCCAACGAGGCTACCAAATATAATGTGAACAATACCGTGACCGGTATGAGTTAACCCAAAAACCGCCAGTACCGCGCACTTGCCACGGCAAGTGCAGTAATAGCGGGACCAATAAGAAGAGCTTTGACAAGCTATCAGTACTTAGCAAAGTACCAGAATGGCGAATGAAGCCAATATAGCAACTCGAACCTTAAGAATTCTGAAATGAAACCTTGAAAAGGCCTAACAGCCTAGTCACTGTATAAAGAACATACCGGCCAGCAAGAAGCTGGACTGGATAAGAATCAGCCGGCATTGAAATGCCATGAAGAGCTTATTTTTAAAACCCGAATTTTCTTTCAAACATGAATTTTCCAAAAACCCCCGAATTTTTAAACCAAACCAGAGAATCACGGTAAGTCATTATAGGACCATATAAGAGGAGTTGGCAACAGAATACTTCACTTAGGCGTGACCGACACTACAAGTGTACACAAACGAGACATGGAACAACCGCACTCCAAAGGAGCTTGCGGGCCTGACAGACCAGTTATGAGTTAGTCGGGTAAGTGGTAACGTATCAATAAGATACTCCATGTATGTATACAAGTAGAGTACGGTACACGGGAAGTAGCCCACTCCATACTACGGACGAAAGAGCCAATCCAAACCAAGACAGTTGGACACCTCGAATGATCGAAGAACACAAGAAAGCTTACCAAGAAGGTCCCAGTAAGGAGGACTAAGATAGGCGTTAAGAACGAGAAGCACAGAGTATTAAGTACAGACATTGGAAATGTCTCAGGAAATACCTAATAACTGGGTGAATACCAGTGTAAATAATACGGCGAATGCCTAAATGAACTTATTAATGTACGATAAACGGGATAGAATTCCCACTTTATACCTCACTGAAGAGAATAATGACCTAACCCAGAAGGTATTAGAAGGTACCAAGGATCTACCCAATAATGGGAGACATTACAACCCTAAACGGGATAGTCAAGGACATAGCCGCAAGGCAAAGTCACAACTGAACATAACCATAAGTACAAGCCAAATGTAATGGCATTACTCTGTAACACCCAGGAGCAATCCGAGAAGGGTGCCGGAGTCAACAGTAGTTGAACGAAACATCGTGTTGAGAACACAAGTGTTAAGTCAAACACTCGGGTAAAACCCGAAGGGATCCCACGTAGCACGGGATACCCTAGATTGCCAGAGGGCATCAACAAATATCAAGTTGTTTTAAGGGCCTTCCATGTACGGAAGTGTGGTGAGACAACCACATCAAGAGCCCAGTAATACCTTCCAAACCATTTAATGACATATGGTAAAGGAGAAACCTATATAAACAGCCCGCATGGAGCATGACTCGAGGCAAGGTGGCTTGTAAGCCGATAAAACCAACTACAATACGTAGATCCAAACATTGTAAAACATATGCATAAAGGCATAAGAGGAACAGTGGTGAATGAACCACTACCTTAGAGTGGGGATACCACTTGTGATTATGGGGCCTATGGAGCGGCATTTGCGTGAATCCTCCAGAGAAAGGCTACCACCTAAGTATGTAATGTGAAACCGCTAGAGTGGTGTAGCAAAACTTGAGCATGTGTATATTGCCAATGAGTATACGAACTATAGTAGAGTAATCAGTTGAGTAGTGAACACTGTATGTGTACCATATGAACTGCAGAGTAAGCAGTGCGCAAGTGCGCAGAGAGATTTAAAGAGTAGTGTATGTTGTTGAGCCACAGTGTAAATGGCGTGAACACCTAGGCGGAAGCTAAAGTAGTAGCGGATGCCATGAAAATGAGAAAGACCAAGGTACGCAGTGAGCGACCATTGTGAGAGTATATTCAGATAGTGATCAGAAGTTGATGAGAAAATGTGGTAATGGAGACATGATCATTCCTATCTCATGAGAGATTTACTGTCAAGGGTTTACGCTTCTGCACTCTGTATGACTGAGTGTTTTGGTATTGCACTTGTGCGGTAATGATCAAGTGGGAGAGCCAGGAATTGAGAAATGTCAACAAGCCTGTTGAGTGAGAATCTAGAGAGATAACCGTGCGACCATTGGCTAAAGATGCACAAAGAACGTGGGCAGTAACCCACAGGGCCCAGGATCGATATGTGGAAAAATGCAGAGTAGTATGAATGAAGAACTCTGGCACAGAACCAAGAAACAAACATAATCCATGAGCCACTATTAAATGAGGAAGCACTACATGCTAAGTAGCAGCTTGACCTCAACCGACAATAAGTCGGGAAAAATATGTGAATAATCACAAAGGTATACAGTGTTAAGATTTCCAGAGAATTGGAGAGAAAATCTATAACTCATCGAATTCGCATACGGTAAGAGATACCAAGCGACGATTAAATACATTGAGAATACCAAAGAGCGAATTAAGCTCTAGTTACCAGGTCACGCAGCAGAAGCTTGTGGACCATGATTCAAGGTTAAGTATACCTATGTCATAAACCCCTTGAAGCCTTAGAGGCTAGAACCGAACCCGGTTATGAGTTAATTAACCGTACTGAAGTTTAAACGCTTCATAATACTCGAATTAATGAACCAATGTTCAGTGATAACATATGGTTGGTTACGCGGGCGTAACCCCTTTTAAGGGGGGTAGGGCGAGAAACCGCTTAGAGTATGTTTTACGTATTGGTGCGTAAACTACTATGTGCATAGCACAAAGGAAATTATTTTGATGATTGGAACTCATGTTACATAAACATGTCTACCCATTCATCGTGTAAGTATGAGTATTATGCATGAGAGATGCGAGTAATGTGTATGTAATAAATATGAAAAGAGGAGTAGAGAAACTCCTGGGGAATGAGAATCCCTATAGTATATGTCTAGTGAGATTAGACATGAGACATAATGAGTATGAATCGGCATGAAACCGATGTGTAACCTAAGAGGGAGTGAGTTCCCTAGGTGATTTTATTTGTGAATGATTGATGGAGTGAGTTCCATCCTTTGGAGTTGTATGTTGTATGTTTTAAGTTGAGTAATAATTTGACTAATGAGGCCACAAGTATGGAATGCCTAGGCAAGGTAAGTGAAACAAATAGAGAATAATGGATGACTTAAGTTCCATGATAAAGATAAATCGAAACAGATTGTTTTATGAATATGACTAGAAAGAGTAAAAGATAGAAAACGAAAATGTTTGACTATCTGATTGTTTGAAACTGACGTGGGAGGTGGAACTTGATCTGCTAGCGATCAAGGGAAACCGAACACAAATTGGGGTGGAAGGATAGTTCAACACTGATGCTGATCACATCAGGGTAGATGATTCTGAAGCTCCCTATAGTGGTCCAAGTAATCACGCTAAGAAAAGATACAGCTACATAAATCTGACTTGGAGTTGTGTGATGTTTTAAAAAGAATTTCATCAAACAGATTTTGGAAAAGAATTTTCTTCAAGTATGAGATGGAAATGAAAACTGGTTTTGAAACCGCTACACCCGCCGATGGCTGTGGCCTTAGTCTTGATGACCGGTAAAACGGTGGGGCGTGTATTGTTTTGAAACCATTTCACGTACGTGCGGCGGTCCTAAGTGACCGGTTGGGTGGGGCGGTGACAGTGTTGATTTTTCCAAAGGCAGCGGGACGGGGAGTACCCTGAGATGTTCCTGTGTTGAGTGAGTCAACCAGAGTGCCTGAGGATATGTATATGTGAAACGTTTTGATCAGAACCGAAGGGACCGTGGGCCAGAGAGAGTAAGTGCCCATTTGTCATGAAACGGCCGTGAACCAGAAAGAGTAAGTGTTTCAACGTGACCGGTCCTGAGGGATCAATAGTATATTACTCAATATGGATTCGAGGACTGTAGTGCCTTCTTGTCTTCGGACCGATTCCATGGAGAGAGTAAAAAGAGTATTTTTGATTGCTATAACATGCTGTGATACGTGTGTGGTATGTGTAGTATTAAATGAGACAGACTTGTGGAGTCTGTAAGGTTATACATGTACTATAACCTTGGCATTGATGCCATTAGAGTAACCACCTAGATTCAGCAACTTTGAGGACAAAGTTCCTAAGGGGGGTAGATTGAAATACCCCGGATCTAGGACTGGCGATTAAATTACTCTAATATGATTATAAAGGCCTAATGGTGCCTAAGGGTATTGGTAAAAGAATAAAACCAAAGAAAAGAGAAAACGCTTGAAAAGCGAAAAACGCTAAATAAGCGTTAAATGAGTATAAGAGATATATGATCTCGAGAGGGTCCGATATGATTCCTGAGGCTTAGTTAGGCCTAATTATTATACGGGAATGATTCCCGAAGAAAACAGATCCAAATAATGGATTAAAACGCCAACGGAGTTTTAAAGCACGTTTTTCGAGAAACCCGAAAACGTGACTTTAAGTGGTCAAATGGACCCGTAAAAATTATAGTTGAATAAATAACTATAAACAAGTATTAATGGAAGCTTAATAGCCATTAAAATTAATTAAATGAGAAAATCCGAAAAAACGGGCCCGGTTAGTGAATATGCCAAACCGGTTAAATAACGAGCGTTTTCTGTAAGAAAACGAAAAACGCTCTAGCTTTCTATTATGTGGGGCGGCCGGTTTTATTAGACTAGTAAGCCCCCTCTATAAGCTAATTAACAAGAAAAAAGAATAGTTGAAAAGTCAAAAGAGGAATAGTGATAAAAGGTACTTAATTACCTTTTCTTTTTCTTTCTTCTCTTTCTTCCTCTTCTCATTTGAACTCCCTCTCTCTCCACCGTATTACTCCCCTCCTCCTTCCTGGCTTGAACGATTTCAAGCTGCAACAAAAGGCTCCAATGGCAACTCCACTTCCACCTCATGCCCAAGTCTCATCTAAGCTCCAAATTCGAAATAAATTATATATTTGAACTCCTCTCCTCAAGCCCTATCATCCTATCTTTTCGGAATTTCAAAATGGAGGAGTTTCATTTTCATGGGTTTTGGGCATTGAAGAGTAAACCACTCTTTTTGGAGCTTGGAGTCTCCTTGTTGGTTTTAAGGTAAGAAAAACCACAAAACTCCATCACTCCTTTATTCTTTGGTGGCCGGTTTGTAACTCCCCAATTTCCCTTGTTTTCCTTTCCTTGAATGAGCCACGTTCAGCTTCAAAAGCTCATGGGAGTCATTCTTTGATTCATGACCAAAAGGCCATCCTAAAGTTTCAAGGTAAATCTCAATTTTATGCTATAAGCACTTCCTTCCCTAGCTCAATTAATAAGCTTAAGTGTAATGAATGTGTCTAAACCCCCATTTCGGTTTGACTTGGAGGTTGACAAGGGTATTGACCAATTTGACCGAAAATCAAGAGAGGAGAAAGAAGGAGAGCAAAGGAGGAATATGTGAGAATTTAAGGTAAGAAACTTATCTTAGTGTATCCTATATGCATTAGGATTTGGGAAGGGTTAATAAAATAAATGAACCCCATTTGAGTGTGGGAATAATGTGCTTGTATAGAAATGATACAAGTGGGAAAACATTTGTGAAAATAAAGTGTTTGTCTATGAGCTATGTACTTTATGAATTAAGCATTGTGTTGTATTGGTGGAATTGATGAGTGTTGGTGAATTTCTATGTGCTGGTAGAACCATGATGGGTTTGGCTAGTTTAGGATGAATAATGTGATGAGAAGAGTTTTGGGCAATGCTAGAGAAGTAGCCAAGTTATGGCAAAATTTGTGTAGAAATCTAAGTGAATTAAGTGTTGGTTTGGGTGGTGAATAGCCTAGGAGTGGCTAGGTATGTATGAAGATTGATTGGAGTTAGAAAACCACTTGGGGATGCTTGTGATAATATAGAAGATTGGTGCAAAATCTGTAGCAAAGAGATGTTTAAATGCTTAAGGAGTTTTTGGATGTCATTAAGATTGTTTGAAGTGCCCAAATGAGGTTAGAACATATTAGGATATATGAGGAAAGGTTTGGAGTGAAAGAACAAATTAAGAGAAAAATCTGTAGTGGACCGACCCGGGTCCGACCCAGTTCTCGGTCGGGACCACGTTAAGCCAGCCAGAAAGCTTCGGCAATGGACCGACCCAGAGAGTTTTGGGTCGGTCGGCTTAGCTTTGGGTCGGTCGGGCAAAAATTTAACGAAGGAAAAAGTTTCGGCAATGGACCGACCCATAAGGATGGGTCGGTCGTGGGTCGGTCTAAGGTTGTTTTTCTGAACCAGAAAGTTACTGGGACGGACCGACCCAGGGGTTGGGTCGGTCGTGGGTCGGTCGACCCTTAACAAAAAAAAAAAAAAAAAGAAATTTTAATTTCTAAGAATGTTAATTGGTATTAAGGTGTGCCATTAATAGGGTAGTGATGATGGGACCCTAAGAACTTAAGTAATTAAGTTAAGATTAAGTATAAACCTTAATGCTAAAGTTAAGATTATAAGGTTGTTAAGGATAAATTAAGTAAGTTATAATGGTGATTGAGTGGTAAGAAGTGGTAATACAGATGTAAGTTATAAAACTATCGAACGGGGTTATCATGGGCGCATTAGTCGTTAAATAATTATGTTACCCCGATATTAATAAAGATAGTTATAATGTTACCAGTGGTACAAAAGATTTTCAAGGAACATGTATGGCACATTAGAGAGCATCTTCGTGAAAGGTATGATTTTCTCATGCCCCGTATGCTAACCGAGTTACTCTGATTTGTGTGTTTGTGTGCCGGCTTAATCAAGACTAAAGCATGAAAATAATCCCTTGTTTGATTGATGTCTGTTGTATGTTGAATGAACTAACATACTTGTATGCCGGTGTGGTCTAACATAGTGTAAAGACCGACTCATAGTGAGTAACGATCGGCTAGAGATCCGTAGAACGGAACGAGGCGTATGATAACGAAAATATGCAACACACCAAGCTATCGATTAAAGTATAACGATAACGCAAACATATGAACTCCCTAAATGCGAGGAGATGTACGGTTGAGTATATACCCATAACGGTTAGAGAAACCTATTGAAACAATCCACGAAATAAATGATGGAGAGATAAATGACCTCCATCGAGAGGATTGAAGTTAGTCCAACAATGTAAACATATAAGAAAGGTAAAAGAGACCTAAGGGACTATGTGACTCCCTTGAGATACGGTCGACCTCCTATAAGAGGGTTACCCGGTATAAGAATATAACCGAAAGTATGCGTATATGTATTGTAAAGGTAACTCTTAAAACCTAAGATTAACCAAACTTGAGTAATGTTCCCTAAGCCATTAGAAACATCGAGAATGATGCTTCAGACTAATATACATGATATAATTATAACTCCGAGAGAGGAGTATATGGGAATGTGAGTAGTCCGAGAGTAGTCGGACCTAAGTAAAAGAGATAGGAACTAAGAGAGAGTTCCGTGAGCTAGTTGAACCTTCCCACCATGCTAGACCCAGAGTAGGGTCGAAACGGGGAAGTAAGACTATGCTAGAGAGCCATGAGTTTTGGCTTAAGTATGTAAAGAGAGTAACAACGTGATGTAGGAGACCTGTAGTGTCTCGAGAATCTACAGAGCTTGAGTATGAATAACCCAAGAGTGCGGTGAGATATGAGTATAAATAACCCGAAGAAAGGGGTGAGTATATGAATGTGTACCGAGAGAAGGGTAAGTGTAAGAATGAGTAGCCCAAGGGAATGGGTGTGTATACGAATAAGTAACCCGAGAGAGCGGATGAGGCATCGAATAAGTAAACAGGCATAGTGAGGAACAACTCTCAATGCCTAAGAGTAACCAGTTACCACTAACAACATTGTTATGTTAGTTAGGAATCGTGTTCCGTGATTGGATGTAGATTCCTTGTGTGATATACATATATATTGTATTGCCATGATGCATGTTGTTTGATTAAAATGAACTCCATGTATATCCGACCCAAAGTAGTCGGCGTACCGCGGTTAGCACGCGGTATAGCGAATTTCATGCGCAGCGAAAGCTGACCCCCTAGGGGAACGTTTTTAGTGTGCAGGTACTTGAAGCTGGCCACCGTTCGAGAGAGAGTAGGACGGGGACTGCTGTGAGCATGGTAGTTAGATTGTAGTTACTTATGCATTTGAATGAGGTGTAAGTCCGAGTATGTTATCGGCAACCGTATATTGTAGACTCGGTTAGTAAAGAAGTGAAATGATTATGGTGTTTGTATGAAGTTCTCGGTTGTTCCAGTCCATCAGACCGTTACTGTTCGTGAGTCAGGCCTGGTTAGCCACGAGGGTGGCTAACGGCGTTGTATCACCCTCTGTTGTATTTGAATTCCGCTGCGAGCTTAATGGTAAATTGTAACAGTCTAAGAGTAATGATGAGATTAGCAGTTGGGGTGTTACATTGACGGTCAAATCACCAAACTCTCCCTGAGGGTTTTTTTGTAACAACTGTTACATATATTAACAAAACGTTTAGCAAATGAACAAGTACATTAATTTTGGTTCAAAAAACTTACAAACAATTAAATAGTAATAAAAACTTACTCTTTGATTAAGTCTTCAGTGTTTGAATTCTGTCCACTGCCCTAGTGGATCTAGAACGAGCAGAGTAGCGGTGGCAGCGCAGAATATAAACAAAGCCCAGTGGTGGCTACAATGTCAAATACAAAATGAAATGAGAAATGAAGGTAAAAAAGTTAGCTAATTAGTATGTAATTTTATATTAGAACTCACGTTGGTGATACGGCATTAGAATGAATAATTTTTCTATTGATCAACAACATTGAAGCAATGAATCATGTATTCACAAAACCTCCCCGGGTCCCTAGTGACTGAGTCGTACGATAACGCTCCGGGCACACCGCAGTAATGGAGGTCATGTCCTTCTCAGCACATCTCTCAAGCAGACATCTATTATATCACATGTACTATAAAAGTTAGCCAATGCAACTTCATAGATACTTATTCTATATGTTTTTACAGTATGAGGAAAGAACACTCTTTAGATAAGCTTGACTAATGTTAATGTTCAGATAATCTCCACACATCATCTCTCTGATGTCCTCAAAGTTGATTGTCGTCATCATATCTTCTTCGTAGTGAAACATCGACTTTGGAAGCGTCATCATGAAGTTGTTAGTTTGAGATGACTTCAACATGATCTTGTCATAGAGATTCATCTGCTTGGCCCCCAAAACATTAACAAGTTTTTGTGGCAGTGCGAGCTTATTTTTAGGCGCCTCAGAAGTCCTGGTGCGACCCCGGACGGGCGCTGGATTCTTACCTTTCGCACCCCGACTCACTGGATTCTTACCCTTCACACAACAAACAGTAAAGCATCAATGTAAAGATAATTACTAATTGATTATTATAGTAACATTAAACAATTATCTAGAACATACCCTTGTACTTCTGACAGGATTCGCCGGCGCGCAGATCTCTTCTTCTCTGGGCCGGGATACGCGGCGAGGAAGCTCAGGGAGATCAGGATTCGCCGGCGCGCTGGTCTTTCTAGTCTGGGCCGGTTACGCGGCGAGGAAGCTTAGGATCTATAATAGATTAGATTAGATTAGACACTTAATGCTAAATAATGCATTTTATTAGATACTAAATGGTTGTCAAACAGTCTTACTCATCGGTGACAACAATATAACATGCTGGCCAGGGCAATATGTCTCCCTTCGCTTCGATCAGCGTGCATTTGTTGTCAAACGCCATCGGAAGGTATGCATGCTCAAATCCATCAACTATCAGGTCCAAGGTCACACACGCGTAGAATGGGGGTAGACGTACGAAACTGATGAGCGTGAGTGGACCTGATGGCAACACCGTCCCGTAGGCCGCATCTACAGGGTGCCCGTCTAATGGTATTTGGAGACGACATTTTTTTTGCTCCTTTAATAAACAGAGATAATACGTGAAATAAATAAGTGAGTCCAATCTAATACTATTTAAATAACTTTATTTTAGGAGAAAAATAGTTAAACAAAGTTAACCTGGTGTGAGCCTCGATTTTAAACCCTATCCTATGTTGAATAAAGTTGATTAGGATCTAAACGGGTTTTAGGTCCACTTATAACCTAAGATTAATAACTATGTCACATAACAATAATTATTAAAACCTAAGCTCGCTACTGGAACCTATATGAGTCGCCACCTAATTTTGACTAGATTAAATTAGGAAAGGAGAGTTCGGGTTCGGGGCTTGATATTCGACTTATTTAGGGTTCAATTACTTTCATTACCCTTCCTAGGTCGTTTTTCCTCTACTCAGTTTATTTACGGCTTATACAAAGTCGTTTTAACCTAAGTGCGCGCTTCTGTTTTTTTTGTGTTTTTATCATTTTTTGACAGAAAAACAAAGTGAAATTGAAAGCTACCTAAACTAGGGTTTCGGAGGCAGAATTAGGTCAAATTTCATTTCCGTCCGTAGCCACGGACCTGTGGTCCGAAACCACGGACCCCAGTTAACCTAAATACACAGAAAGTCGAAATTAAAGGAAAACAAAATTCGCAAGGTCCGGGGCCACGGACAGGATGTCCGTGGGCCCGGACATTATTAAAAAAAACCTAAATTTTGAATTTTTAAAATCCCGCCGCCGTGTGGTGTCCGGGCTTACGGACAGGGAGTCCGGGACCCCGCGACACGACGTCCGTGGGTGCGGACAGCCCTCGGACGGCGGCTTTGAGGCTGTTCCCGAAGGTGTTTTCGGCTCAAATTTTATGGTGCGTAGCTGAAAGATTTACAAGACGTTAGTGATTGAAAGTTTTTCAATTTGAATTCGAATTAAGCACGAAACTTAGCAAACAAGTTATCTGACAGAAAGGCTTAAATAAACACATACAGAAGCCTACGAAGGTTAGTTTGAGCCCAAATTTTGAGCAAGCAGATAGTACCGTGGTGAATCAGGGGGAAGTGGAGTTTCTACCTGTTTTACCTTCGGATTCACAACGTTTCTTCACACCGGGACTCGTCGAGTGCTCCGTTGATGGCAGACCGAGAGGATTTCGACCCAAGCTTTGGTTGTTGGTTGTTCTTGCTGTTCTTCACGTTTTAGAGGTGGTTTTTGTGAGGTTTTGATGGTTATTGGTGCTTTGGGGATTGGAAAACGGTTTAGATGGTGATTTCGGGGACTTCAGTATGATTTGGGTGGCCGGGTGTTGGAAACGTGATGAGAGAGAGAGGGAGGCCGTTGTTTTCTGACTCTCTAGGGTTCTTCAGCATGTGAGGTTCTGATTTTATCCAAAACCTATCCCCTTATATAGACTTCTTAAAGTAAAGAGAATCTAGTAAAAGCAAGATTTTTCGATATTTTAACTGAGTAACCTCCCAAAGGAATTTTGCTATGAATTTTAACCACATGTCAAGAATGGATATTATGAATTTTCTGAGGTGGAAACGAATTTTTTAAATGCTGGAGCATTTTTAAATGAATTCTTGTCAGATTCAATCAGAAATTGCTAGAAAATTATTGGAAATTCGAAAAATCAAATTCCAACGCCATTATGCTTAAAATGTCATCCTCTATCATGGGTTAAAATATCAAAGCATTTCGAGCTGATTTGGGCACCTTTGGGGAGAGAGAAGCCTATAGGAGAACTCAGAAGCCTTAAAAATTACGAAAACGCCCCTGACAACGACAAAAACTGCTCCTCTGGCCCTGGAACACGCCGATCGGCCGGAGTCTCTTATTGTTTGATGGAGATGGCCTCACAACCTAGTAGACCTTAACCAGGGGGTCAAAATTTTGGGTATAACAGATTGCCCCCCGTCAACGGACTTTGTAACGAATGTGAAAAGTGGTTGATGCTGAGTGGTGCCCCAAAATTTGGACTCCACAGAATCCTCCACGTTGTGCGAAACCGGGTTAACGATGCCCAGCAATTCGGAGGCGCTGACTTCCTAAGCTACAAAGCATTGTCGAGCTTTTCTAAGGCGCTGACTACCTAGAGGTAATAAATGGTAATGTCAGACTATTCTAAGGTGCCGACTACCTATAAGGATGATACAATGTCAAGCTATTCTAAGGCGTGACTACCTAAAATGATGATATGCTGTCGAGCTATTCTAAGGCGCTGACTACCTAAGGTGATGAAAATGATGTCAAGCTATTCTAAGGCGTTGACTACCTGAATGATGATATGTTGTCGAGCTATTCTAAGGCGCTGACCACCTAAGAGTGATGAAAATGATGTCAAGCTATTCTAAGGCGTTGACTACCTGAAATGATGATAATGATGTCAAGCTATTCTAAGGCGTTGGACCTGAAATGTGGAAACTGGATGCAAATGCAAGAATGCTTGAAATGTAATGATGCAAATGATGCTGATGCTGATGATAATGCCGATGGTGTTGATGATGCTGATGATGCTGATGATGCTCGGATGCTTCTGGGGGACCGAAACCCGTTCCAATGCTCCTGGTTGTTGGTAACTATGGGGACTTTATGCCTCTGCCCACCAACTGGGGTGCTGGGATAACTTCTAGATTACCAAGGGGACTTATTGCCACTGCCCACTAGTTGTTTCTCCCAAGAAGTTGACATGAAGATGGGGACTTATTGCCTCTGCCCCGCCAACTTAGATCACGCTCTGTCTCGTACTTGTCTCGCACTGAAGATGATACTAGGTCTCGTACTGGTCTCGCACTGGATGATGACGATAGGTCTCGCACTGATGAAGATGATAGGTCTCGCACTGATGAAGATGCTTGGTCTCGCACTGATGAAGATGATGGGTCTCGCACTAACGAAATTGATGGTCTCGCACTGAATGAGATGTGGTCTCGCACTGACGAATTGATGGTCTCGCACTGATGAAGATGCTTGGTCTCGCACTGAAGTCTCGTAAATGGATGAGAAAAAGCTGGATTCCGCACTGATTCTGGGTCGCGCACTGAATGAAGATGTCTTGTACTAAAGTCTTGAAAATGATGGGTCTCGTACTGAATGAAAATGCTAGGTCTCGTACTGAATGAGGAAGCTGCAGGGCCTCGCACCGCTTTGGGTCTCGAACTAAAAATGAGTTAGGAAGATAATGGTCTCGTGCAAATGATGAGAACTGATTACTGGAGTGCCAAACATGGCAATGATGATAAGATGTATACAATCAAAATATATGAAAGATACTCGTCCAAAACATGAATTTGTTGGAAAAGGTGCCAAACGTGGCAGTGTTTGAAGAAAATTCTGTTTACTGAAAAGGAAGGTGAAATTATCATTTCCTGACCATAGATTTCGGACTTGTAATTTATCTCCTAAGAGATGAACATGCCATCGGTGGGGTATAGTGTATGATGTAAAGGTAAGGGCTTATGTGGGCCTGTGTAGTGGTGGTTGGGCTTGTGTGGTGTATGGTGTGAAAGTAAAGGCTTATGTGGGCTTGTGGTGTTTGATGTGCAGGAAAAGGCTTTTGTGGGCTTGTGTAGTGTGTGTGAGGTAAGGCTTATGTGGGCCTGTGGTGTTTGATGTGGTGGTAAGGGCTTATGCCTGTGTGGTGGGATGGTGGTGCTCAAGCTTTAGGTTTCAATTGGTGTTGTCATGGCAATTGTTGGAACCAACAATTGCCCCCAGTATTTTCCTTAGGACAATCTGAGCTAGAGTTCATGGCAATTGATCGGAACGATCAATTGCCCCCAGTATTTTCTTTGATCAAACGTGCAAATGAGTCTCGTCCTCACAGGGTCAAGGCTTATGTTCTGATATGGTGCTTCCTAACCTACACTCGACGTGTTTGGTGTTTACACTCGTTTCTCACTTACGGTCACAACTTCTAGACCATTGAATTTGATATTTGATGAATTTACGCATTCAATCTGTTACTTTCACGTGATTGGATACACAACCACCAAGTCGGAAGTCTTTGAGGCTTATAACGTGGCCATGGGGTGTGATGCAAGACAATGGGACCATGGAGGGATGTTTGAGGTATGTGGAGTTTAAAGGGGTGACCAAAGCTGCACTTTGTGTCTTCTCTCGGATTCATCTTCTTTGTCTTGAAGTCGTCTAGCTGCTTTGTGTTGTCGTTGTTTTTGAGCTTCTGGACTTGGACTTTGAAGTTGTCCTTTACACCATTTCTCTTCTCTTTGCCATTTGGATTTCTTCGAGGCACTTCGGGTTTGCCTTTTTTCTTTATCCTTTCTTGACTTTGCCTTCGGGGTTCTTGTGTTTCCCGGTTTTGGGCTTCGAGAGCTGTTTTGATGTGAGCTCTTTGGATCCTGTGTCACTCTAGGACCATTTGCGGATCGCTTTGTCATGCTGATAGCGGCATTGCTTCTCTGGACTGATGAGAATATTATCTGAGAGTCGGGCTCCTCGCTTCCTTTGGTCACCGGGTCGAACATTCATCATTGGCCGGGTTACTTTGTGGAGTTCATAATATCAAAAGGGGATATATGAAAGGCTCAGCGGGGGTGCCTAGGGTTTAACGTCAGGGTTCACAAGCTTTTGGCTATGTGGTGCTGTACCTAGGTGCTTCGTCATTCCTGATAGTTGTGTATCCGTTCTTTGTTACTTTTCGCAGGTTTAAGCGTAAATTTACAAATTATCTCCTTCGATCGATCGGAGTCATGCCATTTGCCTTACCTTTGAATGTGACCTCTCTGGAGTCGTGTAAAAATGACACGCTCTTTCACTCTTGGTTTTACCGCTCAAGGCACTCTCGCGAAACGTTCACTCAGAGACTTGTTTGCACATTTAAACAAATGAAATAGACATTATCATTCCTTAACTCAGATTGCCCCCAGTATTGTTGTGGGGTTTTTTGACAAGCCTTTTGAATACCCAAGTTATCCGTTGGAGGTGGCTGTATGTGTGGTGGTACGTGGTGATGAAGTCTTGCTGTTTTGGTGGAGTGATGTAGTGATGAAAGTAAAACATGGTAGTGGGATTCTTTCAGTGTACGGTGAAACTTTCTATTGAGAGGTGACAAGTGGTGGAAGCCGACAAGGTGGTGAGATATTCCCTGCGCAAGAATGAGTTTCATGTGGAGAAGGGAGTGTGGCGAGACACATGGGATGTATGTGATCAAGGTAGTGGATGTGGATAGGCACTCAGGCCTGGATGAATTGAAAGTGAGGCACACATGCCAGAATGATTCATAAGCGGGTTGGCACTCGGGACGGAGTGAGGATGCGGCACTGGGGCCAGAACATGTTGTGAGACTGTGGCACTAGGGCCGGAATGTTTAGAATATGTGGCACTTGGGCCAGAAAGTGTTTGAGGATGTGGCGCTTGGGCCTGAATGTGTTTAGGAAAATGGCACTTGAGCCGGAATGATTTGGGATTGTGGCACTTGGGCCAGAACGATTTCAGATTGAAGTAAGAAATATGGGCCAGAGGGACTTCTAGACTGGAACGGATGTGCGGGCCTGAATACCCTTAATCTGGAAGTGGAGTAAACGGGCCGAAGGAAGCCACATGGACCGTGAATGTGCCACTGGGCCGAGAGAAACCTTGAAGCCTAAGATTCGTTTGATAATCTTGTTGGGCCTTGAGGCCAGAAACTAGAATGAATGGGTTGCACAAACTTTCTGGGATTCAAATGTTATGGGCCAAAATTTTGGTTTCAGAGCAAAGTTCGTGGGCCAAAACTATGAATTGGTCTATGGGCCCAGATTAAGTGAGTTATGAGTGTGGCACTTGGAATATTCTAAGAATTTGGCACCTGGGCCAAAATGTGTTTGGGCTAGATAGAGGGCGCATGGGCCGAAATGATCTCTAAACCATGTCCCAGATGTGAATTGGAATTTGGGGCCGAGTACTTCTGATTGGGCCTAAAAGATGGTACTTATACCTAGGATTTTGGGCCAAAGCCCGAGCGGGAAGTCTTTCTAGACTAGAATAAACCCTGAAACGGAAAGGCCTGATGGATTTTCATGAACTGCTTTCGGTGGATTTGTTTTCATGGGCCTAGAACTAAATTGATAATTCAAATTGGGCCGAAAGAGAGAAATCACCTAGGTCTAAACTTTTGGGCCAGAGCCCAAACAAACAATTCATTTATTCAAACCAAACAGGGCCTTAGGGCCGCAAACAATGAAGTCGTGAATTCCAGGTTGGGCTGAGTTGACATAGGAAGAGTTCCTATCAATTTCTAGGCTGGCAGTGGGCCGATCATACAAGCAAACAAGGCCCACACAAGTTCAACATGTCCTTACTAGACGCTTCAACCAAATTGGGTATGGATCGATCCGGAGAGGTGCTTGGGGCATGGGCCCAGGTCACCACAAAGGAATAGGGCTTGCACGCTATTCTCTTTGGGCTTCCCCACTCTTTTCACATCACCTAAAGGTGTGCGTCTACGGTCGGGTCTTTGACTGACCAAACAATGGGCTAGGTAAGGGCACCGCCAGGAAAACGCTTGGGGCTAAGGCCCAGGTATTAAGGGGGTGTGGTTAGACGACACCCTCCTCTTTTCCCCCGCTTATTCACATCACCTAAAAGGTGTGAGTCCCTGACAGGGGACCCTTAAACGGGTCCCGGGGTGAAATCGGTTTGCGTGGACCCTCGCTCTCATATGATGCAAAGGTGCAGGAATTAAAGTGCGCACAAAGATAAACAAACAATGTAATAAAAGCCATAAATAAACATTTTCAAGTTAAGCCCTCTTTCTTAAAACTAAACAAGTTAATATTAAGAATCTTGTCCCCAGCAGAGTCGCCAGTCTGTGAGCCTCGATTTTAAACCCTATCCTATGTTGATTAAGGCTGATTAGGATCTCGTGGGTTTTAGGTCCACTTAACCTAAGATTAATAACTATGTCATATAACAATAATTAAAACCTAAGCTAGCTCACTGGAACCTATTATGAGTCGCCACCTAATTTTAACCTAGATCAAATTAGGAAAGGAGAGTTCGGGTTCGGGGGCTTGATATTCGACTTAATTAGTTGGTTCAATTACTTTCATTACCCTTCCTAGGTCGTTTTTCCTCTACAGTTTATTTACGGCTTATTACGAGTCGTTTTAACCTAAGTGCGCGCTTCTGTTTTTTTGTTTTACATTTTTTGACAGAAATTAAAGTGAAATTAAAAGCTACCTAAACTAGGGTTTCGGAGGCAGAATTAGGTCAAATTTTTTACGTCCGTAGCCACGGACCAAAAGTCCGAGACCACGGACCCCAGTTAACCTAAATATACAGAAAAGTCGAAATTAAAGGAAAACAAAAATTTGCAAAGTCCGGGGCCACGGACAGGCTGTCCGTGGGCCCGGACATTAGAAAAAACCTAAATTTTGAATTTTTAAAATCCCGCCGCCGTCCGTGGGTGTCCGGGCTTACGGACAGGGAGTCCGGGACCCCGGACACGACGTCCGTGGGTGCGGACAGCCCTCGGACGGCGGCTTTGAGGCTGTTCCCGAAGGTGTTTTCGGCTCAAATTTTATGGGTGCGTAGCCTGAAAGATTTACAAGACGTTAGTGATTGAAAGTTTTCAATTTGAATTCGAATTAAGCACGAAACTTAGCAAACAAGTTATCTGACAGAGGCTTAAATAAACAGCAATACAGAAGCCTACGAAGGTTAGTTTGAGCCCAAATTTTGAGGCAAGACAGATAGTACCGTGGTGAATCAGGGAAGTGGAGTTTCTACCTGTTTTACCTTCGGATTCACAACGTTTCTTCACACCGGGACTCGTCGAGTGCTCCGTTGATGGCAGACCCGAGAGGATTTCGACCCAAGCTTCTGGTTGTTGGTTGTTCTTGCTGTTCTTCACGTTTTAGAGGTGTTTTTGTGAGGTTTTGATGGTTATTGGTGCTTTGGGGATTGGAAAACGTGTTTAGATGGTGATTTCGGGGGACTTTCAGTATGATTTGGGTGGCCGGGTGTTGGAAAACGTGAGAGAGAGAGAGGAGGCCGTGTTTTCTGACTCTCTAGGGTTCTTCAGCATGTGAGGTTCTGATTTTATCCAAAAACCTATCCCCTTATATAGACTTCCTTAAAGATAAAGAGAATCTAGTAAAAGTAAGATTTTTCGATATTTTAACTGAGTAACCTCCCAAAGGAATTTTGCTATGAAATTTTAACCACATGTCAAGAATGGATATTATGAATTTTCTGAGGTGGAAACGAATTTTTTAAATGCTGGAGCATTTTTAAATTGAATTTCTCGTCAGATTCAATCAGAAATTGCTAGAAAATTATTGGAAATTCGAAAAATCAAAATTCCAACGCCATTATGCTTAAAATGTCATCCTCTATCATGGGTTAAAATATCAAAGCATTTCGAGCTGATTTGGGCACCCTTTGGAGGAGAGAGAAAGCCTATAGGAGAACTCAGAAGCCTTAAAAATTACGAAAACGCCCCTGACAACGACAAAACTGCTCCTCTGGCCCTGGAACACGCCGATCGGGCCGGAGTCTCTTATTGTTTGATGGAGATGGCTCTCACAACCTCGTAGACCTTAACCAGGGGGTCAAAATTTGGGTAATATAACACCTGGATGTTGGCAAACGGGTACGGGTCAGCGGCCGGAGCACAACTAGACGAGGAAGACAGTCGAGGAGGATCTAGCTGCTGCTGCTGAGTAGTCGCATGTGCAATCGCATTCAACGCTTCCTGCAGCCTCTCCTCGATAGCCCGGCGCTCAGCAGCCTGTTTCTCGTCATTAGCTTGGCGCTCAGCAGCGAACTTACGCTCTACCATCGCCTCGACTTCAGCAGCACTCATCTGACCCTTCCTAGCAGATGGCGGGAATACGTTCTTCTGACGTACTTCTCCCCCAAATCCTCTAACACGCCCCGGGTGATCCTTCTTCCCAAGCATTTGATTGAGCGCGTCGTCTTGAGAAGGAGGAGCGTGTAAGTCTACTTCTCCTCTCTGTGCCGCTTCGTACTGTCCAATTTTCAAAGAAGTTAACACTAAATTTAAGATCAACCAACACTTGAGTATATAAGTAAATTATTTAACAGCTACTTTCAAATACTTACAATTTGGTTAGCCAGTTGT
This sequence comes from Limonium bicolor, assembly GCA_023374045.1. NCBI lineage: Eukaryota > Viridiplantae > Streptophyta > Magnoliopsida > Caryophyllales > Plumbaginaceae > Limonium > Limonium bicolor. The sequence goes on from CM041778.1 coordinate 348,152,069, forward strand.
TCCATCGCAGCATTAGGAAATATCCTCTGACCTTCGCTGGTCGTTTTCTGGCGTCCCAGTATGTACATCTGCACCCTCCTCGCCTCAGAGACATCCTCGATCGGGCATTCACTTCCATCCTCGTTCCTCCGTGTCAGCAAACCAGCTTCTTTCCATCCCTCGAGGCTGCCCACATATCCCCTTCGTCCCATGGTGTGGGGGTAGAGATTAGCTTCACGGTTTTGCCGTGCTTGTTCTTGTACTTGTTGTTAAGAAAGTACAACAGGAAATTAATTAGAAAATCAGGGATAAAGCATTATGAGCATTAATTAAGAAAAGAGTACACACAAACATACCCTGAACTCGGGGGTGGCGTGCCGCTCAACGAACTCCTTCCACTCCTCTTCAGTGATCATGCCGTTGTACACAACATACGGCGGAGGCTCACGTGGGGGCACCCTGTTGATCCAATGCTCAACCAAGTAGTGGCGGAATGATTTAGCTTTGCCGGCCACCAAAGAAAGAACGGTCTTCTTCACTTCTTCTGGGATCTTGTACCGTTCTTGCACCTTCTTCCAGATGGTCTCCTTTACTTCTTGCGGGACTTGTTTCCATGTGTGGTTGATGCAGCAATGTGATCTGGCCAGAGTCCCTAGCATACTACCGAACTCTGACCTGCTGCCCCCACCATACCTCCCATACTGGTCCCACAGAAGACTAATCTGATCCTCTTTCTGCAGTTTCAACCCACGGGTCGGACCTCTACCTCTGGGTCTCTGAGTAGCACTCGTAGAAGGTGCACTCATGGAAGGGCCAACAGCATCAGCGGCAGATGTGGATGGGACAACAGTAGCAGCGGTAGATGTGGATGGGGCAACAGCAGCAGCGGCAGATGTAGATGGGACCGGTACCATTCGCTGCTCATTTTCCTCCTCCTCTCGACAAAATAAATCGAACTCTGCATCAGCCATGTCCTGATCAGCCATGCCTGCAAGGATTGAAATACAATTTGAATTAAATTAAGCATTTCATAATGGTCATAAACAAGCAATAAATAAAAGAGTGGTAATTTCATATAAATTTTTATAGTAATAACTTACATACACCATTATCTCTCAACCCACATTCCCTCGTTATGGTCTGATCGTATATACTCATGATGACCTGTGACCTCAGCCTCTTCCAATGAAATAGGAACAGTTGGAGGTTCATCTTCTGCATCATACTCATCCTCATCAACCACACCATCCACACCAACTATTCCTCTTCTCCCTTTAAGCACAACAGACCATCTAGGATTACAGGGATCAGTTACATAAAATATCTGCTTAACCTTCGTCCCAACAACGAATGGCTCAACCGTGGGAGTAGCTCTAGACAGATCAACCAGTTTCATACCATGCTCCTCCTCACGGTAGCCATGAATGTTGTTAACCCAGTTACAGCGGAAAACACACATTTCGTAGCTGTTGTAGTCCAATACCCAGATGTCTTGTATAACACCGAAATATGATTGTTGTACTGAGACAGGACTATGACCCACGACACCGACGTCATATAAGTTTTGATAAGCTTCAAGCTCTACACCACTGTTTTGATTCGTTGACTTCTGATCCTGACGTTCTGTGAAAAAGGTGAATCCGTTGACATCGTACCCCTCATAAGAAATTACATCCAGATTTGGTCCAAATGCAACTACTTTAATCAGTTCAGGCACATTCGTGGACTGATCGGACAACACTCTCTCTTTAAACCATTGGACAAATGTCCTATTCTGCTCATTTTGTAGTCTGACATCACTCATGTTTGGATATTGTGCTCTTAAAATACACAAGTGTTCATCAAAGTATGGTTCAACATCTTCAAGATGACTTAGCACAACTAAATGAGCTTTATTAAGAGTGTCTATGTCAATTCTTTTCAGTTTCCTTCCAACCGTGCCAACACCCTTCAATCTGCCCTCGTGTCTAGAACGTGGAAGTCCAATGGTATCGACACCTTCTAGGTAATTGGTGCAGAAGTCTACAACTTCCTCTGTGATAGTGCCCTCTATAATACTACCCTCTGGGTGACAACGGTTCTTCATTTTCTTCTTCAGGACACCCATGTACCTTTCGAACGGATACATGTAGCGAAGGTACAAAGGACCACACATCATAATCTCTCTTACAAGATGCACGAGGAGATGTATCATTATGTCGAAGAACGATGGAGGAAAATACATCTCCAGCTGGCACATTGTCACAATAAGATCCTTTTGTAATTTAGACAGAGTGTCCACATCAAGAACCTTAGACGAAATGGATTTGAGGAAGACACTGACGTTTGTGATTGTGTGTCTGACAGCATCCGGCAAGATCCCACGTAGTGCAATTGGCAAAAATTCTTGAAGTAGGACATGATAATCGTGAGATTTCATTCCTACTAATTTGAAATCTGTCATGGACACTAGGTTTCTTATGTTTGAGGAGTAACCTGATGGCACCTTGATGTTGTAAAGGGTACTGCATAGACTATGTTTCTCTTCTTTAGACAGAGTGTGACAGGCAGGAGGCAAGAATGTGTGTTTTCCACGTTCTTGCGGGCCAAGCTCTGTGCGTATGCCCAACTTAATTAAATCTTTTCTTCCTTTCAAATGATCCTTTGTCTTTCCTTTTATGTTCAAAAGGGTGCTAGTGAAACTTTCACCCACGTTCTTCTCGACATGCATCCCATCGATACAATGTCTAACCTCCAGATGCTGCCAGTACTGTAGTTCCCAAAATATTGATTTCTTTTTCCAGACACTTTTTTCACCACTTTTGGTTGGCGGCCCGAAGTTGTTCACAATATTATCCAACTTTTTGTAAATCTCTGTACCTGTCAAAGGCTGGCGCGCCATGCTGTGATCAGTTTTCCCATCGAACTCTTTCGCCATCTTTCGATACTTATGTCCTTTTGGAAGCATTTTTCGGTGGCCCATATACACGGTTTTCCCACTATGTTTCAAGCGAATGCTACAAGTGTTTTCACCACAAATCGGACACGCCAACGCCCCCTTGATTGAATAGCCTGAAAGATTACCATAGGCGGGGAAATCATTGATTGTGCAGTACAACATAGCACGCAAATTGAAGTCCTCTTTACTGAATGAGTCGTAAACCGTAGCCCCTTCATTCCACAAGAGTTGTAGATCCTCTATCAAAGGTTGTAGGAATACATCAATTTTGTTGCCCGGTTGCTTTGGACCAGATATTAACAAAGACAACAAGATGTGTCTTGGTTTCATGCATAACCACGGCGGTAGATTGTAAATAACCAAAAGCACAGGCCAGGTACTGTGTATGCTACTCAAAGTACCGTAAGGGTTCATCCCACCAAAGATTCTCTGCGTCTTTCTCAATGGAGAACAAACGTCTGAACCTTGGAATGATGGGCAGGTACCACAATACCTTAGCTGGTGAACCTTTCTTACTACCGCTGATGTGAGTTTGTTGTTTCTTATACCGTGACGCTCCACATGCTGAACAGCTTTCAGCAAATTCATCCGATTTCCAAAACAGCATGCAACCATTTGGACAAGCATGAATTTTCTAGTACCCCATACCCATTGGGCACATCATTTTTTTGGCTGAGTACGTAGTCGTTGGTAAAACGTTGTCCACCGGAAGAACGTATTTCAATAGTTCCAGGAGGTCAGTGAAACTTACGTCGCTCCAGCCATGTTTCGCTTTCAAGTTGAATAGCTTAAGGACGACACTCAACTTGCTTAACTTTGTAGGGTCACACCCGGGGTACAACGGTGTTTTGGATGAATCCAACAAATTTTCATGCTTGTCTGGCGTGTTAGAGTAATGTCATTCCACATCTTCAAGCATAGTCTCAATGTCATCATCCCAGAAATCTGGCACAACGTTCGCTGTAACGTCTTCTGGATCACCAGCAACTGTATCTCTCCCAAGTTCTGTTTCTGTGTTTGCCTGACCATTATCCCCTTCTCAGGCTTAATAACATCGAACGCACTCTGACCATGCCATCGGATTATGTCTTGGAAATCTTTTGTAAAACCGCGGCGGATCAGATGTTCCTTAATTGTTTCAACGCCGCGATATCTCAGATTGTTTGGCAGTCGATACACGGACAAAATATGTATCCCTTGTCTGTAGGTTTCAGATTGTTCGCCAACACCGTGCATAACTTATCAACTCCTTCTAAAAACTTGTCGTCCAAATTTCCGCTGTAAATCCACGAACGTTCCATCTCCTTCTAGCTATTTATATGAAGGCAGCCATTTCATACCGTCACCCGTGGCAGAGTCTTTACACTTTTGTATCTTATCAACCTAAATCCATCCATGAGTATTAAATCCCACCGGTGAACGTGTTTTTAATATGTAATTTATTGAAAATTTCGGCAGCATCTCCCTACAGTTCTTCAAATGCACGATATTATGATATTAATCAATATATATGCATTCGAAGAACAATAAAGAGATACTACTGAAATAATCAATAAAGTACATATTAAAAGCACATTCACACCCTAGGTGTGTGATTTAACAATCGTGGACAGTCCCGACAGGGACTGCCGAAGATATACCTCTATTAGGTATATCTTGGGCGGATAACTTTGTTTGGTAGTTTGTCAAATATTATATGTATATATATAAATCTTACCTCTGGTAGACGATTAGCCGATGCTAAGACGGTTGAGGTCGGAAGCCTAAATAAAGTCGTAGTCCTGATGCATAAATGAAAAACGACAACATTAGAATTCATCAAAAAATCAAGGTTAAATGCTAGCTAAACCGCGGAAAAAAATCGACAGCATCTCCCCTATATTTCTAACGTCTCCAAATCAGTTTTATCAAAGTCAAATTCGCACGCACCATCTAGAACTGGTAACATACATAAACTTATCTTCACTGATGTATTTAGTTTACAGAAACAGAAAAACGACAACATCTTTCTGTTGCCTCTACTGAACAGATTCACACAGAACTCAAACAGAAATAGAAACTGAAAGAAAAGAAACAGACAGACAGAGACTGGTGTATGACTCCTCTCTGTTTGTTCACGTGTTTGAATTCTCAAACCTTTCTAAATTGTCGATCCTGTCAATTTGGTGTGTTATAAAGTTTCTAACTCAACTAAACCCAAGGCAACTTTGTTACAGATGCAGAATTAGTCAGAACCTGATCTGATACGAAACTGAAGCTGAAATCCAAACTGAAATCAAAACAGAAACTGAGTTGTGTTCTTGCTTTCTTCCCTGTCTGTTTTTTTTCCTTTCAACTGGTTATACTTCTCCTAACTCCTTACCCAGTTACTTAAATATTCCATTAAGCTTTTAAATCCAGACCAAAACTCAACAACTTGTTACAGTTCTGTTCCATTCATGAAACTGAGATATGCTACAGTTCTGTACCATTCATTTTTCAGGAATCGGTAATATACTTGAACTTACTTTCTTTCCTGTGGCAGTTTTAAGTAGTAGCATTTTTAAAAATACACTATTATGTATTAATTGTAATACTAAATGCTAAGAAAAAATAAATACAGCAGTTTACAGATTGGTTTGCAAAGTTACCGTAACTAAGCACCGAAGTGGGCAAGTAGTGTAGAAATCAGCCCACGAACTAGGTCGCAATTAACTGTGAATCTGGGCACAAATATATGAACAAGGTTAGAACATTTGCCATTACACTCTCAGGATTCGATACAAACGAGGTTAGAACTTGCAATCGAAATGCATGTATATGAACAAAGTTAGAAAAAAACGACAATCAATCGCGATCGCATACCCAATACGCGATAGAGACGTCGACGGTGAGACCAGTGGTAGATGGGTGGTGACCGGCGGCGATGGGAGTGACAAAGGTGGTGGGAGCGACGGCGGCGATGGCCGTTAGCAAGGTGACGGGAGAGAGGAGGCAATTTCAGTGAGGAAGATAGCGCGAAAGAGAAGAAGAGTTACTGTGAGTAGAGTGTGCAGAGTGTAGGCAAATGTTTAAATGGACTTTAGATTACGGTTTACATGTAAACCGTAAACTAAAGTCACACTTTACATGACGGTTCTCACAAAAACCGTAATCTAAAGTGTAACGAAATTAAAAAAAAACGCGATAATTATTTGGCATATGTTGGGTTTCAAACATAGGTAACACATTAATATAAAGTTTTTATTAATCTAAAATACACTGGTAAAACGACGTCGTTAAATGTAATCTAAAGTGTAACGAAATTAAAAAAATAGCGCGATAATTATTTGCCATATGTTGGGTTTCAAACATAGGTAACACATTAATATAAAGTTTTTATTAATCTAAAATACACTGCTAAAACGACGTCGTTAACTGTAATTTAGATTACGCGCGGAGTCGAATAAATCAAATAATACGGGAAATTTTTTTCGTCAGGTGCAGACTGTTATTTCTGAGTGGTTGAAATGGTGTAAAATTAAAAGAAAGGAAATTAAAAACTCAAATTATAAACGTCGGGCTGCAAACAAATCCCGGTCGTAGTTAGTAAAACAAGTGTCGTATCCACAGGGAGATTGTTCAATTTATCCTAGTCTTGGTAGTTACTTAAAACTGTAAAAAGGGGTTTAGCCGGAGGCAAGCTTGATTTGTTGTTGGATTAATTCAGAAATAATAAAAACAGTAAAAAGGTGAATTAATTGATGTGAATGGAAAAATGTATCCTAGGATAGCGGGGGAATTTCCTAAATTACTTAACCATATTTATAACCATGTCTCAATTATTTATTGCCTATTAGAGTTAATAATTGTCAGTTACGAACTCTTAATAAAAGCCTTAATATTTTCCTGCTCAGTCCGGAGTGTAAATACTAAGATTAATTCCTTTGTGGTACCTAGACTATCTCAAAATCATATGTTGATAATTACCAAATAAATGCAGTCGTTTGTCGCGCAAAGCATTTAGCAATATTAGTTGAAAGGAATTAAAACAAGTTAAATGAGAGAAACAGGTGATAAATATTAATTACGTAATATTAGAAATCAAACCCCCATCCTAGGATACAAAAGAAAATTACTCAGACATTAACGGAGATAAGAAGATTACACAGATAGATTTTGACATTAATTCAGAGGAAGAACTGGTCTGTTCTCGCTCTCACTGCTGCTCTTCTATTTCTTTTGTTACTGCGTGAGTGTGGACTGATGTGGTGTTACGGGAGGAAATATAAGTGGAAGCGAATGGGTGAGTGTGGTGAATGGTTTCTTCAGACTCCCGTCGTGCGTGGTGTTTATGCAGTTAAGGTGGTGGGTTTATATAGAGGTTTGGATCCGTACGAATTTGATTTGCAGATGAAGAAGAGCATTGATTGCTTCATTGATTGCGCAGGGGACAGACTGAATACGCGTGCGGAGTAGATGGATAAGTTGCGGGCGAGTCGGGCGAGTTGCAGACGACGACGGCGCTGGTCGCGACTGATAATTAGTCACGGTTATATTGGTGTCCGCCTGCTGGTACCGCCCAATAAGTGGCGGTAACCTCTGTGTTGTCCGCGAGATTAAGAGGCGGTAGCCTCTATGTTAGCGGTTGCCTGTGTGGTGACCGCGAGTTAAGAGGCGGTAGCCTCTATGTTGACCGCGAGGCGGTTGCTTGTGCCTCGTCCGCGAGTTTAAGAGGCGGTAGCCTCTATCACCGTCCGCCAGTTATGAGGCGGTCGCCCCTGTGGTGTCCGCCAGGCGGTAGCCTGTGAGAAGACCGCGTGTTATCGCGATGTCAAGCTTATTTCTTCTACTAGCTCTACATTCTTCGTTTCGGCTCCGTTTTCTGAGCCGTCTGCGCCTATACGTTCGTCTCTTAATCTACTTCACTCCCAGCTTGGTTTTCCTCATGTTAAACCAATAAATTTGTGAGATAAACAATAAAACATAAACTAGAGGAAAACTAACCGAAGTGGAGAAATGAGCAAGAAAAGTGCTAATATTATATATGAAATACACCTATAAATCATGCTCATTTGGACACTTATCACACCCCCACACTTATCTTTTTGCTTGTCCTCAAGCAAAACTACGTACCTAAGTAGGGAATGCTCAATATTAACAAATATTATTATGAAGGGTAGGATAAAGAACTCAATAGTACATGATCTTAAACTTTTTAGAGGAGTGTGATCCATCACCTACTGGTGGCATAGGTGTACTCAGGGCAAAAAAAAATAAGAGTTTCGGGGTATGATCCGGAGTACTTCAATGCTTCTTGATTTAAGGTGACTTTGAGAACTTTTACCATGGCCAACTTCTCTCAAGAATGGGCATTGAGGAGAAAACAAAAGGAAAAATAGATTTATGCATTTGTTTCACTTTTGCATAAGAGATGAGAAGATAATATGTAGGCATCAAGCCTTTGTATTTAAGAACACTCAACTCTCTTTGTTGGTTACCAATGGTGTCTCACAAGTCCCTTATTTATTTTATTTTTCCTTTTTGACAGAGAAGCACCCCTTAGCAATCCCTAAGAAAGAAGACAGAAAGAACCCCTGAGTAATAAAAATCCAACCATTTCAGATCATTTGGTCACACCGCATAAAAATGCTCCTCAAAAGTAATCAAAATTTTAAAATTTTTGTACATATTTGTACCATTTATCCCACAATTCATAACAATATTTATTCCTAAAGAGAACAACCCACATAAAAAGGGTCCGCGATATTGAATTTGAACAAACGCAAGATAAGCAGAGAGATTTAAGCATTTAAGCATAAAATGTCACCGAAAAGGGCACACTCCCCCACACTTAAATTGAACAATGTCCTCATTGTTCACTAGAAAAACAAGGGAAAGATTCAGAAGGCCTTTTCGGTAAGTAGATAAAATAGAGAGAACACGAAGCTCACGAATATTCATTTAAGCATATAAATTCTCCTCTGCATATTTTATTTAAATAAAAGCAAGTTTAAAGAAACTGGTACTCCCCTGATTTTATTTTTGCTAGCGTGTTTTGGACTTCCCCCACACTTGAGCTTCAGCCTCAAGTAGCGTAGCTTGGTTGCGGTGTAGACATGAAATTGCACCTGCATAAAACACTAGAAGCAACCATACTATAAACGGGGTTAAAAGTTAGCAAAAATAAAATTGAAGGGAATCTGAAAATTAAAATAGCATAAAAGCATATAAAAGATAAGTTCGTCCGGGTTGCCTCCCGGAAAGCTGCCCTTCTTTAACGTCTTTGGCTAGACGCTTTTTCGTTAGATCGATCCTGGGGGGTGGTTATGAGGAGTAGATCCAAAGCATGACTCGATGGTTTTTTTGAGAGTCCACCTGGATGCATGTTTTCTTTTCTTATCCCGCTCTTCGTCCGGGATTGGTGGTGGTATCTCTGTGATAGACATGCCGTCTGGAAGGGTAATAAACAGAAGTGGGGATGATGATGATTGAGTATCCCTCACAAACTTGAGATCTTTGGATTTGCTATCTGGAGATCTTCCTGATGCAAACTCCAGCTTTTCGTTGTAAGCTTGAAGGGTGATCTTCCCCTGGGCTACCCAAATGTGCACATCGGCTGTGGCAAGGAATGGTCGTCCAAGGATGAGAGGTGTAGTGGAGTTTTCTTCGATGTCTAGAATGACAAAATCGCATGGGAAGTATAAGTGCTCCACTTTAATGATAACATCCTCCACCACTCCGCTTGGGTATGTTACCGAACCATCTGCCAGTTGCAGGGTCATCTTAGTCTTTTTCATCTCTCCAATTCCCAGCTTTTTGAAAGTGGAGAGGGGCATCAAATTAATGGAGGCACCCAGATCGCATAAGGAGTATGGAAATGAGGTGCTACCAATTGTGACTGGAATAGTGAAGCTGCCCGGATCATTGCATTTTGATGGTAGTGGTTTTTGTAGAGTAGCTGAGCAAGCTACATTGAGAGGTACCGTACCGACTTCGGCCAGTTTAGTTTTGTTGGATATGAGGTGTTTGAGGAATTTGGCATAGTTTGGCATTTTGGCAATGAGGTCTACAAACTGTATGTTGACGTTTAGTTGCTTCAGCATCGCCAGAAACTTACCATATTCATTATCCAATTTCTGCTTCTGGAGTCGGCGAGGAAATGGTATAGGCGGTTCTTGTGAAGGAGGTTCTGAAGCTGGTGGAATAGTGAGGACGCTTGGAGATGTCTTTTCTGCTGGGAACTCAGCTTTTTCTTCACTATCCTCTTTGGATTCTTCTGATTGTTGCGGGATGTGAATCTCGTCGGTTTTCTTACCGCTTCTCAAGGTTATCGCCTTAACCTCCTCTTCTTCTTCTTCGAAGTCGAGCTTTTCGTTTTCATAACCAGCCACCAAGTGCTCAAGGTAGGTATTCTCAGATTGAATACGATTATTATAGACTTTGGCGGTGCTTTCAAGTTCAGCTACATTCCTTTTGGAAGTCTCAATTGCTACAACCCACTCTTGGAGGGAAGGGTGTAGTTCTGGAACTTTAGCTGTTTTAGCCACCTCCGTCTTTTCTTCATCGTGCTCCTTCACATAGATGCACTTGGCTTGCTCTCTTGGATTTGGTTCATTTTGGCTGGGGAGAGCCCCTGGCGGTCTTCGAGCAAGATGTTCTGCAAGTGATTGAATTTACCTTCATTTTCTGGTTGAAGGCTTCTTGTGCAGAGAGCTGGTTCTGAGTTATGGACATGAATCCCTTCATCATCTCTTTGAGTTCTGCGTTTGGATCAGAAGAGGATGATGATGGTTGTTGTTGTTGTTGTTGTTGTTGTTGTTGTTGTTGTTGGAAACCTGGAGGGGCACCTTGTGCTCTATAACCCATATTAGAGTTTGGTTGGGGTCGGTTCCCCTGATAGGCATTGGAATTGTTGTTCTGCCCTCCTTGGTTCTGATCATTATTTCCATGAGAAATTCGGGTGATTTCTCCATGGGTAGTTGTTGTTGATGTTATTGTTGTAGGAATTACCGGGGGTTTCCTATGAATTGTACTTCCTCGTACTGGCCTTTACCTTCGCACTGAGGGTTTCATGAGGACCGCGCATATGGCACATCCTTCTGTAGGTGAACTGACGATGAACTTGTAGGTGGGGAAGCTATTGTTTTTACAATTTCGTTTTTGATGTCGTTAGCTTTTCCACCATCTTTGCAAGGGACGAGATCTGAGCCGATAAATGATCTGTAGGCTCAACATGGAGTAGGCCTGCTGCTCGTGGCGTTCTTCCCTTGGATCTCGTCCACTGTCTCGTATTGCTCGTCATGGTTTCTAGAAGATCCATTCCTTCTTTAGGAGATTTCATCATGAAACTTCCTCCTGCAGAGGAATTGACGAGTAGTCGGTTCCCATCATCCAGACCGTTGAAGAATGACAGGCAGAGGGATTGATCGTCAAGACCATGGTGGGAACATTTCATTAGCATATCTTTGAATCTGTCCCATGCGTCGTACAACGTTTCTCCCGGTTCCTGACAGAAAGTGTTGATTTCACCGATCAATTGCCTTGTTCTACTGGTTGGGTAGTATTTGGCAAGGAATTTTTGGGCCATTTGAAACCATGTGGTGATTGATCGGGAGGGAAGGCTTCGGTACCACCGGTTTGCTGAATCCGACAATGAGTGAGGAAATAGTTGGAGTCGAATTCTTTCTTTGACATTGCCGGTTTGACCAAAGGAATTGCAAAAGTCTAGGAAGAGACTCAGATGATTTGGGGCTTCATCTGGGTTCGCTCCACTAAACTTGCCTAGATCCCGGACGGCGGTGATGTAGTGGGTTTTGAAAACCCATCGTCCGGCTTCTTCTGGTGTTAGTTCAGGGAGAACTATGGCTGATGCTCTTCCTTCGGTGTTAGGTTGGTGATAATCAGATAGGGCACGGTGTTCTGGTTGAATTGCATGGTCCATTTCATTTATAACTTCGTTATTGGCCATGGCTTGGTTTCTCAGGTTTCTTTGTGCTTGTAATAAAGTACGCTCGGGCTCGGGGCTCGGACTGATTGGTGGAGAGCCTCGGGTTCGAGTATTTGGCATGCACAGAAGATAACTTGTGGTTTGTCAGAAGCTGCAAAATTAGTTAGTAAATAAAATAAGAAAGACGAATATTGGTTAGGCTGATAAACGTTAGGAGTTAGTATACTGGAAATTATAAGTTAGTAGTTAGAGACAATGGAAAGAAATGTTAAGGACAATGGAAATGAAATGTTAAGGACAATGGAAAGAAAGGACAATGGAACGAAATGACAGGAAATTTAAAGTTAGTAGTTAGAGACTGGAAAGAAAGGACAATGGAACGAATGACATGGAACGAAATGACAATGGAACGAAATGACAATAATATTAAGATGTTAGGAGTTAGATGTCCAAAGTCCGAAGTCAAATGTCCAAGTCAGGTCAGAAGTCCGATGTCCAAGTCAGATTATAAGTCCGATGTCCAAGGTTAGATTATTAACAAGATAATATTGACAGTTTATTATAATAAAACAGGTGAACTACCGGAAACTAGGGAAATTGATGGAATCAATCTCCCCGGCAACGGCGCCAATTTGCAGACTGTTATTTCTGAGTGGTTGAAATGGTGTAAAATTAAAAGAAAGGAAATTAAAAACTCAAATTATAAACGTCGGGCTGCAAACAAATCCCGGTCGTAGTTAGTAAAACAAGTGTCGTATCCACAGGGAGATTGTTCAATTTATCCTAGTCTTGGTAGTTACTTAAAAACTGTAAAAGGGGTTTAGCCGGAGGCAAGCTTGATTTGTTGTTGGATTAATTCAGAAATAATAAAAATAGTAAAAAGGTGAATTAATTGATGTGAATGGAAAAATGTATCCTAGGATAGCGGGGGAATTTCCTAAATTACTTAACCATATTTATAACCATGTCTCAATTATTTATTGCCTATTAGAGTTAATAATTGTCAGTTACGAACTCTTAATAAAAGCCTTAATATTTTCCTGCTCAGTCCGGAGTGTAAATACTAAGATTAATTCCTTTGTGGTACCTAGACTATCTCAAAATCATATGTTGATAATTACCAAATAAATGCAGTCGTTTGTCACGCAAAGCATTTAGCAATATTAGTTGAAAGGAATTAAAACAAGTTAAATGAGAGAAACAGGTGATAAATATTAATTACGTAATATTAGAAATCAAACCCCCATCCTAGGATACAAAAGAAAATTACTCAGACATTAACGGAGATAAGAAGATTACACAGATAGATTTTGACATTAATTCAGAGGAAGAACTGGTCTGTTCTCGCTCTCACTGCTGCTCTTCTATTTCTTTTGTTACTGCGTGAGTGTGGACTGATGTGGTGTTACGGGAGGAAATATAAGTGGAAGCGAATGGGTGAGTGTGGTGAATGGTTTCTTCAGACTCCCGTCGTGCGTGTGGTGTTTATGCAGTTAAGGTGGTGGGTTTATATAGAGGTTTGGATCCGTACGAATTTGATTTGCAGATGAAGAAGAGCATTGATTGCTTCATTGATTACGCAGGGGACAGACTGAATACGCGTGCGGAGTAGATGGATAAGTTGCGGGCGAGTCGGGCGAGTTGCAGACGACGACGGCGCTGGTCGCGACTGATAATTAGTCACGGTTATATTGGTGTCCGCCTGCTGGTACCGCCCAATAAGTGGCGGTAACCTCTGTGTTGTCCGCGAGATTAAGAGGCGGTAGCCTCTATGTTAAGCGGTTGCCTGTGTGGTGACCGCGAGTTAAGAGGCGGTAGCCTCTATGTTGACCGCGAGGCGGTTGCTTGTGCCTCGTCCGCGAGCGGTAGCCTCTATCACCGTCCGCCAGTTATGAGGCGGTCGCCCCTGTGGTGTCCACCAGGCGGTAGCCTGTGAGAAGACCGCGTGTTATCGCGATGTCAAGCTTATTTCTTCTACTAGCTCTACATTCTTCGTTTCGGCTCCGTTTTCTGAGCCGTCTGCGCCTATACATTCGTCTCTTAATCTACTTCACTCCCAGCTTGGTTTTCCTCATGTTAAACCAATAAATTTGTGAGATAAACAATAAAACATAAACTAGAGGAAAACTAACCGAAGTGGAGAAATGAGCAAGAAAAGTGCTAATATTATATATGAAATACACCTATAAATCATGCTCATTTGGACACTTATCATCAGGTCAAAACGACGTCGTTGACGAGGTTGGCGCGCCTTTTTTAGGAGGGACTTTAGATGACGGTTTTTAGTAAAACCGTAATCTAAAGTCCGTTGACCGTAAAGCGCGCGTCAACACGGGACTTTAGATTACGGTTTTACTAAAAACCGTCATCTAAAGTCCCTCCTAAAAAAGGCGTGCCAACCTCCGATCGATTATTGATTACGGGTTAATCAATCATCGTCGCTAATAAATTCCGGCCTTCCTATTAATCACGGTGTCTGTTTAAACCGTGATTAAACCACCGTCATTAAAGCCTCGCGTTCCACTAGTGAGATTGATCAGCGAGGACCGCCTCTGGTTTTTGGAGCTTAGCTAATTAGCTCAAATATGTTATTTGATACATTTACATTTTAGACACTTGTAGCCTACGGGCCTTTGATAGTATTCGACCCTACGCTTATGTTTTCTAATTTGACATTGGTATTATATTGTTACTGGGAATACTTTGGACACATTTTGGTTATACATATTTATACAAGTATTCTTTTGGGCCTTTCGTTAGCATTAGTTCGTAGCCTTGCGTTATTAGGTAGTAATACGTGGCGTGTAGCATCCCTAACTCCTAGGCCGGTTTTGGGGGCGTTACAAAATCAGTCATCGATTTAGACAGCATAAGAAGAAGAGAAAAATGTGCTTCAAGCTTTATTTCCTTACCTTTAGCTTGATTTTGAGGTGGGTAGCTTTCCCCCTTGAAACCCCACGGTTTTATCTTGTAAACTTGTTGTTATTTACAAATGAGAAGCAAGGAGTTGAAGAGAGGTGAGCTTCTTTGCTAGATAATGAAGGAAAAGGAACTTTAAGGCTCAATCTTGACTTTTGGTGTTTATTTGGCTACGTATTGCTTGTATACAGCCATGGGAGCTTGAAATGAGCAAGGGAGAGATTGAGGAGGATGGAGAACTCGAAAGCCAAGGTGGGAGAGAGAGCAAAGTGAAATGATGGGTAATAAATGAAGTGTAAGTAAAACAAGGCTTTAAGTAAAGAAGTCTTGATTTTAAGAAGATAAAGGAGACTTCTGATGGGGTGAGTCACCAACGAAGTTGGCAGCCTCTAGATATTTATCTAGGGGTGTGTATGAGCATTGACCAAGCCAAATTGAATAAGGCATTGGTTGGCACTATTTGGGTATTATTCACAATTTGGTGCCACATTTCTGATTTTTTTGTGGTTTCGCTGAGTTAAGTTTCCTAATGTGATACTATATAGTACACAAGTTAGATATGATGTATACACGCCCAATTAACCATCGAAAGTCAATTTTTGGACACTTTCATAAAAATGTGTCTTAAGGAGTTTTCAGGCTCCTTTTTGTGTTAGAACACATTTTATGACTTAGTTTTCTTTGGTAATTATTTTATCTTGTTATTTACCTTAAATAAAAGGTTTTGGAATCCACTTTGGACCCTAACTGAGGTCTTGGAATTAAAATGCGCGCATCAGGCGCGCCTGATGCATTTTGGAGGCGATGCGAGGGGTGAAACACATCGGTGGCCGTGAGGCGGTAATATTGGGGATGCGACCGTGATGCGCCCCGATGTGCTCCGATGCGAGGATGCGCTCCGATGCGAGCCTGGTGCGCTATTGATGCTAAGGCGTGTTTGGCTTCATTTTTTTATTTTAAGACGAATCACTTATTAAAATGACATCAATTTGATTGGATACTTTGACACTTGATTACTTTAGACTTGCGTTTGGATGTTTTTATTCAAATAATGTCAAAATATTACTTTATATCTACAAAACCTAGTCGACAAAAATTACAAGTGATTTTTAGCATACATCGCATCACAAGCGAGATGCGCTCGCATCGACGCTTCATGCATAACGCATCGCTTCTAGAACCTTATCGCATCGGAGCGCATCACGCATTTTAAAACCAAGTTACACAATCTTTAAGGTTTCTTAGAGCACATTTTTGCTTTAAGTGATCACATAAAGCATAATATTTGCTTTCTATGATCTTAGGTTGTTCGTCAATGTTCTTAAGGCATATTTTAGCCTTTTTACTCAATAATTAACCATTGATTAACTCTTTAATTTGATTAATTCATGATTGATTAGTATAATTAATGTTTGTGGTATTTTACCCATCCTTGTCCTTGTATCGGGACAACGAACATTTAGGACACTTGTCTAGATGTTCGTATTCACCCCTATACGGCACACATTTATTTGGGCAAGCATGAATCTTTTTATATTCAACTCCCATTAGACACATCTATTTCTTTGCCTCGTAGGTGGATGTAGAAAAATCAATTCCATCATGAAGCATATCATGTACCAGCTCTAGAAGTGCCATAAAACACTTGTCACTAACTCCATATTTCCCCTTCAAGTTGAAAAAATTCAGTACAACCATCAATTTTGTGTATTTAATGCACGTAGGGTACAACGCTGACTTCGATGCGTCTAACAATCTTTGATACTCATCTAGCCTATTGACAAAAGTGTCCGTAACATTTTTGAACATTTCATCCATTTGCTCATCATGGTGAGTGGTCTCACTGTCATTGAATCCTGAATTACTTAACGGTAACGTCTCATCAACGGTGTTGATGGTGTGGTCAGTTCTTCCGTAACATGGATCATGACTATATGATGTTGAAGCACTATCTTCAACAGTTTCTCCATGAATAGTCCATCTTCTATAATGTGGCATGAATCCACGGGTCTTAAGATGGAATTTGATGTCCTCAATGTCTACATATTTCCTTACGACCCCATAGTCAACACAAGGACATGCAATTTTTACCGCCTTTTGTTCTATCCTTGTGTTGTACTGCCGCTTTGAGAAACTCATCCAGCTTCTCGTCAAAGTGATCTCCTCGATCATTGTACATCTAGTCACACTCCATTATATATGGGAAAACAAAACGTGTATAAGATTTATCTTTTAGTTTCGTTTGCTTTTGTATATATATAGAGGTTGTTTCTACTGGATTGATATTTCATGATATCACACCCAACTCTAAGGTTCCAACCAAACTAAGCACTACTCCAAGGTTCCAACCAAACTAACCTAGCCTAACTCTAACGTTCCAACGTAACTAACCTAGCCTTACTCTAACAATTCCAATAGAAGTAATTACGATAGTAGTCATTTAACATCAACAAACCATTGTATTTTTAAAACAAAAACTAAAGTTTAATTGCTTACTTGCTTTTAGATTATACAGAGAAGGAAGCTATGAGACTGGTTTGAAGATGAGTAGGGAAAGTACTGGTACGAATTCGATAGAATATGTAGTGAGACCTGACAAATAAAAGTAAGGATTGTTATACACAAACAACAAATAAAATTAATTAATAAGTCTAATACAATTCTATAAAAAATTCGGCATGACCTTTGTGTAATCGTGCTAATCCCTTGCTTATCATTAAGCATTCACCAATCTCTTATTTATAACGACTAAAAAATTCAACAATTGGCAGCAACCATCCTTGATCACAATCACTTGAGATTAACCACAACCACGTATTCACAATAAATAATTAAACAAACAAACAAACAAACATTGTCACTACTTGCCATTTCACCAGCAAATAATGACTAACTATAACATCTCTGTCACATTTTCTATGCTAAAATTATTTTCCTAATAACTAGCAGAAAATGAAGAGGACATAGTAGAGCATGCATATTCCTTCTACGCCATTTAGTGTTGCGAAATTACCGTGATTGAAGAGAATTGAGAGATAATTTAGTTACAGTATATTACCAGTTCCCAAATAATAATAGGAAAAAGCCTCTTCTTCAACTTGACGTGCGAGTGATGCAGAGACTTCTAACCTATCTCTGTAAAGGACACAAATAACACAATTTCCATTCAGGCATTATATCGAACACCATGTATGCACAACTAGTTGTACTAATTCAACAATATAATTATGCACAAATTATGTACACACAACTAAACTACAAATCAACAACTACATTACAACCTTTTTTGCTAATAAACCAGACCATAATTATGCCAATTTCAAAGTTACAAATTCGGAATACACACAAACCTTTTCTGCAGCTCACGTGCAGCTGGGTTCGACGCCTGCGACGGTGGGCGCACGCTACTTCTGGCGAGACGGTGAAAGCACGACGATAGCGGCGAAGCACGGCGATGGTGCGGATGGCAGTGGTCGATTGTCACAGGTGTCACCTTCTTCGTCGTCGACGATTGCAAGAGAGATATTATGGATTGAAAGAGCAGAGACCCGCACGGTGAAATTGTTATGGTATATTTAACATACATATCTCGGTGGTTCCAAATAAAAACCACTGAGATAGGTTAACGAGATTTTTAAAAATATTCTATCTCAACGGTTTTTACTAGAACCACTGAAATATGGACGCTAAGATAGATCATTTTTGTACTAGAGTGACTAGGTTGACAAAAGAGAAACCCAAAAGATGTAGAAAACAAGTGGGAAACCAGTGAAGAAGTGGAGACTGTAAACCGAAGAGTTTGACGAGGAGAGAAACGGTTGGAATTATCAAACTGGGTATTTTAAAAAATTTAAAATTCTTTTGAGCTACCATATTTGGATGGCTTTGAAATTGAAAATGGAAGAATGGTCCTTTCATTCAAAATTCTCTAAGGTTTTGATAATATTTTTGTAATCTTTTAAGTCTATGAAAATATTTTAATTTGATTAGTTTACTTTTTCTTTTTATGTTAATATATATCCATAATCATATCAATTTTCCGTTTTTTCCTTTTTTACTTAGCTGACAAGTTATTAGCTTGACATTTACAAAAGAATAGACTAATGAATACAATTAGAAGTTCACTTATAAAGTGTTTATGCTTAAGAAAAATACTCCCTCCGTCCCACCTTGACCGTCCTATTTACTACTCCCTCCGTTCAACAATAACTGTCATTTTAGAAACTTGCACACTTATTAAGAAAAGTAGGACAATGACGCATGTGCCCCTACTTTTTACTTTTCCATTTAGATAATAATTACTTTTATATTGAATAGTATGGGTAAAAGTGGAAAGAAGTGTGTCAAAAAGCTAGAATGACATATATTTTTGAACAAGAATCACATCCTAAAACGACAGATATTAATGAATGGAGGGAGTATTTGGACATGTTGTTTGACTTCAATTTTTAACATATAAGATAAATTAATTTTGAAAATTTAAGTTTTGCATATGATTCCTTACATGATAAACTATATAATACAAAATTTAGTTTTATAAAATTATTTTACCTTGTATGTTTAATATTGAGATGGAAAAACGTGTAAAAACAAACAGGACACTTATGACGGGACGGAGGTAGTAGGATCGAAAAACCTAACGATGCTACTACTACCACGTTCGTAACCTTGCGAAGAACCGAGCCATTCTCGACATCATTTAGTGCAAGAGGTCAGATGGATCGATGACGCGGGGTGCAGGAAGAAGCATCCTATGCAATCGATTACACCCCTCTCTCTCTCTCTGTATTTTCTGTCAAATAGCAGTTACTCGTCATCTGATTCTTCCACCGTTCCCCCCATCGCTGAAAGCACAGAAAGAAGGGCAAATACAGGGAGAGAGAGAGACGGGAAGGGAAAGAGAAAGAGCATGTAATAATGACAAGGTCCGTCAGTAATGGCGGATTCCACGAGCCTCTGACGCCTGAATTCAATAAAATAGACTTCTCTTGTACAGAAAAAGTAGAAAAAACAAACCCGAAAACACAATTCTCGAAGCACAGCTGCGCAACAAACAAATCAAGCAGCAGCAGAAAGAAATACTACTACCATCTTCCTTCCACACTCTCTCTCTCATCCCATTCTTTTCCCACAGTGATTCTGCAGATCCATAGCACTATAGCAGTCCACTTCTCAAAGCAGAGCGTCTCACTCTCACTACACCTTTTCTTTTTCTTTTTTTAGTATACCTTTTAAAATCTTTGTCAAATTTATTACTGCAACCTTTTCTGTTACAGTTCAGTTCGAAATATTATTTTCTTAATTCTAATCTCCATAACCTTGATTTCTCTCTCTCTCTCCGTAAGTACAACCCAAATCCTCTCCACTAATCAACTCTCCCTCCACGATTCAATTTCCTATACTCTATCGCTTTCACTTTAATTATAATAATCACTTGTAAAACCCTCGCTACATCACTCACTCACTCTCTCGTCCGCCATGGACGTCCTCCATACCATACCAACCAAAGCCCTTCTTATTCACACTCGAACAGGTTTCTCTTTCGACTCCCATCCTCTCCCTTGTTAAAACAGATCAACTACCCCGTCACAATCTGATCAATCATTAACTTCATCCATTCAATCCGCTTCTTATATCAGCCTAATCACTCTGCTAACTCTCTGCATTCGGATCGGATCTGGGTTCCTGCTTAAATATTCTCTGTCCTCTCCCCCCAGTGTCTCTCTTCTTTTGTTGAATTGTTAATGCACACTACCCCTTGGCAACGGCTACAGCGGCGGTGATGAAGTTCTCTCTCGTCATTTTCCGTGGTCGAAGAAGACAAATGCTGTTTCGGGAGCCGTCGATTGCACGGTTCTGGATGTGGTCTTGTATTTCTCCGCTTTAGTTTTTTGTTTATTCCTTAGTTTAATGGGGTGTAGTGGGTCAAAAATGGAAGATCTCAAGTTGGTGGCATTGTGCAAGGAAAGGAAAGATCTTATTCGTGCCGTCTCCCAGCACCGCTACACCTTGGCTGCCGCCCACATCTCTTACTTCCGTTCCCTCAAAGATGTTGGCGATGCCCTCTGCCGATTCGTGGAGGAGGAGCTCGTCGTCGGGGCCACTCCTTCCGCCTCATCTTCATCAACGGCATCGCCGGTGCTCACTTTGCCGTCCGACGACGGGAAAGCCGGTCGTCAGACAAAGAAGGGGAAAGGAAGAGTCATGAATAAGAAGGGACTGAAGGCTACTGGGCTTGACCATTCATCCTCTTCAACTTCAATTTCTCATTCCCTCTCCGATGAAAAATCGGCCCATCAGCTACGAGGGTTCCGCGATGACGAGGATCAGGGTGGGGGAGAAATTGACGATTCGCATATACATTTCTCGTCCGATGACTCTGTTTCAAATGACGGGCATATAGACATTGAAGATAGCCCGGAGCCCCAAGTTAGGGGTGGGGGCGCTGGTGCTGTCCGCGGCCGTCTCAAAAAGAAGAAGAAGAATCAATCGAGCTCTTCTTCTCCAATGCCAGGGATTAGCTATGTCCCTTCTCCTCCGGGTCCTCCAGGCATGGGTTATGCCAGTTTGTATAACAATCCTTATTATACTCCTCATGATCCTTACACTTCTTATGGTTACCCTACTACTAACTCTTACGCATACTACATGAAGAAATCTTCAACTCCAATCCCTTCAGTGATTTATGAGGAGCCAAAGCCCACTCCGATTTACCATTCAGATTATGCTCAGAGTAACCCAACCTATGCCAATTCCGGGTATTTTGAGTTCATGACGAGCTCCGTTCCATCTGAGCAGGGTGGAGGTAATAATCAACAGCCGCAGGGCCAGAGGAGGCAGAACCCACCCACTCCCCCTGCACCTGAAGTCTCTGCTTGGGACTTTCTAAATCCATTTGAAATGTTTGAGACCAACAGTGGATACCCAGGGTATTATCCACAACCAGGTTACGGATATGGATATGGGTCAAATTCGAGTAGCCCAGATTTAACGGAGGTGAGGGAGAGAGAAGGCATTCCTGATCTGGAGGAAGAAACGGAGAGTGAAGTATCCAAGGATGTTTATGGGGAGAGAAACAAGAAAAAGGATGCAAATGAAGGTTTTGGGAGGCCAAACAGGGTTCGGCATAAGAATGTACACTTTCATGAAGAGGTAAAAAACAAAGGTTTTAATGAAAGGGTGTCTAAAGGTATTCAGCAGGGACACCAGCAGCCGCAGCCAGTGCGACGACAAAAGCCAGCCTTTGTACCACAAGGTCAACCAGCCAGTGTCACTTGAACAGCCACAGCCGGTGCTGCATAAATTACCTCAGTCAATGTCATTTGAACCGCCACAGCCAGTGCCATTTTCACACTTGCAGTCAGTGCCATTTCAACAGTCACAGCCTGTGCCAACTCAAGATCCTTGGCTACATCCACATCAGCAGTTTTACGCTCAGGACCAGCCTGATTCACCTCCCCAGGCAGTGCATGACACTTGGGATGACGACCCATCAGTTAATGCGAAAGAGGTCACCACTAGCAGTAGCAGTCTCCACAGCGATGATGCCAGTGTATCTGTTATTAGCGGGGAGGAAGTGTATGCTAAGAAGAAAGGTGTAAGCTTCGAGATGGATGGTGCTCATCAGCAAGATATTGAATCGTCAAAGATGAGTAGCTTGACTTCATTGTCAGCGCATGGTACCCGTGACATTAAAGAGGTCGTTAAGGAGATTAAGAATGAATTTGCAGCTGCAACTGACTATGGGCAAGAGGTGTCGCAGTTGCTTGAGGCTGGAAAAATGCCTTACAGGCCGAGAAGAACCATCGTTAAGGGTAAGTATTTGATCTCAAATATAGTTCCTTAGTGTCACTGTGCTTTGATCTGTCTATACCATGGACTTTCGTAATGGGAGAAATTAGCTAGTTTTGATAGGTTTACGAAACCTTACAATAAATTAAACTGGGGAAGCTTATACTTGGTAAGAAATTAGCTAGTTTTGACGAACTCTGTGTTCCATGATGATGCCTATTGTGCAAAATCCAATAAGACACTGGATGAATCCTTGCACTGAGATCAGATGCGTAGCGTTTTCAGGTGTAGAAAGTGGTGCTCTTTACACTATCAGTGGTCGTCTTTCCTTAATTTTATCTTTAAAGAGCTGAATAGGTGCCGTCTTGTGATTTTGAAATTGGCCTTTTACATTACAGCAGTCACATTAGGGAGGCTGATGTGCTCATCTCGACACTCTGTGTCAGTATTGGAACCTTCATCGAAGTCAAGATTGGGTAAAATGGCAAGAAACCAATCTGCAGACGAAAATGGTTTGGTGGCTAACAGTCTTGTGTCTACTCTGGATAAGCTGTATGTGTGGGAGAAGAAACTGTACAAGGAAGTAAAGGTATTGCTCGTGTTTATCCCTCGTTGATTTTGATGTGATCCCTAGACATCCTTTTCTTCAGTTCAAGTGGCTGTAATTAATTGAAAAAGAACTGTATAGCATCCAAAATTTGTTATCATGCAATACAGATAATTCATCCTAGACAGTGGAGCGAGGAAGTTCGCCATTTTTTCTTGGTGTCACAATCATGTCATAAGTGGTTTCAGTCTGCAGCTAGTATTATTTCTTTACTTTTTATGTCATTATGTTTATGACAGGCAAGCTAGATTCTGCCTTTCTCTCATTGCCTGGCTTGCTTCTGAAGCCCGAGCATCCAGCATGTTAGATCCTATCGCATCTCTTTTTGTTCTTTGCTCATGTTGCTTAGGTACTGTGCTGATTTCAGGATGAAGAGAAACTACGTATGATATATGAGAAGCAGTGCAGAAAGCTGAAGAGTCTGGATGAGCATGGAGCCGAGACAACTAAGATTGAATCCACTCAGGCTTCAATAAAGCAGCTTCTCACAAAAATTAACGTGTCTATAAAATCCGTTGATGCAATTGCAAGGCGAATACATCAATTGAGGGACCAAGAATTGCAACCCCAACTCCAGAATCTAGTAATTGGGTATGAGAATACCTGTCCTGCCCTTTGCTATTACCTTTCTAGGGCATTCGCATCATGCTGATTGATACAATGCTGTTTGTGCAGCTTGAAACCTTTATTTTTTCCGATTGAATTGGTATAGTTAGAGCCAGTATCAGTTTACATTACTTGTCACCTCTTACATCTGTTATGATGCCTGTGGTTCTCCTACTGCGTAATAGCTCTTTCTGTTAGTTAAGTTTGTTTGTTCTATCCCACAGATGATACATTTCAACTCAATACGACCAGTTCGTTGTTTTTATGCAGATTGAGGACGATGTGGAGGCTGATGCTCAAGTGCCACCAGAAACAATTCCACGCTATTGTTGAAAGCAAGATTCGCACCCTTAGAGCTAATATTGATGCCCACAAAGATTTGACAATGAGAGCCACCGTGGAGCTTGAAATGGAGCTACAGAAATGGTGTGACCGGTTCAACAACTGGATTAAATCACAAAAGTCTTACATAGAATCTTTAAACGAGTGGCTTAGAAAATGGCTTAATAATAATGAAGAAGAAGAAGAAGAAACAGTTGATGGGCCTATGCCCTTCTCTCCTGGGCGACTCCATGCCCCATTGGTCTTTGTAATTTGCCATGATTGGAAACAAGCAATGGATAGAATATCTCAATCTGGTGTTCAAGATGCTATGAATGAATTCATCTCTAGCTTGCATGAGCTGAGGTTAAGGCAGGAGGAGGAGCTAAGACAAAGATCAAATGCAGAGTACACATTGAAGAATTTTCAGAGTCAGATTCAAATGCTTCGGATGGAGAGGCTGAAAGCTCATCAAGGGCATGATGTGCATGGGCATGAAGAGGAAGCTTCATCAGACAAAGGAAGCCTGTCGATTGTTCAATCCGACAATGGTCTATCAGCTCTTGACAATTTAAAGGTAGACTTCGATTCAATCAAGCGGAGAGTGAAGGAAGAAAGAGCTGGGCATAAAGAAGCAATAAAGCTGGTCCATGCTGCTGCAATGAGGAGTATAGAAGAAGGTTTGGTCCCAATCTTTGAAGCGTTGGAGAGTTTTACCTCAGAGGCTGTTAAGGCTTATGATGACGTGAGATTGGATGGTGCGGTTGAGGATGATGATGATGATGATGATGATGATTCGTAGTAAAATGATGAAACCCATTGTAGCATTTAATACTTGTTTGTAGTAAGATGTGGAGGAAGCATAAAGAATTTGTTAGTTTAGATGAGTATTCAGGATTAGGAACAATTCTTTCATACACTTTAGGGTTGACACATTTCCCGGTAAAATTAGAAAGAAGGGGGAAGGGAAAGAAAAGAAGACATGAATGGAGTAAGGGATTGGAAATCTGGGGTGTTGGGGTTTTGATTGTTAGATGTTGAAGGGTCTTCTGGTGTTCCCGTTTTTGGGTCGCTGTAACAGTAATTGATCATTTGTCATGGTAGTGTACAGAAACTTCGGAATTCTTCCCATAATGTTAATTCTGAATTAGCCATGGTTTTAGGCTCTCTCGACATTCTGTGATGCAAATGTGATCCAACTTCTACACACTAAAAAAGAACAGGGAAGTCAGATGGTGCAATTATATGCCCCACTCTTCAATATGGTCCTCTCTGTAAAATGACTTCTCTTACTTACCCAATTGCAATTTGGGGCAATCATTTTCGGTGTGATCCAGCAATCAGTTTTTTCTCCTGCGTGGGATTCTCTTCTCCTTGGACGCACAAGTCCCTCTGTATCATGAAATCGTGTGATGATATTCTGTTGTCGCCAGTGCATTCGTGCCCAAAGTCGAACGTTCAAGTACTTGGCGGAAATGGGGCCCATGTGAGAAGTTTTGCGGAGGTGGGCGCGTGTGCAAATGGATAATCTTCATCTCCATTGTAGCGAGTGCTGTCAGCCGATTCCTGGATCACTTCAGTCGGTAATCAACTTTGTCCGGCAGTTGCGGCCTTCTGCTGGCTACAGGATTTGGTGACGGAGTCAATTTTTCCATCAGTCATTGTGAACAATTTATTATACATGGTTTCACTAGAGAGGGTAACACTTATCGAGCGATGATCTCTTTTCTCTCTTCGGCAAGGTTTTTCCCTTCCACTGTTTTACTAGTTACCACCGTTTTTCTTCTTGTTCCACAATTTTCTTCACCACCTCAAATGTTCTCTATCTGTTGCGTATGTCCATAATCTCCATCAAAATCTGCCAACTTCCCACAAGTTTCCCCCTAATCTTCCTCTCTTAGGGTTTTTTTAATTTCTACAATTGAATTTCCGTTATCCCTCTGTTTCGATCTTGACGGAAGATGATGGAGCAGCAAGACGATGATGAAGAGGAATCCAGGATTAGAGAAGGAGCTTTCCACCATCAATATGGCGGCACAGGGAAGAGAGAGAGCTTTCCACCGATCTTGCCGCGTTCAAAGCTTCGTTGCTTCTGTCTCACAAATCAGCAGCGGAGCTTCATCATTAACGAGATACTTCGGCCGTATCTTGTGTGGGGAAATTCAGGTTGGGAAGGATGAGGATCTTTTTGCTCCAGTGGTCTGGACGGCTGTATCTGCTCTGATGACAGCCAAGATGATGAGCGCTGGGTTGCATGTCATCAAAAATGTCGCTGCTCAACGGTAGGAAGGAACAAGGAGCAATAACCTGGGTGTGGATGCGGATGATGATATTCCTATTTTTAATGAAGCTCGATGAAGTATTGTTAGATGCAGCAGGTGGGAAGAACTCCCCCCAATGGGAGAACAAACTGAGAGAACAACCTCAGCAGAGGCCGGGGTGGCAAGAAAAATGATCAGTTGGAGGTTTGATGATCAGGATTTAGGTGCCTCCAACCGGTTTTAGGGATTTGGTATGTTCGGTATGTCTGGTTTGTAGATGTTTTGGTATAAAAGTATATTATGTTTATGTCACGTCCGAACGTAAGTCTTGTATGTTTAGGTGGTCTTTCTCTTTTTTATGCTTGTTTGCTTCTGAACGTAGTATTAGTTAGCTTGTCTTTCAATATATATTAGTATATATTTAGCTCTTTTGGGAACTTGGTAGAAGTTTTTTTGGGTTCTCTACTTTGGATTGCAAGTAGATGTTTGGCTGTTTTGGATGATGAAGAAAAGAGGAAGTGGGAATCAATTTATGATATTGGCAGGTCTCCTTCCATAATGCTCATGCAATCTTCCCATTAGATTGGGTTACGGCTCGCAATAGACTTATTCAGTTTTACTATATAATTTGCTATGTCAGTTTTTTTAATGCTACCAGGTTGGTGTTTTTCAAAAAGAAAAATAAAACAATTCGTTATACATGGGATATACGTATGGTGCTTCAGTAAATTTTTAAGTTTTTATTGTTCATAAATCAAAATGTTGATGTGATTTAATGTAAAAAGGAAAAAAGTGACAATTTGTTAGTTTCATTTCAATGCCAGTATAATTTTATTAAGGCTCTGTTTGGCATGGCTGTTTTGGCAGCATATTGTGCTGGTATATTTGTAGTTGTTTTGAAACCTGCTATTTGGCAGGGCGGCATATTTGCCGCATAACTTAGGTAAGTTAGTTATGTACATTATGTTTATCATTTTCTGTACTACAATTATAATATTATATTACAGTTTAAAACTATATTTTGTTAAAAAAAATAGAAGAAAAAATTTAGAAACAATATATTACTATCAGTATTTAATTTACAATAAAAATCTGGGAAACCAAATAAAATAAAAATATGGGAAATTTCACGAGATACCCCTGAGTTTTGAGTGAATTTCACGAAATACCTGATGTTTCATTTTCATAACGAGATACCCCAAAGGTTTCATTTTATTTACGAGATACCCCTGAAGTTTCATTTTCATTATGAGATACCCCTGAGGTTTCAATTTATTACAAAATACCCCTCCATTTTATATTATATTGTTAATATCCCCATTTTACCCTCACACCATATGTCCCATTATAACCTAAGGGGTTTATAGTTTTTAAAGAAAAACTAAAATATTAAAAAATACACAAAATAATTAAACATCATATAAAATTTAAATTCAACTTTTAAAAATGAATATTAAATAAACAAAAAGAATCAAATCATTAAATTTTAAAAATAAATAGAAATGGCTAAACAAAAAAAAATTAATTGATTTAAAAAACATAAATAGTTACATAATTTAAAAACTATTGTTGCGGGGACTTAATATAGAAAAATAATTATAACTGAAATACCCCAAACACTAATCACCTTACTTAATAAGGAATTAAATCAAACAAAGCTAGATGATCAAAATGAACACCAAGTTATACATGTAACGTCTAAGCAAGGAGGGAACAACATTAAGGAGAAAATAACTCCTAAAACTAATACTATATGTAATATTCTAATACATATATCAATGTCACAAAGAAAGTGATAAAATTACATGGAATGATTTACATAGTCAAACCAAGATTTCAAAGACAAAGATCACCCATTTATATACACCAAGACAAAGGATATTACATGCTATCATCCAACACATTAATAATTCATTATGCACCATTAATGTGTGACAATAATACATTAAAGTCAAAGGAACTCCCTCCCGTCCATGAATGCAGCCAGCCACTTAACATAAAGAAGAGAAAGAAAGGAAATGTTGAAAAAGCAAAGTTGTAAAAATATACCATGCAAGTACACCTACTTGACTAGGAAAATAACTAGTTGTACTTCTACCTATCTTCTCCTCCATTCTCCTTACAATTTTTGCTGATATACCCCCAATATCCACACTTTATTCGGCTGCCAATAGAAGAAGAAAAGGAAAAGCAAGATTAGACTAAACTAGCAAGTACAAGCTATATGTAAAATAAGAAATGTCATCATCACTCACCTTTCCCTCTTCCACTATCGACTGTAACACCATTCCAGCTCACCACCATGTTCACCCGCTATAGACAGGAAAGAAAGGAAGAAAAACTAGCTAAAGTACAATGATGGCAAGAATTAAAAAATGCCTTGTCAAGACCATCACTTCACCTTACTCCTTCCTCCACCTTGGCTGGAAAAATTTCAAATTTTCCCACCACCAACTGATGACATGCTGGAAAAGAGGGAAGAAAGACAAAAATAAACAATTAACTACTAGCCTAATACCTCCCTTATATTACCCAAGTTGGACAACTAATTCCCCTTGCCCATGCTCACACATTGAGACACAACCCTCTCCTTCTCTCTTTCTCTCGGCTGATAGCAGCAACATAACTTCCTTCATCTTTTCTTTCCCACCGTGAACAACAAGCAACAGCCAGCAAGCAAGTTCATCTTCTGACATTTTCATCCTTGCATTTTGATGCCTTAAACTCCATCTTATCACACCAGAAAACTACCCACCATTACCCCTTCATATTCCACTATAAACCTATGAGCATGGGTCATGAATCAGCTAGCAAACAACAAGGTAAAAGAGGTAAGAAAATGCATAAAACTCATGTTCCCCTCTGTTTTGTCCGAAAGCAACATATCATTTTCAACACTGTTTTAAACCCTCTCTTTACACCAGTTGAAGGAGCCTTTTTTCCAGTTTTCTTGAGCAAAAAATCGCCATTGATCAGCTAGCAGCAACAAGGCGGAATAAGGTGAGAAAATGCATGGATTTCTCTCGGTTTCATGCAGGAAAGAAAAAAAATAAATAATACTACTCTTGACCTTGTTTTTCCTCCTCTCTTGCGCCAGCTGAAGGAGACTTTCCCAGCTTTCCCTTGAGCAAACAAAATCCACCATTATCAACATGCAATAACAAGAAAAACAAGTAAAACAGGTAAGAAACACTGAAACAACCCTCTCTTTCATCCTTCTTATGTGTCCAAAAATGAAGCTTTCCTACACTCTTTTCTACCTCGTTATATGTACATTTGGAGAGGATCATCAGCTTTTTCTACCAAGCCAAAAAGCCTTGAAACCTCACCATGGATGGCCTTCAAATCTGAGGTAAAAACTGGTAACAACAGCTCTGTTTTGAGCTCTTCCTTTGGCCTTTCTTCCTCTGATTTGTCATGTAACTAAGACCCACTTTCCTCTTTTGTTAGGTGATGAAAACCACGGCTTAAAAACCTCTGCAAACTCATGGTAAGGATCCCTCCTTTAATGCTCAAGAGTTCATGCTTTAAACTACTTAAACAAGCCATGAAGAAACCATGGACTAAACACCTTTTTCTCTTGTGCATGTTGTGACCAAATGGTTACATTACCCCATGAAAGTGCTGAGGTTGTGGGTGACATATTTCAAGGAGGGAAATACACTTTGGAAAGGTAAACACTTGACATATCCTAGAGATTTGTTCATGCGGTAAACAAAAAAAAATGTCATGCAAATCTAACTTAAACTATGCTCATCTATATAGTACCGAGGGGAAGTGCAGCTGGCTAGAGAAAAATTCCTTGATGACCAAAACAAGGTAGAATAACGTCTAGCCTATACTTGAATATTTTAAAGTTCATGACATTGTAACAATGAGGATGCCGAGAGCATATATGTATTTAGGGGTATTGTGGAACCTTAAACATGCATGGAAATTGATTTATAATGTTAGGCTAGAGAACTAAGTATAATGATTTACCAAAGTCAAGTTGTAACTTATTAAATGAAAGGAAAATGACTTAAAAGGAGGCTAGGAAAAAAAACTGGAACAAACCGTGGGTCTTGGTGAACTTTGAATACATGTTTAAGACCTTTTGTAGCTAAGTGATGCTATATTTAAGGTCAGTCTGAGCCATGTCACAATAATTATTTAGAGCTTTAGAGTGTAATTATGGCGTTTTTGGGATGAAAAAAAGGATTACATAAACTACTTCTGGTGTTAAATGAAATTCTAACAAACATAATCATCTATGAACACCTAGGAAAATATTAGTGAGATTATTAATTCATTACATGATTTAAGTAAGTTATAAACCTTATAAACATTTAAGAGAACAAAGGACTTATATATGGGGTAAAAACCGCAATTTAATAAAATATGGGGTATAGAATTTAATTAAAAGCTGTAGATATGTATTTGGGGATTTAATAATATAAAATATGAATTTTATAAAAGTAAAAGGGATTAAATGCAAAGATAGGAAATATAAGGGGCATTTCGTAAATAATGAGAATTGTGGGTAAAGAAAGGGATTTAAAGGTCAACCCTTAGTAATGAGAGGTTTGGCCAGATTAGAGGAAGTAAAATTAATTGATTTAGTGATTCAATAAAATATTAGGTTAAAAGAATGAATTTGTTAAATTAGGGGTGGAATGTAAAACAAAGAGAAACTTAGGGGCAAAACCGTAAATAAAAAGGAGTAAGAGTCAAGGTGTATTTTGGGTGGTCAACTTTAACTATATGAGAGGTTTGACAAATTTAGGAAATTTAATTTAACTAAATTGGAGATTTAATGAACATTAGGTTAGAAATGGAATTTTTGAAACTATATGGGACTAGAGTAGAATTACCAAAAAAGTATAAAGGCTATAATGTGATTTTAAAGTCCCTAAGGGTCTGGTTAGAATAATGGAAAAATTCTCGATATTTCAGAAATATAATAAACCAAGTGTATAATATAAGTTTTGGTGTTAAATGTAACTATTATGAAACTAGAGGGGTTAGGTTGTAAATTACCAAAAATTTTTGGTGCAACCGATATTTGAAATAAGTACGGGGGCTGTATGGAACTGAAGAAAAATCTGGGTAGGAATTGAGATTTAAATAATTGATGTGTAATATAAGGTTTAAATGTTAAGCTCCGAAAATATATGTATATACATAGTATGGCTGGAGCGTAAATATATATATATGTATATATTAAGTTTGAAAAGCCTTAGGTTAAATAATAGGAGTAGAAATGTGACAAGAATAATATTGTGTTTGTTTTTTTTGTAAATAAGTAAAAAGACATGGGAAAGAAATGTAATTTCTGAAAGATGTACAATGGTACAAATATGGTACTGAATGCGCGTACATATATATGTTTGTGTATATATATTATAGGCTGAAAATATAGGTTATAATTAAATAATAGAGGAAGCGTGACAAGGATTATAATTGGGTTGGTTTTTGCGAATAATAAGAAGGAATGGGAACAAGAATGTAATTTCTGAAACTATATGGGCTGGTGGAGAATTTCAGAATATAGGCTGAAAATAGGAATAAAGTTTACAATGATATAAGTGACATTATGTTAAGATATAAAGAGATATGTATAAGAAAATTATTATAGCATAAACATACCTCATAAACATTTACATGAAATGACGAATAGATTCATTACGAAAATGTTACAATTCGTATAACATGACTTTTAAAGGAAAATGGAACATATAATATGACCGGCAAGTCATGCACGATGTTATATGGTTAGAATAAAAACACGACACGATTGAAATAAATATAGCAGCAACTATATATTAAACGCATGCATACGTAATTAACACCATGCACCCACGTGAGAACGGGAGCGTAAACGATAAACGTAATTGAGAATTATACTCCATGCAAACACGTATACGAAAAATGTATACATGCACGTAAACGACCCGGTAATACGTAAGTTATAAAAGGATTTAATTCTCAATGGAAAAACATTGTCAAATTACCGAATGATGCGTACTCGCAAACTACAACGTACAATAATATCTAAATCCCAAGAGTAACAAAAAATTAAGTTGACGAATAACAGACTAAGAATTAATTACGGGATAGAGGTTAGAACTTATCTTGATACGATGAGGTAGGTTCGGGATGTAAACACTATGTTATACTATATTTCTAGTAGACCGTTGCGAGTGTCGAATTACAAAGATTAGAGGGTGAGCGTGATTCCGCACGCTAGCACTACATCTGGTGTACGTACGTTCTATATGGTCCGAGTGTTCCTGAGGGCTTCCTCGGGTTCTGGTATGTGTGAATGCATGACAAGAGTGATATGTTGCTATGTGCTGAGGTTGTGGATTTAAATGTTTATTTGTTTCGCGATCTTATTGTGCGCGACGGTTTACAGTTTGGAAATTGTGTATGAAACTCGGATCAAATTGTGATTGACAATATGGAAATGGTAAAAAAGGAAATGACTTGTTATCTTATTAATCATCCCGAGATGAATAGCCTAGGAGACGTCTAAACAAAAGTTAACGACCTTTAAGGTCCTTACATGTAGATCTCTCCATATAAACTAAGCATAGACCTTAGGTGAAGTCACAGACCAATTATATGGTGGAATTAAATAATTAATTAAGATGAGGAAAATCCAGGTAGTCATGGTGTAACACCCCATCCAAAGCCTATCGTGGTTATCGCAATCTGAACACTTAATCGAAAACGTCGCAGCGGAAATAACAACAACCTGGACCTTGCCACGGTCTGATCGTTAGAATATACCGGCTTAATATATACAATATTAACCAAAATACTTATCCAACCAAACATTAACATCCACAATCCCACGACCAACGAGTACTAGTATCTCAATCATAATCTCAACTTACAACAATTTAATATCAACAGTCGGGTGCACAGGCGCAACCCGAACTCAAAATAAAAGTCCCCTCCTAAGTCTAACCGCTCCTACTCTCGTAGTGCGTCCTCATGGGCCTCTTACCTGCAAGTGTAAAAATAGCCCCCGAGGGGGTCAGCACGAATGCTGGTACACCCTCTCATGGCCCCCAAGCTAACGGGGCTACGACGACTAATTGTCGATAGCATGGAAATTGATTACATACACAAACATAATATGAAGTGCAATAACAATAACCACAGATGAACATATATAGTTCACAAGCAATGAACGACTCAAGCGTTCCTTAACAAGTGGGTTAGTAACCCCCTCCTTAGTCCTCAGTTCCTTAATCTAGTTCTTACCTTACCTTAATCTTAATCTCAATCTCATCTTAATCTTAATCTCAATCTCAGTCTTAATCTTAATCTCAGTACACAAACCTTTCCTGGAAGGGATTGGTTGTAGCTTAATTCGAACCTGGGATTTAGGTGATCCCACCGCACCATCTTAATGCCACCTACTCTGGACGGGAGTCCAGCGTAGCTGAGCCGGCAACCGGCCCTAGGCTACAAGTCCGAAGACAAGTCCTTAAGCGGAGGGCGGATCTGATTCAGATACCGTCCCCCTTTCCACTTAGCATGCATGACGGAGATCGGTCCCGGGTTTCCTCACTCAAGTTCCAGTTAGTAGACATCTTAAACACCATGTGCTAGCTAAGCCTTATCGGGCATTAACCAACAACCATCAACTTAACTCTTATTCTTAACTCAGTAAGTACTAAACTTGGTTAGTAACAATCTCAAGCCTCGCGGGTTAGTGTAAATGTAACACAATCACAACGAGAACAATATAACCGGTTGCATGCTTTATCTTGTTTTAGTCATAGCAAATAAACAGATAGCACACAAGCCGAGGGACACCTCGTTAGCAAGCAGGTCACAAAAGGATTGTACCGTTCACCGTCGATCGTTGTTTGACTAATCTTCTTCGGGTCCCAACTCACAAACCTAAAACATTCATTCATTTTTAGGTTATTAGTTATTTGCACCTTACTTAACTCACTTAGTCCCTAAGGACTTCCATTCAATAACCTCTCAAGTCTTTATCACTTAGTCTTACAAACTTAACTTTAAACATTAAACTTATACTTAATCTTAACTTAATTCCTTAAGTTCTTAGGGTCCCAATCATTACTACCCTACCAAGGGCATACCTCATTACCCATTACCATTTTTAGAAATTGAATTTCTTTTTTTTTTTTTTTTTTTTAGGCTCGACCGGACTTACCGACCGGACTTGCCAAGTCCGGTCCATTCCAGTACCTTTTACCGTTGAAAATTCACTCCGACCGGACTTACATGTCCGGTCCTATGTCCGGTCGATTCCAGAGACTTATAATCCGTACAAAATTCATGCCGACCGGACTTGACAAGTCCGTCCCATGTCGGTCCATTCCAGAAACATTTCCCCTCTCACAAAACAAGCCCGACCGGACTTGTAAGTCCGGTCCCCCAAGTCCGGTCGATTCCAGAAACATTTTCCGGTAGTGTAACAGAGCCCGACCGACCTTGCAAGTCCGGTCCTAAGGCCGGTCGGCTCCAAAAACTTGTTTCTAAATTCCTTTTCAACTCCAAACTTCTCCTCATATATCCTAATATGTTATAACCTCATTTGGGCACCTCAAATACACCTTAAGCCCTCCTTAAATACCTTAATTCATCCACCAAATCCATCTTAGTCATTATGCATTTTCCTTGTAATAATGCTAACACTTGTAATGTTTTCCTCTAGGTTTCTAGGTGGTGGTTCATACCTAGTGTACCACTATGCCAAATGTTTCCTTCACCACTATAACATCATCTCCCAAGCATCTCTCACTATCTAACTCTTTTAAACATTCACTTAAAGGTTCCTTAACAAGATTAACTTCCATCATCATTACATTATTTCCTTCCTAGATGTGCACCAACATTTGCCTAAGTCCTAAATACTCCAACATTCTCTTGATTCCTAAACTTCCATGGTGATACCTAAGTCATCATAAGTCATTAAAATACCTTAACTTCACCCTTTTTCATCAAGACAACCCTATAGAACATTCCTAGTACTTTCTTAGTCATTAAATCCCCTTAGGATATCTTAAACACTTAAACTCTCCTTTAAATTTTGCCATAGGTTCTCTAGTATATAGTACTCCTAACACATGGTTTTTCTCCATCAAACAACCAATACCACACAAATTCTCATCACAACAGCTTAACACCCAATTCACCAAAACCACACCACATCATCATATAGTGCTTAAACTTAAATGCTTGGCACTTAGGCCCTTAAATGACAATAATCTTAACCACTGAATTTCCACATATATATGCCTTCAACCTGCGAATACACTCAACAAGGCTCCCATTGAAATAAAATGCTTCTTGTACTTCACCTTTATATTCTTAAACTATCTCTTCTCATTTGCTCCTTAGTCACAAGTTCACAAGATAGTCATTGTTTCTCCTAGGTTTTAATAGCACCTTCCCAATATAATCTCTACACCAAACTCATCATATACCC
Organism: Limonium bicolor; assembly: GCA_023374045.1. NCBI lineage: Eukaryota > Viridiplantae > Streptophyta > Magnoliopsida > Caryophyllales > Plumbaginaceae > Limonium > Limonium bicolor. The sequence continues at coordinate 348,187,856 of CM041778.1, forward strand.
ACCCTCATTCCCTTAAACAACAAACACCTTAAGGTAAGTAATTTACCTTGTTTTCTCACAAGCTTAAAAGCTTTTCTCCTTAGGTTTTCTTTGTTCAATCTCGGTCACCAATGTGATTCTCCTTGCCAATGTTCTAACCAATATCCAATGACTCCAATGAGTACTAGATAACACATTAACCTAAGGAACAAACCCTAGGTTTAAAAATATGTTTTAAGGTATTAATGTGATTGTTTTACCTTGGTTTCTCAAGACAACTTGGATGTGAAGCAAGAAGGACCTCCTCTCTCCTTTGAAGAGTAGAAACAAGCTAGAACAAGGCATAAACATGGAGTCCCATGAGTATATATTTTCGGTAAGTGAAGAAAATGGTGGAAACCTAGATTTTCTTACACTTTCTTTACCTTAAGAGAATGGAGATGCCAATGGAGTCTCCAAACTTGAATTTCCTCCTCTAATGGTGGTTTGACTTGGCACCAAAATGAAGCTCTTGAAGTTTTGAAAGATAGAAAGGAGGAGCTTGAGCTAACTAAGAAGAATATGTACTTTGTTTTGGATTTGGAGCTAAAATGAGCAAGTGGTGTGCAAGAGAAGGTGGAGCTTCATGGAGGTTAGCTCTACGTAATGGAGAAGAGAAAGAGAGCAAGAAAATCGTGGGCAACAAGGAAAATGAAGAAGTGAGGAGAGAGGTAAGCTAAAGTGATATTTATCTTAAAAGGTGAATAGTGTTTTATGCTTTATAACTTACTTATTTGCTTTCTCTTAACTTAATGAGTCATGAAGTGGTGACTCACCCTTAAGAAACCGGCCCCCTTTTAGTAATGAGGGTAGTTTAGTCTTTGTTGACCAAATGTCTCACTTATATAGACTTATGTTATAAACTAGCTTAATAAATCACTATTCATCAAAAACAAGGCACATTGTTGTGAAATTTTTGATTTCCCATTGATATAGACCTCCAAATGTGATACTATATAGTACACATATTAATTAAAGAGTAATGATGGACATTTAGCCATTCAAAACTCATTTACAAGACAATTTTTCAAAAACGTGCTTTAAGACTCCTTAAAGCACATTTTGTGTTTTAACTTGTTTTCAAGCTTGGTTTTCTTTGGTAATTGATTTAAATGACCATTAGGATTTACTAAGGTCTTAGAACAATATTTGGGTACTCTCCCATTCTCTCCAAGCTTAGAGCACGTTTTTGCTTAAACTGCTCTTTTGGTGTTTCCTTATATTTTCTTTGATTAGAAATGTTTTCTCTGGCATTATTTAGCCTCCTTATATCTTAGTTTATCATTTAAACACCATATCTAAGTTTGGGGTATTTCAATCTACCCCCTTAAAAGAACTTTGTCCTCAAAGTTCACACATGTTTTAACCATTCACGGTACACATTCTCTTAATCTTAATACCACATCTTATATTCACATTCATACATCTCAAGACTCAAAGGTCAATCTCAAATACAATACATAAGTATCATACATAACTCAAACTCACACCGAAGTGTAGCAACTTACACAAATTCACATCTTAAACAACCAAACAAAACGACAACATGATCGTTTCCTAACTCAAAAGCGAGAAGCTCTACCCCCCTTAAAAGGGGTACGCCCCGTACCCTATACAGACGATCTAGTCAGTAAATAAAGAAGGGTACTTCGCCCTCATCTTATCCTCTAATTCCCACGTGGCCTCTTCGACATCCTGGTTAGACCAGAGAACCTTCACCAGTCGCACTGACTTGTGGCGAGTGTCCCTAGTCTTTCTGTCCAAGATTCTCTGAGGAGTCTCCACGGATCTCATATTTGGTTCTAAGTCAACCTCTCAGGTTCTAACACATGGGAGGGGTGGTGCATGTATTTCTTTAGCTGTGAAACATGAAAAACATCATGCACTTTACCCAGCTCAGCAGGTAAATTCAACCTGTAAGCAACCGGGCCCACCCGCTCCGTAATCTCATAAGGACCAACAAATTTCGGGCTTAACTTGCCCTTCTGCCCAAACCTGAATACACCCTTCATCGGTGATACTCGCAGAAATACCTGGTCGCCCACTGCGAACTCCAGGTCCCGTCGTCGAACATCAGCATACGACTTCTGCCTATCTTGAGCAGCTTTCATGTTCTCCCTGATTTGCTGAACTTCAGCCTGAACTTGTTCTAAGTACTCTGGTCCTATAATGACCGTCTCACTCGACTCATCCCAGCAGAGCGGTGTACGACATGGTCTACCGTACAACGCTTGAAAAGGTGCCATTTGGATCGAAGCGTGATAGCTGTTGTTGTATGAAAACTCGATCAGATGCAATCTGTCAATCCAACTGCCCTGGAAGTCTAAGGCACATGCTCTCAGCATGTCCTCGAGTGTCTGAATAGTACGCTCAGTCTGACCATCTGTCTGAGGATGGAACGCGGTACTCAGCTTGAGTTCTGTACCCAACGCTTCTCTGGTAGCTCTCCAGTACCTCGAAAGGAATCTGGTATCTCTATCTGACACTATGGTCTTTGGTATGCCGTGTGTGCCTCATGATTTCTTTCTCAAATAACTCAGCTAATTTGGTCACCTTCCAAGTATCCTTCATCGGTATGAATCGGGCTACTTTGGTAAGGCGATCCACCACCACCCATATCATGTTGAGACCTCCCCTAGCAGGTGGAAGCCCAACTACGAAGTCCATGGAGATATCATGGAACTTCCACTCCGGAACTGGCATCGACTGTACCATTCCGCCCGGTCGTCTGTGCTCGAATTTCACCTTCTGGCATGTGAGACACCTCAAGACGAACTCGGTAACATCTGTCTTCATCCCCGACCACCAGAAGTATCTCTCTCTTCATGTCTTTATACATTTTAGAGGCTCCCGGATGGATGGAAACTGAAGAACAGTGTGATTCTCTAAGTATACGGTCTTTCAGATCCGTGTTACCTCGTGGTATGCATAATCGGCCCTTAAGTCTGATCAGATCATCATCATGAAGTCTGAAGTCGTATTTCTGACTCTCAAAGGTACCATCTGTCAGCTTCTGTCTGACCTCTCTCATATACTCATCATCCTCTGAGCCTCTCGCACCTCATCAACCAAGCTGGAGAAAGAAACTAGCGAATGGAGTGAGTGTGCTCGACGGCTCAGGGCATCTGCTACAACATTGGCCTTCCCTTCTTTGTATTGGAGGTCAATGTCATAGTCTTTCAGAATTCTAACCATCTCCTCTGTCGAAGATTTAACTCCTTCTGAGTGAATATGTATTTCAAACTCTTGTGATCGGTGTAGATCGTGACACTAACCCCATATAAGTAGTGGCGCCATATCTTCAAAGCGAAGACTACAGCTCCCAGCTCTAAATCATGTGTGGGTAGTTCTCCTCATGTTTCTTCAACTGGCGTGAGGCATATGCCACCACCTTGCCATGTTGCATGAGCACGCAACCCAGCCCTCTGCCGGATGCATCACAATAAACCTCAAAGCCCTCTGTACCGTCTGGAATGGTCAGTACCGGTGCAGTGGTCAGTGAGTCCTTCAAGCGCTGAAATGATCTCTCACAGTCGACTGTCCATAGAAATGGTGCATCTTTCTTTTCTTCATCAGACTGGTCATCGGCTTCGCGACCTTGCTGAAATCTCTAACAACCTCCTGTAGTAACCTGCCAGACCGAGAAAGCTCCGGATGTCGGTAACAGTCTTCGGCCTTGGCCAGGTACGTACGGCATCAATCTTTGCTGGATCCACTGCGATCCCAGCATCTGAGATGACATGACCTAGGAAAGAGACCTGGTCAAGCCAAAACTCACACTTGGAGAACTTAGCATATAGCTGGTTCTCCCTTAATATTTCCAACACCCTCTCAAATGTTCCTCATGCTCAACCTTAGACTTTGAATATATCAATATTCATCAATAAAACCACACCCCGACTTGTCCAGCTGCTCCCGGAACAAGCGGTTCATCAGATCCATAAACTTCGCTGGCGCGTTCGACAAACCGAACGGCATCACTGTAAACTCATAGTGGCCGTATCGTGTCCGGAATGCCGTCTTCTCAATGTCTCCCTCCTTAATGGCTATCTGATGATACCCCGATCTGAGATCAATCTTGGAAAACACAGATGCTCCCTTCAACTGATCGAACAGATCGTCAATGCGGGGTAGTGGGTACTTATTCTTCACTGTCACTGCATTCAGCTCTCTGTAGTCGATGCAGAGGCGGAGACTACCATCCTTCTTCTTCACGAAGAGGACTGGCGCTCCCCATGGTGACACACTTGGTCTAATGAATCCTTTATCCAACAAATCTTTCAGTTGTTCTTTTAACTCAGTCATTTCTGCCGGAGCCATACGGTATGGTGCTTTGGCTATCGGTCCGGTACCAGGTAGCAGCTCAATGGTGAACTCTACCTCCCGAGTGGGTGGCATGCCGGGCAGTTCCCGTGGAAATAAGTCGGGGAACTCCGACACTACCGGTAAGTCGGGGTCGAACTCAGGGTCTCTCTCTATGTCCTGTACATAGCAGAGGTATACTTCTTCCTTTCTCCTTAATTCTTGTACATTGCCATGGCGGTGATGATCTTAGTCGAAGGCTCCCTGGGCCTCTGGCGGTATGATATTGTTACCCCAGACGGACTCCTGAGCAGCAATCTATGCTCGGCGCAGAGGATACGTCCCTTGTGCCGCTCCAACCAGTTCATCCCGAAGATAACATCAAATCCTAGCTTACTGAACTCAATGAAACTGACTGGGAAGTCTTCCCCCTTAATTCTGATGGTGGCTCCTCGGTAGTAACGAGTGCAACGAACCTTCTCCTTAGACGGGAGCGTAACCGTGAAGTCGGGTAGCTCATCAGCGTCTAGCCCCAACCTGCGCGCAATGATGCAGAGACAAAGGTATGCGAGGCCCCTGAGTCGAAGAGAACTGATGCCTCAATCCCATTGATCGGAAAGGTGCCGGTGAGGATAGTACCGCTAGCGTCGGCCTGTGCCTCTGTGAGTATGCTTAGTGCACCTTCCGTACCGAGTCCATAACCTAATTGTGTTCACAAGCTCCATGAGTATTGATGGTATAACAAGAGTCGTAACAATTTATATGAACAACACTGTTATTTTATTCATGACCATCCTGTTTACAACATGTGCTTCAATCTTACATCTCATTTCTCATCTCATTCTAACATTACACGGCTAATATTGTCTAAAGGTTAGGTTTAATCTTCCTGGTCTCATATGCGTCGCATTGATTACTGCTGACGGTGCTGTATTCAGCTTGATTCTCTTAATCCCATGGTATAACATCCTTGATTCTCCTCCCAAATTAATACATCACCTGACTTAAGTATTATCTTATCTGCACGGTCCGCACGCTTCTGCTCGCCGTATAAAAACTCCGCATCATCTCAATGGACCAAGACACTACGGGTATCCCTCTTTCGAGAGACTCCGTTGTCTCGTCCTTATCCTGGTGTAGTCCCAGTTTCCCATCTTTTTCGTAGAAGTTTACAATGCAAATGTCTGGCTGGATGTCTGGAATCGGTTCAGCTTCCAACTGCTGAGCGATTTCCACGACTTGTGTAATAACTGGATGGAACTCTTCGGGTATTCCCGTGGTGAGACTCCATCTTGCTCCCTTGTGGTTTGGTATTCTTGGCATACGGATTCCAATCCTTGCCCAAGCTCATCATCTTTAATTTCATCCTTGCTCCCCCTGGGTACTCCGGTGTGTAAAAACCTCCCGGTCCCATTCCTAGTTGATTGCATCTCCTGATGATGGCTATTTGTGCGTCGGGTGTCAGGTATCCCCTTAATAAAATCATACCTGGGCGGATAACCTGACATTGTTCGGTTGGAAAGTGTGTGGTTTCGATGTCGGTGTGCTCCGGGTTAGATGTAGATGGTATAGGGTAGCATGTTGAATCTTCCTAAAGTGGTAGTAGGTTATGTCTTACTTAGGTTCTAATCTCATCTTATTTCACTTAACTCATATATTTCACCACAACATGCATGATAATGCGGTAAGCAGGTAGTTTTATTACTAAATGGTTATAGTGGTACCTGGCCTCGATGAGGGCTCAGGCTCATCGTCCCGATCCACCATGTGTAGAGTGGGCCCCGTCTTCTGGGTCACCCGTGGTTCTTGTCCGCCGGCTGCTGCACTTTCCTCTGACCGTCAGATCCAGCTCCCTGATCGGTCTTGCCCTTGCCCCTGGTATCGGGCCTATAGGCTCTGCTAGCAGGATTCCGGTAACACTCGTATGCCCGATGCCATAGACTCCACAGAAGTTGCACTCCACCTTATTTCCCTTACAGTCGAGCCCGGGGTGGTCCTTGTGACACCATCTACAATGAAGCGTCGCTGGTAGCCACCACCGGCTCCCCTCTCAGTCTCAGATCCTGATGATTCACATTGTCAATTCTCATATCTCAAACGTTACTAATTTATTTCTTAACTCATTCAATATCAATTTTTCTCACCCTTTGGCGCCTTAGAGCGCAGTGGTGTAGCTGCAATAGCATAGGTCAGCTTCAATGGCTCTTCCGAAGCCTCTTTCTCCTTTTCCTCCTCCCTTTCGGGTTCTGATTCTTCTGGGCCTGAGGCTGGTACTTTTGTTTCTTGTACCCTCCTTGCCCTTGACTCTCTGAGCTCTTCCCAGCACTCTTCCTCTTTGCATTCTCCTCGTCCCTCAGCTGGACGGTAATCTCAACCTTAGCAGCGGCATGATAGCACTCCTGCTTTTCCATAGTATTAGTCACACTTATTTCTCATAATCTAAATCTATTCACCACTTACTCAAATTTCAATCATTCTTATTACCTGCAAGGTAGTGTAACTCGTCGGCCCCATGCCGTAGCGGAGTCGATGGCTAAGCCCGCCATAGAAGCGGTCTACCAAGATCTGGTCAGAATACCCTAGACCTGGCAGAAGACGGAGCAAGGCGGTGAACTCTGAGTAATACTCGTCCACCGTCATCTTGTCCGACTGCTTAAGCGCATCTAACTGCAAGCGCTTCTTCGTCTGGACATGGGCGGGGTAGTACTTTGCCCGTAGCAAGGCGGTGTACTGCTCCCAGCCGAACTCTGGGTTGGCCACATGCTCGGCCCTCACCAGCTTCCACCAATCGCCCCCGCCCCCCTCAGGTAGAAAGCAGCTAAGCGCACCTTGATCCCAGCAGGGACATCAAGGGTCTCGAAGGCGGTCTCCAGCTCGGAGATGTACGCCTCAAGCTTGGCGGATCGGTCTCCCCCTTGAATGAGCGGGTCGAAGATCTGCAAGACTCTTCACCCAGTTTGGTTCCCTAGGTGTGGCGGTGGAGGTGGTGCACCCACCCAGGCTGATAGCCCATGTGCCCTAAAGCGGCAGCTACGATCTCTGCGATCGTCTGCCCTCCAGGTATCCCTGGAATATCCTCACCCCGCCCGACGACCTCGCCTCCTCTAGGGCGTCCTGCCATCTGAACAAGCATAACTTACATTAGATTCACATTCACCACTGTTTGGTTAGTAAATTTATAACGTCCGTAGACGGTAAAGACAATCCACACTTATTAGTGGTCATCTGACTCTACTCACTCTAACTTCTCACACCCTTAACCCAATACTTATTCCTTAACTTATATCCTAACTCGGTGGTCACTCATGTCCGGTATTTCTTGATCAGAGCGTAACTACGCTCTGATACCACTTTTTGTAACACCCCATCCAAAGCCTATCGTGGTTATCGCAATCTGAACACTTAATCGAAAACGTCGCAGCGAAATAACAACACACCTGGACCTTGCCACGGTCTGATCGTTAGAATATACCGCTTAATTATACAATACTTAACCAAATACTTATCCAACTCAAAACATTAACATCCACAATCCCACACCAACCGAGTACTAGTATCTCAATCAAATCTCAACTTACACAGTTTAATATAACAGTCGGGTGCACAGGCGCAACCCGAACTCAAAATAAAAGTCCCCACCTAAGTCTAACCGCTCCTACTCTCGTAGTGCGTCCTCATGGGCCTCTTACCTGCAAGTGTAAAAATAGCCCCCGAGGGGGTCAGCACGAATGCTGGTACACCCTCTCATGGCCCCCAAGCTAACGGGGCTACGACGACTAATTGTCGATAGCATGGAAATTGATTACATACACAAACATAATATGAAGTGCAATAACAATAACCACAGATGAACATATATAGTTCACAAGCAATGAACGACTCAAGCGTTCCCTTACAAGTGGGTTAGTAACCCCCTCCTTAGTCCTCATTTCCTTAATCTCAGTTCCTTACCTACCTTAATCTTAATCTCAATCTCAGTCTTAATCTTAATCTCAATCTCAGTCTTATCTTACATCAGTACACAAACCTTTCCTGGAAGTGATTGGTGTAGCTTAATTCGAACCTGGGATTTAGGTGATCCCACCGCACCATCTTATGCCACCCTACTCTTGACGGGAGTCCAGCGTAGCTGAGCCGCAACCGGCCCTAGGCTACAAGTCCGAAGACAAAGTCCTTAAGCGAGCGAGGGCGGATTCTGATTCAGATACCCTGTCCCCCTTTCCACTTACATCAGACGGAGATCGGTCCCGGGTTTCCTCACTCAAGTTCCAGTTAGTAGACATCTTAAACACCATGTGCTAGCTAAGCCTTATCGGGCATTAACCAACAACCATCAACTTAACTCTTATTCTTAACTCCGTAAGTACTAAACTTGGTTAGTAACAATCTCAAGCCTCGCGGGTTAGTGTAAATGTAACACAACACAACGAGAACAATATAACCGGTTGCATGCTTTATCTTGTTTTAGTCATAGCAAATAAACAGATAGCACACAAGCCGAGGGACACCTCGTTAGCAAGCAGGTCACGAAAAGGATTGTACCGTTCACCGTCGATCGTTGTTGTTTAACCTTCTTCGGGGTCCCAATTCACAAACCTAAAACATTCATTCATTTTTAGGTTATTAGTTATTTGCACCTTACTTAACTCACTTAGTCCCTAAGGACTTACATTCAATAACCTCTCAAATCTTTATCTCTTAGTCTTACAAACTTACTTTAAACATTAAAACTTATACTTAATCTTAACTTAATTCCTCAAGTTCTTAGGGTCCCAATCATTATCACCCTTCCAAGGGTATACCCCATTACCCATTACCATTCTTAGAATTTAAAATTTCTTTTTTTTTTATTTTGGGTCCGACCGAACTTCGACCGACCTTACCTAAGGTCGGTCCATTCCAGAACACTTCACCGTTTGAAAATTCTACCCCGACCGACCTTGCAAGTCCGGTCCCCAAGGTCGGCCTATTCCCGAGAGTTTCCCCGAGGGAAATTTAAGCTCGACCGAACTTGACAAGTCCGGTCCTATGTTCGGTCGATTCCAGAGACTTAATTCCTTCACAAAATACAGGTCCGACCGAACTTGTAAGTCCGGTCCCCAAGTTCGGTCGATTCCAGAAACATTTTCCGGTAGTGTAAACTGAGCCCGACCGACCTTGCAAGTCCGGTCCCTAAGGTCGGTCGGCTCCAGAACTTATTTTCCAATTCCCATTCAACTCCAAACTTCTCCTCATATATCCTCATATGTTATAGCCTCATTTGGGCACCTCAAATACACCTTAAGCCCTCCTTAAAATACCTTAAATCATCCACCAAAATCCATCTTAGTCATTATGCATTTTCCTTGTAATAATGCTAACACTTGTATGTTTTCCTCTAGGTTTCTTTGTGGTGGTTCATACCTAATGTAACCACTATGCCAAATGTTTCCTTCACCACTATAACATCATCTCCCAAGCATCTCTCACTATCTAAACTCTTTTAAACATTCACTTAAGGTTCCTTAACAAGGTTAAACTTCCATCATCATTACATTATTTCCTTCCTAGTTGTGCACCAACATTTGCCTAAGTCCTAAATACTCCAATACACTCTCTTGATTCTTAAACCTTCCATGGTGATACCTAAGTCATCATAAGTCATTAAAATACCTTAACTTCACCCTTTTTCATCAAGACAACCTATAGAACATTCCTAGTACTTCCTTAGTCATTAAATTCCCTTAGGATATCTTAAACACTTAAACTCTCCTTTAAATTTTGCCATAGGTTCTCTAGTATATAGTACCTCCTAACACATGGGTTTTCTCCACCAAACAACCAATACCACACAAATTCTCATCACAATAGCTTAACACCCAATTTGCACCAAAACCACACCACATCATATAGTGCTTAAACTCAAATGCTTGGCACTTAGGCCCTTAAATGACAATAATCTTAACCACTGAATTCCACATATATATGCCTTTCAACTGCGAATACACTCAACAAGGCTCCCATTGAAATAAAATGCTTCTTGTACTTCACCTTTATATTCTTAAACTATCTCTTTTCTCATTTGTCCTTAGTCACAAGTCACAAGAGTAGTCATTGTTTCTCCTAGGTTTTAATAGCCACCTTCCCAATATAAAACTCTACACCAACTCATCATATACCCATATCTCATTCCCTTAAACAACAAAACAACTTTAAGGTAAGTAATTTACCGTGTTTTCTCACAAGCTTAAAAGCTTTTCTCCTTAGGTTTTCTTACTCAATCTCGGTCACCAATGTGATTCTCCTTGCCATGTTCTAACCAATATCCAATGACTCCAAGGAGTACTAGATAACACATTAACCCTAAGGAAACAAACCCTAGGTTTAAAAATATGTTTTAAGGTATTAATGTGATTGTTTTACCTTGGTTTCTCAAGACAACTTGGATGTGAAGCAAGAAAGGCCTCCTCTCTCCTTTGAAGAGTAAAACAAGCTAGAACAAGGCATAAACATGGAGTCCCATGAGTATATATTTTCGGTTAAGTGAGAAAATGGTGGAAACCTAGATTTCTTACACTTTCTTTACCTTAAGAGAATGGAGATGCCAATGGAGTCTCCAAACTGAATTTCCTCCTCTAATGTGGTTTGACTTGGCACCAAAATGAAGCTCTTGAAGTTTTGAAAAGTAGAAAGGAGGAGCTTGGCTAACTAAGAAGAATATCTATTTTGTTTTGGAGTTGGAGCTTAAATGAGCAAGTGGTGTGCAAGAGAAGGTGGAGCTTTCATGGAGGTTAAGCTCAACGTGAATGGAGAAGAGAAAGAGAGCAAGAAATCGTGGGCAACAAGGGAAAATGAAGAAGTGAGGAGAGAGGTAAGCTAAAGTAATATTTATCTTAAAAAGGTGATAGTGTTTATGCTTATAACTTACTTATTTGCTTTCTCTTAACTTAATGAGTCATGAAGGTGGTGACTCACCCCTTAAGAAACCGGCCCCCTTTTAGTAATGAGGGTAATTTAGTCTTTGTTGACCAAATGTCTCACTTATATAGACTTATGTTATAAACTAGCTTAATAAATTCACTATTCATCAAAAACAAGGCACATTGTTGTGAAATTTTTGATTTCCCATTGATATAGACCTCCAAATGTGATACTATATAGTACACATATTAATTAAAGAGTAATGGGACATTTAGCCATTCAAAACTCATTTACAAGACAATTTTTCAAAAACGTGCTTTAAGACTCCTTAAAGCACATTTTGTGTTTTAACTTGTTTTCAAGCTTGGTTTTCTTGGTAATTGACTTAAAATGACCATTAGGATATTACTAAGGTCTTAGAACAATATTTGGGTACTCTCCATATCTCTCCAAGCTTAGAGCACGTTTTACTTAAACTGCTCTTTTTGGTGTTCCTTATATTTTCTTTGATTAGAAATGTTTCTTAATGTTTCTAAGGCATTATTTAGCCTTCTTATATCATGGTTTATCATTTAAAAACCATATCCAAGTTTGGGGTATTTCACTAGCGCCCGTGGGAGCGGTTTTAAAACCGATCCTCATTCTCTAGTTTTGAAGAAAACGTTGTACCAAATTAGTTTTGGAAATTCATTTTGAAAACTTGCATACATCTCCCAATTTCAATTTATGATGATTATTCCTATTACTAGTGTTATTATTGTGGCCACTTAAGGGAGCATCCAGAGTCCTTCAACCTCAATGTGATCAGCATTGGTGTTGAATTATCCTTCCACTCCAATTTGTGTTCGGTTTCTCTTGATCGCTAGCAAATCAAGTTCCACTTCCCACCTCAATACGAACAAACAGCTCGTCAAACATCATTTCGTTTTCTATCTTTTTAATCTTGCTACTCATAATCATACACATACATTTTCCAATTTATATGATTCACTTACTTACTACTATCATCTCATCAACTATTACTACATCATCTCCAACTACTATACTCAAGAAATTCATGGGTGTAATATCCCATTAATTTGCTATACCAAATTTATACTCATAAAATACATCGGTTGTATACCGATTTATACTCATTACATTCATCAGTTCCAAACCGATTTATACTCCTCAAGTCCCCCATACATACTCATTCCTCATACTATTACCAATCGGGGTTCTCATTCCCCTGGAGTTTCTCTACTCCTTTTCCTATACTTGCTTCTCAAATTACCATAATTACACGATGAGTGAATACAAATGTTTATGTAACATAAGTATCAACCATCAAAATAAATTCTTCTGCGCTATGCGCATTGTAGTTTACGCACCTATCACGTAAAACATACATTTCATGGTTTTCGCTCTACCCCCCTTAAAAGGGATTACGCCCACGTAATCTACCATGTGTCAACATTGGACATTGGTCAAAGGCATTCAGCCGTCATGGAGTGGTTCAGCTTCATGTGGTCCATTATACAATGTTCCTTGATCAACGGGTCTTAACCGTACTGTCGGTTAGTCCCTGCATCAAGAATTTTCATCGGAGTTTATTTAACTCTTAACCGGGTTTGGTTCTAGGTGTATTTCTCTTGGAATTCTGGGCCCACTAGCTTCTGATGCGCGACCTTGATAACTTGGGTTATTCGCCCTTCTTGTTATCTTAAATGTGCTATACAACACCTTTTTATCCCTCTTATTGTGGGAATAAGGTCTGTTCCATCTCGCGTGGTATTATTTTACCGTGCGTGAACTCAATGAGTTTTAGATTCTAACCAGATCCCTGGCCATATATACATACTGTTGTGTTTGGTAGTGATCATTCACTTGGCTCCTCCGACTTATTGTCGGGTGAGGCTAAGTCACTACTTAGTTGTAGTGCTTCCTCTGTTGTTAGCAGCTTCTGAATTACACCAGCTTCCTTGGTTCATTACAAGTGTTCTTTACTTGTATGACCTTGCATTTTCCATGCGTCGGTCCTTGTGACTCTCTTAAGTCTCCTTTCGCTTTTATTCCAATGGAATTCACATCTTGTGATTATTGGTGTGTTTAACACTCTTCGTGCTTCTTTGGCCTTAGGCCGCACGGTTTGTTTCCGAGCTTTTGCTTAACTGGCTTATGCCATATTTGTTGGTGTACGGAAGGATTTACCATGATTTACATTTTCCATCTTCCTAGCTATCCCACTTGATCATTAACTACACAAGTGCAATACCAAAACACTCAGTCCTACAGAGTGCAGAGGCGTAAACGCTTGGCAGTAACTCTCTCATGAGATCGCAATAGGAATTATTGTTACTCCTTCAGGTGGTGTTTCATCATTTCGTGCGGACTCCTGGCTTGTTGCCCGGTCTGTCCACTATCTCGAATTAACAATTCCATAGCATTAGTGATTACTCATATACATTGGTCGCCTGTTGCGCACCATGTTCTTACATATTCCACAGTATTGGTTTACATGGCATCCACTGTTGCTAGCTTCAGCTCGTGCATCTCTATCATTCATGCAATGGTTCCCCATGTATTTGGCAAATACAGAATATGGTATTACTTTATTTTTCTGAGCTCTCTGAGTATCATTGGTTTTATAACTGGTTACTCCTTGGTCGTCAACAATTGCTGTTGAAGCTTATTTCACATTGCTTGGCAATAATTGTATGCTCAAGCTTGGCTACATTAGTAGTTCTAAAAGGGATATATTTCCCGACAGTTACTGATGGTATCCCATTCTTGGGATCCACGTGTTCACCGCCCTTGCGGTTTCACATTTATGAGGGGCGTCCTCATTCATCGATTGTTACTTTCATTGGTGTCATCCTTGACAGCCTTCCATATGGTTCATAGTGGGTTTTGCAACCGTTGGGTTATGTGTGGTAATAGTTTCATGGCCTACTAGCCATATTGCCTAGAGCTGCTCATCATAGGTCGTTCCCAAATGGTTACTTCTCTATAAGCCATCGCTGGGCTTGGAAGTGATACTGGGCTCCCTAATAAGATCGTCGCTTCACGCTTCCGTTCGTTGGAGACCCTTTTTGTATCTTGGTATTGATCGATACCATTTATTGATTTGGGGTATCCCCTGTCAAGTGGGATCCCTTCGGCGTTCTAACCGTATGTCTGTTTCAATTGTGGTGTTCTTACCACGATATCTCATTCAACTGTGTTGACTTGATACCCTTCATGGATTGCTCCTGGGTAGTACCGATTATATGGTAGCATCTGGCTGACATTTATGAGTATGTTCAGTTTGTTATCCCACCTTGCGGTTCTGGATCTGAGTTATCCGTTGAGGGTTATAGTGTCTCCCGTTCTAGGGTAGATCACTGGTGTTTTTCCTTATGTTATAACGGATTTGATATTCCTTCCAGCGATGAATGGTATTTCCGGTACCTTGCCTCATCACCCTGTGTGTTTGTGGTAGTTGTTCTGGGAATCTCATCCTGTTCATTGAACACTGATGTGTTAATGTTAGGCATTTGCCTTACTATGTTTAGACTGGGTATTCCTTCCAGTCATCACGTTTTACTTTAATATATTAAAGACAGGTCCAATGTCTATATTCAGTTGTTGGTGCTTCTCGTACCTTTAACTCTCAATCATCTTCCTGTAGTAGGTTCTTGACTCCTTAGCTTGTAAGCTTATCTGAGTTCCCTTTGCTCGTTTGGGTTATCCAACTGTTCTGTTTTGAATTTGCTTATGGTCCGTAGAACAGAGTTGACTACTTCCCGTGTTTCGTACACTACATGTATACATACGTGGGGTACCGTCTTGGCACGTTACCACTTACCTAACTACATGTCAGGCCCGCAAGCTCCTTCGGAGTGCGGTTGTCCCACCTCCCGTATTTGGGTACACTCGTAGTGTTCGTTACACACCTAGGAGAAGTATTCTATTGTCAACTCCTCTTGTATCATTCTATGATACTCACCGTAATTTCGTCTGTTTGGTTTTAAAAATCCAAGGTTTAAAAGAAGGGTTCGTAGTTTGAAAGAAAAGTTTTGGGTTTTGAAATAACGGTTCGGTGTTAAAAGAAATTCTTCATGGCGTTGCCATGATTCAGGTCCTGACCAAGTTCTGCTTCTTGCTGACCGGTATACTCTTAATACAATGGTCGGCACGTTAGGCCTTTTCGTGGTTTCATTATGTAAATACTTAGGATTGGTGACCCTATATTTGCTCCATTCGTCATAGCGGTACTTTAGCAAGTATTTGCAGGTTGTTAAAAGTCTTCCAACCGTCCTGTAATTGCTGCACTTGCCCTGGGCAAGTGCGTGGGTAGGTTGTTTTTCGGTTAACGTAGACCGGTTACGGTCTCGTTTCCATCCATATTTGGTGGTCTTATTAGATCTTCCTTTGATCTTGTGATCTTGGTGATTGATCTCCTGAGTCGTTTCTCAGTGTTCTCGACATGGTTGTTGTCAATCCTGTTGTCTCACACCGTCACTGTGGTTAACGAGACTTGACTTATCCTTAGGAACTACGTTGTAGTCCTATAGGTATATGCTTTATGAATACTCCCATTGTCACCTAAACTAGTGGTTCGGTTATTCCCGCCTCTTGGCGTGTAGGTTTGGTATTAATCCAACCTCGACTAGTTCCTTAGTCGGTTTGTATACCGTTGCTGGTATTATCCAATATTACAGTCCGTAGGCTCTTTGGTCTCGGCTTGTTACTCTATCTTCCTTGCTTCATTGCGTGATTGTGCTTCTCTCCTTGCTGGCTACTCATGGTTCTCGCGACTGCGAAGCATGTCGCCCCATGGTCCATAAATTTCACTATCCTTTATTTAGGATCTTCAATCCTTCGCCATTAGGTGCGGTCATCGTCATCCAACGTGAACCGTCTTCGGAACTTCCAGTTCTTGGACTCTACCGTATGACAGGTTCTTTTCTAATAAGGTTTACTTGTAACTGCCAAATCGGGTGTTACCCGAGTGTGAGAGGTCTTTCCCATCTCTCTAGCATTATTCTCCCAACTTAATACTGTGGGTTGCGGAGGGCGGGGTATGGTTGTTGTAGGTTTCCGGTTCACGTGGAAATTCCTATCTACCGTACCTCTCACGCTAACACTCAACCCTTAGCCCTAAGTTTCTAATTCCTAACTCGGTATTTTCCTAAGCTCGGTATTTCATCCATCAGAGCGATACTTCGCTCTGATACCACTTTTTGTAACACCCCTACCGCTAATACCGTCATTACTGTACAAGTACTTACCTTCGCAGCGGATACTACATACATAACGGCGGGTGTACAATGCCGTTAGTCACCCACGTGACTAACAAGGCGAGTTACAATACTACATACTATCGGTCTGATGAATATGAACATACCGAGTACTCTACACAATACAATACTTCCCGTTGCATACTCGACCATAATCCAAATACAACTCCAATACATTACTATACTGAGTATACTACAATCCTTACATTACCGATACAGTTTAGACTTCCAAATTCGTAATTCGTTACAAATACAATTCCTTTTACTTAACTACCCATGCTTATGTAGCAGTCCCCGTTCTACTCTCTCGAACGGTGGTCGGCTTCGAATACCTGCACACTAAAAACGGTCCCCCTAGGGGGTCAGCTTACGCTGCATATGAATTTCGCATATACCGCGTGCTAACCGCGGTACGCCGACTACTTTGTGTCGGATATACATGGAGTTCATTTCATATTAGTTATTTATTCATTACTCTTTCTGTTGCGTTACTCACTACTCTGTTCGTACAGTGTTCGATATTCGCTACTCTACTCATACTCACTCCTTACTCTTGCATACTCATCACTCCATGTTCCATACCTTACTCGTACACCATCCTTACTCTATACTCGTTACTAAACTTGTGCATACTCACTACTCAATACTCCATACTTACTCATACGTACTCGGTACTCAATACTCCCTCATACATACTCAGTACTCGGTACTCATTACATACTCACACTCACTTCTTACTCAGTACTCATTACTTTACTCATACATACGCAATACTCAATACTCATTACTTTGGCCTCTGGGCGGAGTCATACACAAGACTCGCCACCGGACCTACAATACGAGGGCTATACGCTTAGCTCCTCAAATACTCAAATGTCCGTTTTACCGGACTACTCAAATTCCCACACTCTTCACTCAGAGTATATTACAATCTCATGGATTAGCCTAGAAGTATCTCTCTTGATAACCTCCACTAGCTTAGGGAATTTCCACCGTCTAGTATCCTCAGGTTTAATGGTTTCCCCAATGTATCGAATACTCTCTCGTTCGGGGCATACTTACATCAGTCGGGTCCTCTCATAATGGGTCGACTAATTACTAAGGGGTTTGGAGATCCCTCATCATTCTTTACTACTCTCATGGTTCATGTTTTGCACCAAGATTAATTCCTCTATTAGAGGTTACTTATATACTTCCACTACACTTTGTTTGTGGATTATTCGATTCGGTTCTCCTACCGTCATCAGAAGGTTATTACTCCCGTACTCTCTCACACATTCTAGTGAGTTTCATTGGGTTGCGTTATCGTTTATTGATTCATTAGTTTAGCGCGTTGCTACGGTTCCATTAGTTCACAACGTGACTCTTACTACGAGTCACTACCCAACAAGACTCATCTATGAGTCGTACTACGCACCAACTGAAGCCACACAATCAATCAAGAAGGGTTAGCTCACACAACATACACCAAGACATACAATAAAAGGCAATAAACCGTTTTCATGCTTTAGTCTTGATTAGCCGGCATACAGCACACAAATCAACGTAACTCGGTTAGCATACGAGGCATGAGAAAATCATACCTTTCACCGGAGTTAGCTCTACCATGTGTTCCCTTGTTCCTTGGTTCACACTTGTTCCACTGATAATGTTCCAACATTGTTATTAATACTATACTCTTACGATACACAAATAATTACTACTCCCGTACTTACCCCGTTATCCCGGTATACTTAATGTTCTCATACTCTCAACCTACTTAATTACTTTTCATACTTGTTTTCCTACTCCCATACTTATTTCCTTACCATTGTTGTCACATTAGTGGTATATTACTAAGGTCCTTAATTTATGTACTTACCTACATACATACATACATACCTATGATTACTATGTTACTACTGTTTTTTTTTTAAGTTAGGGCCGTCCGACCCACCGTCCGACCCAAGCCCTGGGTCGGACCATTCCAGTAAGTTTTCCCGTCTTCTGAAAGTGTCCCGTCCGACCCAGAACTGTTCCGTCCGACCCATACACCTCTGGGTCGGACCATTCCAGTAACTTTCAATTCCGGAGTCTGGGTCTGTCCGACCCACCGTCCGACCCAACCTCTGGGTCGGACAGTTCCAAAACATGCCTACAGGTTTTGTTTTCCACTTCTTTCTTTACCCATTTCTTCCCCAATCTTCCTACATGTAATCCTACAAGTTAGCACTAATTAAACCTCTAAATCACCTTAATTCATCCACCAATCCATTACTAAATCCACAAACAACTACACAATTTCCTTACTTTTCTCCAACACATGTACGGTTTTTGTACACTTATGCTACAGATTTTACCATTCATTCTCCCATCCAATACTTCCTCAATCATTGCCATTCCAAGCATTCTAAATACCTCTCTTACCATGCCATTACTTCCAAGCCATTGCACTTCCACACCCAAGTTCCAACACTCATTTTACAAAATCCTGCACACCAATTCTTCTTAGTTTAACAATGCATTTTGATACCCTCTTGCTACAGATTTGTATTTAGCTTCACATACTTCCATCATCTATCCATGGTCATCAACCTTTCTACTATCCTCAATACACACCGTGGTTCTCCCATTCACCAAGTCATTCTTAATACACAATTCCTACTTAAATTTCGCCATAGTTCACCTACTTTCCTTACTTCCTCAATACACTCTCTCATCAAATCACCCTAAAGCTAGCCACACCCAACAAGGGTCCTACCAGCACACAGTTCATACCAAGTCTTAATAACCAATACTTCTTAAATCACAATACTAACACATCATTGTTCCCTTAAATAGCAATACTAATACACATACACCAATTCTTTTGGCTCTAAGGCCTACAATTCCACACATTTACTCACTAGTACTCAAATTTCCACAAACTACAATACCAATCAATAGTTAGGTTCTTTATTTGTGAAATACCCCAATCTAAATAATATTATTAAATCATTATTTATTGGAATATAATCCAAACATAAATCAGTTCACGTACGCATGCAAACCCATGCATGAAAACGTTACGTAAAAATAGTCGTTTCACCATAAACGCTAAAACGCCTTAGAAACATGTGATCAACATGACCTTGTATGACCTTCTAAACTCAAACCAAATGGTCATACACTATTATATGAATATAAATATATTCCCTAAGCTATATTCAGTCAAATACGCAAAACGCTCGGGAGTGCTCACGCCGCCCTTAAAGCAGAAAAGTCGGAGGAGTGCCGAGGTGGCACGAACTCCTATAAAATTAATTCCTAGAGTTCCTAATATCATTATTTACCATTCTAAAGATAACCCACGAAGTGGTTTCTCAAAATTCAGCAAAAACCACAGGAGGATTTCTTAGCGCTCCTTTTTGCCCGGGAGTGTCCCGATGGCCCGTAAATTATGTCAGGGTTGATATAACCCATATAACTCAATGTAACATCTTAGTATATGTTTATTTACTATAATAAGTGTTTACAAACACTTGGAACTCATAAAACAATTGGTTTCCCAAAATTTCCTTAGAGCACAAAAACACACCTTCGGGTGTCACGAAAATGCGTTTTACGCAATTCCTTGTAGTTTTTGACATACCACGAATTGGTAATATTAAAAAGGGTTAAAATGACCTTCTAAATCAGTTGGTGTGACTAGTCAACAAGACTCTCTATAGGGGCCGATTTTGAGAGCAAAAACTAGTATAAAAATTGCATTAAAAGTTTATAAAAAGCATAGAACATGGTGACTCACCTTCCCATGTGTTATATTACTTAATGTCTAAGTATGTAGGTCTCATTTGACCAGCAAGCTGTCGAAATGGAATAAGGCCATGTGAGCTAGAACAAAAACAAATGAGAAAAGTAAAAAGTGGATCTAGAATTCACTTTTCTAGATTCCTTCTTTTCCATGTGACCTAACATGCTTGTCCTTGGCTCTTCAATGTCAATTAAGACACCCCATTTGACCCTTGAATTCGTGACTCTACAAGGGAGGAAGAAGACAAGCCTAACTTAGAAAAATCAAAAGAATAACTTACCTAAATTACCTTGTCTTCTAGCTCACAATCATCTTCTTTCCAACTCTTGCCTTGTCACACCACATGTCCGAAATTATGCAGAGAACATGGGCATTTATTGAGCCAATAAACCATGTAATAAACTAAGGAAAAAGTATAGTCATTTGACATTAAAAATTAACAAAACAAAAATCAAATTCTAAGGCACTCTCTTACCTTATACGTAAGTTTAGTGTCATTTCCCCTCTTGCACTCCACACCTACGAATTTGGTAAGCTCTCTCCTCTCTCTTCTAAGCTTCATCTTCTTCCTTTGAAGCTCTTAAGTCCATTAATGGAGATGTAACTTCTATCTTCATCTTTAAGGTAATTTCTTAGCAATTCTTGTCAAGCCTTGAAGCAAAACTCTTCCTAGCTTAACAACAAGTGTTCGACATCAATTAGTTCTCCAAGGAGGTTGTCCAAACCAACATTAAACCAAGGAGCATCTCAAGGTTATCTTAAGGTAGTTTTAATGCTTGTAAATCCTTAAAGCACATTTTTATGTGTAACCAAGTTCTACTCTTCTAAGACTCTTTTCTTCTTCATTTTCATGAAGGAAACTTGTTCTTCATCTACCTTGGTGAGACGAAATATAAGGAGAAAAGTTAAGGTAAATCTTGTAAAACTACTTACAAATCTACTTAAGATCTTTATTCAAGATCTAACTCCTAAAACCTTCACCTCTTGCATAAACCGAAGAGGAGCATCAATTACCTGGAGAAAGCTTGGAGATTCAAGAAGAAGTTCAAGCACTTAACCACCTTTGTTAAGAAGTAAGTTTACTAAGTAAATCCTTTATTATAAGCTTTGTTAAGCTTCTAAAAATTGTACAAAAATTATGTACACCTCCTAGGTTAAAATACCGAAACTATATGGTTTTATATGCCAAAAATATAACTATAACATATATAGAAAATATTTACCTTAAGACACATTTTTGTGTCACAAAATTTATTATGTTACAAAAATTAGGCCGAAAGTCAAGGGCAAAAATGCTTTATTTTGAGCTAAGAATATATAAGACATTACAATAATTTATACATGAGTTATATGACTCCTATGAATTTATGTATTTATTATGACATATAAATCCACTTTTATATACTATATGGTCACTAAATAAATATGGCCGAATGTTTAGTGATAAATAGGTATAATGAGCTACTTAGGTATATAAATTATATCATAAAGTTTGGTGAGTTAAAAATATTTATTAGTGTTAAATGACTAATTAATTAAGTTATGTGGTTAAATGTAATTTTTACAAAGTTTAGTGTTTATATAAAAACCGAGAGCTAAGGGTATTTGTGTAAATAATATAATATAAGGTTAGGAATTAAGTTTAGAATTTTAGATAATTTAAACTTTAAAATAACTTTTTATAAAGTTTTGGGCTATTATGTAATTTATAAAAGTTGTTATGAAAGTTTATAATTATTAGTGGGCGAATTCATAATTAAGAGAATTATTAGTTCACTTTCGAAATTTTGAAGAATTAAATATTTAGACTTAGTTTATAAGTTATTAAGAATATTATAAAGTTTTGGGGTGAATGTAATGTAATTAATGGAAAGTTCAAGACCAAAGCCGAATTTTTGGGGTTAGTTTGGTAATTTAAGAATTTATATATATATTCGGCATTTATGGAGAATTAAAATTAAAACTATAGTTTAAGACATTATGAAAGTTATAAGATTTTGTGGTTAATTGTAATTATGAAATAAAATATATTGCCGAGAATTTAAGGGGCTAAGTTGTAATTTTTGAAAGTTATATATTTAAAAGCTATATACCAAAATATTAGTGGCTTTGTAATTTAGCTAAATAAGAAGTTAAAACTCTATAATATAAGAGATTAGAATTTAATATAAAGTTTATGAATTAATGTGGTTGTTTTGTAAATAACCGAAATATAAGTAAAATTTAGATTTAAATAAATATAGGTCCTATATGGATATTTGGAGGAATTAGAAGAAAGAATTTTGATTAAAGGAATTATGGAATTAGAACTATGGCTTATGGTTATAAGGAATTAAAAGAAACAATAATATTTTATGGTTAAAAGGAGAATAATAACTATAAGAATTTTATGTCTTGTATGACATTAAATATAGTTAAGAAATTATAAGTTGTTATGTCACACTAGACAAATAAAATAAACAACAAATAGTACAATATGAATACATATATGTACATTAAAGGATTTATAAATAAATCAAAAGGAATAACAAATAAGTTATACATTAAATCATGAGGTAATTAAAAGAAATAAACCTCACATGAAATAACAATACGAGATTTGTTAAAAGATCCAATAATTATTATATAAGGGTAACATAAATTAACCCTCTCAGTTAATCCTATTCTAGGACTTTGTTTGACCAGACGTTGACCGGGAATTTACAAGTACAGTCTACGGTGAACGGTATGGGATTCTTGCAACCTGTTTTCTAACGGATTACACCGGCTTGTGTGCTATCTGTTGTTTGAAATAACGACCAAGATAATTAATGTAAACTGTTGTTTTACTCTTGCACACTGTGGTATTATTTTATGTGCGTGATGTTGCTGACTACACGTGTATGTCCCACCAAACACTACTATACCAGTGGATTAAATACCTGCGTTTCAGTATACCGAGGACTTGTACTCAAGTCTCTCACTAACTTCAGTTTATAACAAACGTCATTATCCTAAACGTGATAATTGACAATACACATTGTGTTCTTGTTTAACGTCTTTATATGACACTTAACAATTATATACGAGAATGAGGAGCCCAGTTGGATCTGGCCATGCATGCTACGGGAGTTGTACCTGTCTCAGGTCGTCTCCTACTACGTCGCGACGGAACATTCAGTTGGGAGGAAGACTTTATTCCTTCCGGGATTCAAATGCCCTTCAGTTCGAGGAAGACTTTATTCCTCTAGTGGGTTCTTATTTCCCACGCCATTCAGTTCAGGGTTTAACTACGTTATCTCCTGGGGTTTTTATACCCAACCTTTCTTTATAACGAGGTCACTATACCTCCACTATTTCAGATATTCAGTTATAACGGTCAGTCCCATTGTGTGGACCGACTATCAGTAAAGAATTTCAGTTCAGCTAACTCGACCTTCTGTGTCTTGTTCTATGTGACATTATTGTCCTTGTATGGATACTTGTTATTATCAGACTATGCTTGTTTACAGCTTTATAAAAATGAACTGCATGTGTTCGACAAAGTAGTTGGTGTGGCCCGGTAGACGATGGGCTGCACGTTTTCCATACCAGCATTGTTTGCTGAGCCCCTTTGGGGGCACCCCCATTTTTCAGGTACCTGAAGTTAAGAAGATCACCACACTGAGTGTAGGTGGGGTAGACCAAGCTTTGGGAGTCTACTATTAGTTAATTTTATTTCAGTATTTACTTTGAGTTTGATTCCTAGTATCTCGGGTTGTATCTGTATTCCAGACCGTGACATTTGAGGATTGTATTTGGACTTAGCCTTGTTGGTCACAAGGGTGGCCAACGGCATTGTAATACCGCCCGGTTGTTGTATTTATTTCCGCTGCAGTTGTATTTTATTTGGGAGTGATCGCCGTTCAGTTTATTGGATTTCGGGTTGGGGTATTACAAAAATGGTATCAGAGCGTAGTTACGCTCTGGATACAAGGATACACCGAGATTAGGATATCTAAGACTTAGGTTAAGGGTTGAGAGATAGTATTGAAAGGAGTTTAAGTTAGTTTTACTTAGACTACTATCCAAGACCAAGATTTGACCACAGTCTAATATACCTCAACATCCTGCAGATGTCAGGAAGAGGAGGACGACGTGGACAGGCTGATGAGGAGCCAAACGTCAGGCTGGCAGACATTGCCACCTTAATGCTCAGGCATTCGCACAGGCGGGGGTTGGACAGCAGCAGCAGCTACCTCCACCACCACCACCCAGAGAGAGAGATTGGGTGAAGAGTTTGGCTGATCTGAGGCCAACTGCATTCAAGGGGCAGACTGACCCTGCTCACTTGGAGACCTACATCATGGAGATGGAGACAGCGTTCGAGACGCTTGCAGTCCCAGCTAGGGAAAAAGTAAGACTTGCTGCCTTTTATCTGAAGGATGCAGCTAGAGATTGGTGGAACATGGTGAAAGCCGACCACCTGGATGACCCAGCTTTTACTTGGGGACATTACACTGCACTACTTAGGGGCAAATACTACCCGGCCCACACCAGGATGGTGAAGACTCGGGAGTTTGACGCCTTGGAGCAGACGGGGAAGATGTCAGTGGATGAGTACTATGCGAAGTTCACTTCGCTACTCGATTACCCGGCATAGGATACTCGGACCAGGTGTTGGTCGACCGATTCTACGGGGGACTGAGCCCTCGACTTCAGTTTGGGATGGGACCAATCATCCCACCAGTTTGCAGGTAAAACAGGAAGACATAAATCAGTTGGAAATCTTATTACATACTATACCCCATCATGGGAGATTTGGAGATTAATATTGAGATTTCAGGAATGCTACCATGCTGCTTCCGTAGTGGAGATCACTTGTAAGAGAAGGGATGCTTTGAGCTCCCAAAAGAGGAAGGACGGACCTGGTGGCGAAGATGCCAAGCAGGGGAACTCCAACAAAAAAACAAACCCTATCAGAAAGGACAGGGGTCCTATCAAGGGAAGGGAACCAAACTACTGGGAACCCCCAGTCAGGAACCTACGGAGTGGCAACTCACAGAAAACCTACCCACCTAAGGGTAGGCACTAATCAACAGTTAAATTTGAGACTTTTGTGATTACTTCAGTACCGTTGGAATGAATAATTGACCTTGATTGTATTAGGTTCTGGATCTGGCTCAAACACGGGCCAGAAGTATATCCGCCGTTTCAACTGTAAACAGTGCGGAAAGGATCACCCCGGCGTGGACTGCCAGGGGAGAAAGTCATGTGCCGCTACTGTCAGATACTCGGGCATCGTGCCTTCGAGTGTATCCGAAACCCGGAGAGCAGGAACTACCGCCCGGGAGCAAAGCCAAACCAGGCCCTAAGAATGGAGCTAGCGATACTCGCCCTCCACCAACAAACCACTCAGGGGTATAAGGGCAAAGGCCCAGCATCGGGACCCGCCCTGCATGTCATGGACCGCTCAGATGAGGCTGGTTCTACTAACCCAGGTATTTCTAAACCATGTGAACCTATTATTGAGCAATGGATGATGTGAATGAGTGCTTGCATGCCTTGATTGCCTAATTGATAGGAAAGAATTAGTAAGACTCACTAGAAAAATTTAAACCACGTAGGAAGCTATAAGATATGCTTTCCTATCCCCTCACCGCCCTCCCTGGGAAAAACATTATCAAAGTACAAGAACCAGGGAACGAACAATGTAAGGTTATCCAACCAGGTTTGATATTACTCAAAGGATACCTAACACCGGAGACACAAATTGCAATCATCAGAAATGTCAAGAATTGGGAGCAGGACCAGGAGGGTTCTACACTCCAGAATTTCCAGGAGGATCAAAAATGAAGCTGAAAATGATGTGCTTAGGAAAGGATTGGAATCCTTACAAAACCTACCAAGATACAAGAAATGGAGATGGAGCACAAGTACCAAAAATCCCAGAAGAATTTTTACCAATTGTGGAACAAGCAGTTAATACAGCTCAACAGAAGAAGATCCAGTTCCCAATCTAAGGGCTGATCTATGTATCATCAACTTCTATGAAGAAGGAGGCCGTTTAGGACTACACCAGGACAATGATGAAACAAAAGGGTCCCTTGA
The DNA here is from genome assembly GCA_023374045.1 of Limonium bicolor. NCBI lineage: Eukaryota > Viridiplantae > Streptophyta > Magnoliopsida > Caryophyllales > Plumbaginaceae > Limonium > Limonium bicolor. The sequence continues at coordinate 348,214,178 of CM041778.1, forward strand.
ACAGGGAATACCAGTATTATCTTTGTCAATTGGAGATGACGCAGAGTTCCTTTATGGCGAGCAGAAGCGTGTGGACCTTGCAAAGAAAATATATTGAGTTCAGGAGATGTTTTAATAATGGGTGGAAAGTCAAGGTTGCTATACCATGGAATTAAAAGGATTAAGCTAAACACAGCACCTTCGACAGTGATAAACACCACTCACATGAGACCAGGAAGATTAAGTTTGACTTTAGAAAGTATTAGTGTTGTAATTGTTTTTGGACACCGAAAGGAGATCATCTCATCATGAAGCATTATTGTTGAAAGTGAATGTCTTTAGACCCCATCATATATCAAAGTACTTACTCAGATTCTGTTATTAGGTTGTGCTAAGGAGACGGAAGGTGCCTTAAGTATACTTACTGAGGAGGAGGCCAGCAAGGGCGGCTCGATTCTCACTGGTACCTTTCCGGTTAATGGAGTGGATGCATTAGTACTGTTCGACTCCGGAGCCTCACATACTTTCGTTTCGCCTACGCTTGCGGGGAAGTTGGGGCTAGACGCAGTAGAGTTACCTGATTTTAAGGTGGCACTCCCGTCTAAGGAGAAGATCAGTTGCACTCGTCTTTATAGAGGAGCCACTATCAGTATTAAGGAGGAGGAATTTCCTATTGACCTTATTGAGTTCAGAGGTCTAGGATTCGATGTTATAGCCGGGATGGACTGGCTGGGGCGGCACAGAGGCCGCATTCTTTGTGCAGAGCGCAGACTGTTGCTTAAGAGCCCATCAGGAGTGACAGTATCTTACCGTCAGAGCCCTAGGGCACCATCGATAAAAGTTATATCTGCTATGTCCATGTACAAGCACGTCAGGAAGCAGAAGGAGGTATATCTATGTTATGTTCAGAATGTAGAGCATGACCCTGATTTTGATCCAGCTATGCCAGTGGTGTCGGAATTTCCAGATATTTTTCCAAAGGAACTTCCAGGCTTACCGCCATCCAGAGAGGTAGAGTTCTCCATCGAATTACTACCAGGTACCGGTCCCATAGCTAAGGCACCGTACCGTATGGCACCAGCAGAGATGGCTGAGCTGAAGGAGCAGCTGAAAGATTTATTGGACAAGGGATACATACGACCTAGCGTATCTCCTTGGGGAGCACCAGTGCTTTTGTGAAGAAGAAGGATGGAAGCCTTCGTTTATGTATTGATTACAGAGAGCTTAATGCAGTATGTGTGAAGAACAAATATCCACTACCACGGATTGATGATTGTTTGATCAGTTGAGAGGAGCAAAAGTTTTCGAAGATCGTTTTAGATCAGGCTACCATCAGATACCCATCAGGGAGCAAGACATAGAAAAGACAGCCTTCAGAACACGGTATGGCCACTATGAGTTTACGGTTATGCCTTTTGGCTTGTCAAATGCACCTGCAGTCTTCATGGATTTGATGAACAGATTATTCAGAGAGCAGTTGGATAAGACCGTGGTTGTATTCATCGATGACATCCTCATCTATTCAAAGTCTAAGGAAGAGCACGAGAGTCACCTCCGACATGTACTTGAGATCCTAAGGGAGAACCAGCTTTATGCTAAGTTCTCCAAATGTGAGTTTTGGTTGGACAGAGTTTCCTTTTTAGGACATGTTATCTCTGATGCTGGGATCGCAGTGGATCCAGCAAAGATAGAAGCAGTTCGCACTTGGCCTAGGCCAAAGACAGTTACGGACATCAGGAGTTTCCTTGGTTTAGCAGGATACTACAGAAGGTTTGTCAGAGACTTCTCCAAAATAGCCAAACCTATGACCAGCTTAATGAAGAAGGATGCACCTTTCACATGGACTACTGAATGTGAGACCTCATTCGAGCTTCTGAAGAATGCTTGACATCAGCACCAGTTTTGACTATACCTGAAGGCACAGAGGGTTATGAAGTTTACTGTGATGCATCAGGTAGGGGATTAGGGTGTGTACTCATGCAGAATGGGAAGGTAGTCGCCTACGCTTCCCGACAGTTGAAGAAACATGAGGAAAACTATCCCACACATGACTTGGAGCTTGGAGCTATTGTTTTTGCCTTGAAGATCTGGCGCCACTACCTGTATGGTGTCCAGATGACCGTATATTCGGATCATAAGAGTTTGAAATATGTATTCACCCAGAAGGAGTTAAACATGAGACAAAGAAGATGGGTTGAATTTCTTAAGGATTATGACATTGATTTGCAGTACAAGGAAGGGAAAGCTAATGTTGTAGCAGACGCATTGAGTCGACGAGCATATTCTCTTAATGCCATTGTGGCTAGCTCGAGTCTTATGGACGACATACGCAGAGCACAGCAGAGTGATCAGCGAATGATGGAGATCAGTCAGAAGTTGACTGACGGTACATTTGAGGGTGGAAAGTATGAGTTCCAGTTACATGATGATGGACTCATCAGATTGAAGGGAAGATTGTGTATTCCCAGAGACAGCACAGATATAAAGGAGCATATTCTTCGAGAGTCCCACACTTCTACCACATCTGTCCATCCAGGAGCTTCTAAGATGTACAAAGATCTAAAGAGGTATTTCTGGTGGAGTGGTATGAAGGGCGACGTGACAGAGTATGTGATTCGATGTCTCACTTGTCAGAAAGTGAAATTCGAACATAGACGACCAGGAGGTATGGTACAGTCTATGCCAGTTCCAGAGTGGAAGTTTTATGATATCTCCATGTGACTTCGTGGTGGACTACCACCTACGAGAGGAGGCCTTAATATGATTTGGGTTGTTGTTGACGACTGACTAAGTTGCTAGGTTTATTCCGATGAAGGATACTTGGAAAGTGCCAAAGTTAGCAGAGCTATTTGAGAAAAGATTATCAGACATCATGGAGTTCCAAACTATTGTTTCAGATCGAGATACTAGATTTCTCTCACGATACTGGCGAGCTACTCGCGAGGCACTTGGCACTGAGTTGAAGCTTAGCACAGCATTTCATCCTCAGACAGATGGTCAGTCAGAGAGGACTATTCAGACCTTAGAGGACATGCTACGAGCATGTGCCTTGGATTTTCAGGGCAGCTGGATAGATAGATTACATCTCATCGAGTTTGCTTACAATAACAGCTATCACGCCTCTATACAGATGTCACCTTTTCAGGCTTTATATGGCAGACCATGCCGCACACCTTTATGCTGGGACGAGTCTAGTGAGACCGTCATCATTGGGCCTGAGTACTTGGAGCAAGTCCAGGCAGAAGTTCAGCAGATCAGAAACAATATGAAAGCAGCACAGGACAGACAGAAATCATATGCTGATGAGAGGCGACGAGACCTTGAGTTCGCAGTTGGCGACCAGGTATTTCTACGAGTTTCACCCATGAAGGGTGTATTCAGATTTGGTCAAAAGGGCAAGCTAAGCCCGAAATTTGTAGGACCCTACGCTATCATAGAGCGGGTGGGCCTAGTGGCATATCGACTTGATTTGCCAGCCGAGTTGGGCAAAGTACACAATGTTTTTCACGTGTCTCAGCTTAAGAAATACATGCCTCATCCTTCTCATGTTCTACAACCAGAGACACTCTCTTTAGAACCAACAATGCGGTATGTGGAAACACCGCAAAGAATCTTAGATAGGAAGACACGAGAGACTCGAAACAAGTCTGTGAGCCTCGTGAAGGTTCTTTGGTCGAACCACGATGTGGAAGAGGCCACATGGGAACTCGAAGCTGATATGCGAGCGAAGTTTCCCTCATTATTTACCGACTAGGCACTTTAGTCTAGGGTACGGGGGCGTACCCCTTCTTTTTGGGGGGTAGAGCCTTTTTCATTTTTGAGTTTAGTGTGCACTTTGTTGCACCTTTGTGCATTGCATTTGTTGCTTTTGTGCATTTCAGTTGTTGCACTTTTGTGCATTTCAGTTGTTGCACTTTTGTGCATTTCAGTTGTTGCACTTTTGTGCATTTCAGTTGTTGCACTTTTGTGCATTTCAGTGACACCTTGTCTTGTATGTGTTCTTGTGTAACACTGTGTTTGAATGTACCTTGTACTTCTACTTGATTGTGTGTACTTCATTACACTACAATGGAAATATTATATGCACTACGTTGCACCATTTGAAATGAAAAGTGATTGTGTTCACTACCTTGCTTTACACTGCAAGTATATGTTATGACATTCCAAGTATTTCTGTTGTACTTGATATACACTATGAACTTAGGGATATAGAGACTTGGGACTTGATCCCTAAAAATTAGATTGAGTTGTGGATACTTAGTGGAACTTGATTCCCCCACAACCTTATACTTTAAATATGAGACTTCGGGGCGAAGTCCTTTTTAAGGGGGGTAGATTGAAATACCCCAAATCTAAATAATATTATTAAATCATTATTTATTGGAATATAATCCAAATAAATCAGTTCACGTACGCATGCAAACCCATGCATGAAAACGTTACGTAAAAATAGTCGTTTCACCATAAACGCTAAAACGCCTTAGAAACATGTGATCAAGCATGACCTTGTATGACCTTCTAAAACTCAAACCAAATGGTCATACACTCATTATATGAATATATAAATATATTCCCTAAGCTATATTCAGTCAAATACGCAAAACGCTCGGGAGTGCTCACGCCGCCCCTTAAAGCAAGAAAAGCTCGGAGGAGTGCCGAGGTGGCACGAACTCCTATAAAATTAATTCCTAGAGTTCCTAATATCATTATTTACCATTCTAAAGATAACCCACGAAGTGGTTCATCAAAATTCAACAAAAACCACAGGAGGATTTCTTAACGCTCCTTTTTGCCCGGGTGTCCCGATGGCCCGTAAATTATGTCATGGGTTGATATAACCCCATCACTCAATGTAACATCTTAGTATATGTTTATTTACTATAATAAGTGTTTACAAACACTTGGAACTCATAAGAACAATTGGTTTCCCAAAATTTCCTTAGAGCACAAAAACACACCTTCGGGTGTCACGAAAATGCGTTTTACGCAATTACCTTGTAGTTTTTGACATACCACGAATTGGTAATATTAAAAAGGGTTAAAATGACCTTCTAAATCAGTTGGTGTGACTAGTCAACAAGACTCTCTATAGGGGCCGATTTTGAGAGCAAAAACTAGTATAAAAATTGCATTAAAAGTTTATAAAAAGCATAGAACATGGTGACTCACCTTCCCATGTGTTATATTACTTAATGTTTAAGTATGTAGGTCTCATTTGACCAGCAAGCTGTCGAAATTAGGCCATGTGAGCTAGAACAAAAACAAATGAGAAAAAGTAAAAAGTGGATCTAGAATTCACTTTTCTAGATTCCTTCTTTTCCATGTGACCTAACATGCTTGTCCTTGGCTCTTCAATGTCAATTAAGACACCCCATTTGACCCTTGAATTCGTGACTCTACAAGGGAGGAAGAAGACAAGCCTAACTTAGAAAAATCAAAAGAATAACTTACCTAAATTACCTTGTCTTCTAGCTCACAATCATCTTCTTTCCAACTCTTGCCTTGTCACACACCACATGTCCGAAATTATGCAGAGAACATGGGCATTTATTGAGCCAATAAACCATGTAATAAACTAAGGAAAAAGTATAGTCATTTGACATTAAAAATTAACAAAACAAAAATCAAATTCTAAGGCACTCTCTTACCTTATACGTAAGTTTAGTGTCATTTCCCCTCTTGCACTCCACACCTACGAATTTGGTAAGCTCTCTCCTCTCTCTTCTAAGCTTCATCTTCTTCCTTTGAAGCTCTTAAGTCCATTAATGGAGATGTAACTTCTATCTTCATCTTTAAGGTAATTTCTTAGCAATTCTTGTCAAGCCTTGAAGCAAAACTCTTCCTAGCTTAACAACAAGTGTTCGACATCAATTAGTTCTCCAAGGAGGTTGTCCAAACAAACATTAAACCAAGGAGCATCTCAAGGTTATCTTAAGGTAGTTTTAATGCTTGTAAATCCTTAAAGCACATTTTTATGTGTAACCAAGTTCTACTTCTTCTAAGACTCTTTTCTTCTTCATTTTCATGAAGGAAAGTTTGTTCTTCATCTACCTTTGGTGAGAAGAAAATATAAGGAGAAAAAGCTTAAGGTAAATTCTTGTAAAACTACTTACAAATCTACTTAAGATCTTTATTCAAGATCTAACTCCTAAAACTCCTTCACCACTTGCATATAACCGAAGTGGAGCATCAATATTACCTTGGAGAAAGCTTGGAGATTCAAGAAGAGTTCAAGCACTTAACCACCTTTGTTAAGAAGTAAGTTTACTAAGTAAACCTTTATGTTATAAGCTTTGTTAAGCTTCTAAAAATTATACAAAAATTATGTACATCTCCTAGGTTATATAAAACCGAAACTATATGGTATTATATGCCAAAAATATAATCTATAACATATATAGAAAATTTACCTTAAGACACATTTTTGTGTCACAAATTTACTTATGTTACAAATAAATTAAGGCCGAATTATCAAGGGCAAAAATGCTTTATTTTAAGCTAAGAATCAATATAAGACATTACAATAATTTTTACATAAGTTATATGACTCATATGAATTTATGTATAGTTATTATGACATATAAATCCACTTTTATATACTATATGGTCACTAAATAAATATGGCCGAATTGTTTTAGTGTTAAATAGGTATTAATGACCTACTTAGGTATATAAATTTATACCATAAAGTTTGGTGAGTTAAAAATATTTTATTAGAGCTTAAATGGCTAATTAATTAAGTTATGTGGTTTAAATGTAATTTTTACAAAGTTTAGTGTGTTTAATATAAAAACCGAGAGTTAAGGGTATTCTTGGAATATATATGATATAATATAAGGTTAGGAATTAAGTTTATGAATTTTAGATAATTTAAACAAGTGTTAAAAGTACATTTCATAAAGTTTTGGGCTATTATGTAATTTATAAAAGTTGATATGAAAGTTTGTAAATTATTAGTGGGCGAATTGATAATTAAGAGAATCATTGAGTTCACTTTCAAAATTTTGAAGGATTATATATTTAGACTTTAGATTATAAGTTATTAAGAAGTTATTATAAAGTTTTGGGGTGAAAATGTAATTAATGGAGAGTTCAAGACCAAAGCCGAATTATTTGGGGTTAGTTTGATAATTTAAGAATTTATATATATATTCGGCATTTATGGAGAATTAAAATTAAAACTATAGTTTATAAGGCATTATGCAAAGTTTATAAGGTTTTGTGGTTAAATTGTAATTATGGGAAATAAAATATTATTGCCGAGAATTTAAGGGGCTAAGTTGTTATTTTTGAAAGTCATAGTACTTAAAAGCTATATACCAAAATATTAGTGTGACTATGTAATTTAGCTAAATAAGAAGTTAAAACTCTATAATATAATGAGATTAGAATTTAAATATAAAGTTTATGAATTAATGTGGTTGATTTATAAATAACCGAAATATAAGGGTAATAATTTAGATTTAAATAAATATAGGTCCTATATGGATATTTGAGGAATTAGAAGAAAGAATTTTAATTAAAGGAATTATGGAATTAGAACTATGGCTTATGTAGTTATAAGGAAGTTAAAAAGAAACAATAAGTATTGTTTATGACTAAAAGGAGAATAATGAGATTATAAGAATATTATGTCATTGTAAGACATTTAAATATAGTTAAGAAAATTATAAGTTGTTATGTCACTTAGACAATTAAAATAAACAACAAATATAGTACATGAATATATGAATACATATATGTACATCAAAGAATTTATAAATAAATCAAAAAGGAATAACAAATAAGATATACATTCAATCATGAGGTAATTAAAAGAAATAAACCTCACATGAAATAACAAATACAAGATTTGTTGAAAGATCCAATAAAATTATTATATAAGGGTAACATAAATTAACCCTCTCAGTTAATCCTATTCTAGGACCTTGTTTGACCAGACGTTGACCGGGAATTTACAAGTACAGTCTACGGTGAACGGTATGGGATTCTTGCAACCTGTTTTCTAACGGATTACACCGGCTTGTGTGCTATCTGTTGTTTGAAATAACGACCAAGATAATTAATGTAAACTGTTGTTTTACTCTTGCACACTGTGGTATTATTTTATGTGCGTGAATGTTGCTGACTACATCGTGTATGTCCCACGCACACAAACACTACTATACCAGTGGATTAAATACCTGCGTTTCAGTATACCGAGGACTTGTACTCAAGTCTCTCACTAACTTCAGTTTATAACAAACGTCATTATCCTAAACGTGATAATTGACAATACACATTGTGTTCTTGTTTAACGTCTTTATATGACACTTAACAACTCTATACTACGAGAATGAGGAGCCCAGTTGGATCTGGCCATGCATGCTACAGGAGTTGTACCTGTCTCAGGTCGTCTCCTATCTACGTCGCGACGGAACATTCAGTTGGGAGGAAGACTTTATTCCTTCCGGGATTCAAATGCCCTTCAGTTCGAGGAAGACTTTATTCCTCTAGTGGGTTCTTATTTCCCACGCCATTCAGTTCAGGGTTTAACTACGTTATCTCCTGGGGTTTTTATACCCAACCTTTTTTATAACGAGGTCACTATACCTCCACTATTTCAGATATTCAGTTATAACGGTCAGTCCCATTGTGTGGACCGACTATCAGTAAAGAATTTCAGTTCAGCTAACTTGACCTTCTGTGTCTTGTTCTATGTGACATTATTGTCCTTGTTTGGATACTTGTTATCATCAGATTATGCCTGTTTACAGCTTTATAAAAATGAACTGCATGTGTTCGACAAAGTAGTTGGTGTGGCCCGGTAGACGATGGGCTGCGCGTTTTCCATACCAGCATTGTTTGCTGAGCCCCTTTGGGGGCACCCCCATTTTTCAGGTACCTGAAGTTTAAGAAGATCACCGCACTGAGTGTAGGTGGGGTAGACCAAGCTTTGGGAGTCTACTATTAGTTAATCACTTTATTTCAGTATTTTACTTTGAGTTTGATTCCTAGTATCTCGGGTTGTATCTGTATTCCAGACCGTGACATTTGAGGATTGTATTTGGATTTAGCCTTGTTGGTCACAAGGGTGGCCAACGGCATTGTAATACCGCCCGGTTGTTGTATTTATTCCGCTGCAGTTGTATTTTATTTGGGAGTGATCGCCGTTCAGTTTATTGGATTTCGGGTTGGGGTATTACAATTTGTTCACCCATTCCCATTACTCTAATGCATTTAAAATTAAGCATTAAGAAGAGCTCTTACCTTGAGCTTAAATTTCTTTTCCTTCTTTCCAATCCTTCCCTTCCTCTCTTTCTTGTACCAATCGGTCACATGGGAGTGGAGTTGTCAAACTCCACCCCAACACCCAAGAAACACAAAAATGCATTTTAATTACTCTTCTAAACCCTTAGAGAATTCTAATTCCATAAAAAGGCTTAGAGTACAAGTTAGGGTTTTACCTTTGGAGGTCTTGAGAGGGATTCTCACCCATGAATCAAGAAGGAGGTTACTCCACCATTGGAGGGTTGAAAAAATGCACCAAAGCAAGAGAAAAACAAGGTAAGAGAGAGAGGCAAAATCGGCCATACAAAGAGCTGGAGAAATATGAGGTCTTTCATGGAGATTTTTACCTTGTTGGAAAGGGGAGACTCCAAGCTCCACAATGGTGTGCTTTCCTCTTCAAATGGGGGAAACCCATGGAGATGAAGTTGTTCATTTTCAGATTTTGAAAAGATAGAAATGTAGAGCTTGAGGAGGGGAGTTCAAATATGTATTTTATTTTACATTTGGAGCTCAAGTGAAGCTAGAGCATGAGGAAGAAAGGAGGCTGCCATGGGAGCCATGAGAGAGCTGCAAAAATCGCTGCAAGGGGGAGAAGAAGGAGAGTCTCATGATGGGGGAAGGAAAGAATAGGAGAGAGAGAAGAAAATGAAGGGAGAGAGGGCTACTTTTACTTTTTGTACTTTTACCTTTTTGCTTTTTGATTTACTTATTTGTTACTTGTGTGTGTGTGTGAGAGAGCTGTTTACACTAGTAAAAATCGGCCCCCACTGTTATACTAGCTGGAGCGTTTTTCGTCTTTTACAGAAAATGCTCGTTATTTTACCCGGTTTAGTTACTATTCACTAACCGGGCCCGTTTTCCGGAATTTCTCGTTTCTTTAATTTTTAATGGACATTAAGCTTCCATTAATGTTTATTTATAGTTATTTAATGAACTATAATTTTTACGGGTTCGTTTGACCACTTAAAATCATGTTTTCGGGTTTCCTCGAAAAACGTGCGCTAAAGCTCTATTAGCGTTTTGATACATTTCTTGGATCCGTTTTCTTCGGGAATCGTTCCCGTATACTAATTAGGCATGAATAAGCCTTAGGAATCCTTACGATACTATAACCGAGGTCCCGTACCTCCTATGGTTATTTAACGCTTGTTTTAGCGTTTTCCGCTTTCTAAGCGTTTTTCTCATTTCTTTTGGATTTATTTTCCTTACCAAAATTACTTAGGCACTATTAGGCCCTTAAATACTATATTAAAATATTATAATCACCATATTTAAGTTCAGGGTATTTCAATAACTCTTTTTCTATTCTATCAAATTTCGAAATTATACGCCGGATAAGTGGTTGAAAAAAAAATGACCTATATGACATGACCGATCAATAGAAATACTCCAACTTTGTCGAATGTGGTTAGTGCACGACCACACGCTCAGGGTCCTGACTTGCCAGAATTTCAGAATGCTGAGGAAGTCAACTATGTGAGCAACCAAGGGTATAGGCAGCCATGACAGCAGGGGAACCAACCCCCTCAGAACTTCTAAAATCAAGCCGGCTACTCGGGAGGTCAAAGGCAATACATGCAGACTCCTTATGGAAGAGTCCATTCAAATCGACCATCCCACCCTACATCTTCATCAGAGGCCGAGATGGCTGAATTGCGCGACATGATGTCGGCTCTAATGAACAAGACCCAGGACGCTCACAATGAGATCTCGACCATTCGCAAAGAGCATAAAGCATTGCAGTTGCAGCAACTTCTGGCACAACCTAGACAGCCAGGTCATCTCCCATCTCAAACGCAAACCAATCCAAGGGAGCATGCGAATTCGGCCACCGTTCTGTCAAAGATCTCCGATAATGCCAAGTAGCCAAAAAGGCTAAGTGTAGGGCGGTTCCTCCTCATGCGTTCATATTTTACAAACAGGGGAGCCTCTCTTTCCCTTTAATCTTTTTCTTTTCTTGTTTTTATGTTGTTTCATTTTTTAATTGGTTCATGGTAAGTTATTTTTTACCTTTAGTCAAGTTTCATAAAAAAAATAGCAATTTTTATTTTCCATTTTTGATACTAGGGACAGTGTTCCTACCAAATGTAGGGCGGGGATCCCCATGAAAATAAATTAAAAATAAATTTTTGTATATAATAATATGCATAAGTTGTGAGTTTATTCAATGTTTTACTAAGCTTTTTGCATGTTTTTTTATTGAGATGTGATTAGGAATGAATAAATGCTTATTCTCTCAAGAGGTAAGCTTTCTAATGACTTGTAGATTCTTGTTTTTAACTTCTTGATTCTTTTTGTTTAACATGAGTATATGTTCTTTCTCCTAATTCTTTCCTTTATTTACTTCTGGGTATTACTTTCTTTCCTTTTTCAAACTGTGAAAATCTTAAAAAGGATTTTTGTGAAAGAAAGAATAAGAAGGAAGAAAGAAAAAGAAAAAGAAAAAAAGGAAAAAATCATCTTCTAAAAGAAAAGCATTATATTCCTTGAGGTTGGATAAATCACCTCAAAATAAAAGCAAGAAATGGGAGTTTTTCCTTTTGCTTTTCTCCTAAATTCCCTGTTATTCAATGTAAAAAATCATAGTTGATTCAGAAACCCTTGAAAAAACAGGGCTGAACCATAAACCATTGATGAGGGTCTTGGCCACATTCAGAAACTCTTGGAAAATAGAGTTGAATGTTGGAAACCGGAAAAAGGAAAGATTGCAAAATCCCTTATGCAAAATAGCCCAAAAGTTTTTTTGATCGGTTCTGAAATTCTTTATTTTTATACCCATTAGTATGTTTTTGATAGATAAGGAAGATTAAGTGATACTTATTAAATAGAGTCAGACAGTTGGGAATACTTATCTAATTGTCATTCTAGAGTTTATCTGTTTTGTGCATAAGTAATTACTCCTTTCCAATCTAGTTTTGCTCGAGGACTAGCAAAAGGTAAGTGTAGGGCCTTGATAAGCTGCAGACTTATCATATTCTATGCATTAGATTTAGGATTATATTAATCTAAATAAGGTTAAATAGATGTTATGTATGTTATATTATGCATTAAAGTATATTATTTGTACAGACTTATGTTTTGTGAGCTTTTTATGCAAGGAACGAATTCCTAGGCAAAAATACGAGTGATGCCGGACATGAAGCCGGATGTCCCCTGCACGGCATAGGTCTGGAGCAGAAAAGGAGCCCTACCGGGTACGTTGCCAAGTACATCCTACCCGGCACAAATGTGAAAAGTCGCCACGGTTGACCAAGCGGTGGAAGTTATTTACGCTTGACGGTTTGACCATTGCCGGGTATGGTGCCGGACGTATCTTGTCCGGCACAAGCAATGTTTCGCCTGGCAGTTTTGACCATTAACGGTTAAGCATATTTAACACATGGTGCCTGATGACTTACACCTGGCATGCCACCCGGCACAAGGAGTTTTTGTTGCCTATAAATAGGCCGAAGGGCTGTATCAAATGTTACATTCCAACACCCCTATACACTCCATTCACAACTCTATTTCCGCCTTGTAACACCCCAACTCAATCCAAATGTGGTCTCGCAACTTAACAGTATATATATAAACATATCGCAGCGGAATTCTTTACAAATCCAGGACCTTGCCACGGTCTGACTACAGAATATACCGAACATTAGTGCAACAACCTTAAACATTTACATATCCTTCTTACAACCCCCTCACATCCTATACATCTTACTAACTCATATTGCCATACGAGTGTACATGCACAACTCGTAGGCCACTCTTAACCCTTAACACTTGTATCCTCTTCTTACCCTCACGACGGCCGCTTCCTGTTGTACCTGTGTAGTAAAAACAGCCCCCAAAGGGGGTCAGCACGAATGCTGGTACGATCCCCTCATGGCCCCCAAGCTAACGTGGCTACGACGACTAATTGTCGATAGCATGGAGGTTGATTGGATGCACAACGTAATAGTAAATGCTGTAAACAACAATCCATAGATGAACAATCAAAGTTCACACACAATGAACGACTTAAATGCGTTCCCTTAATTAGAGAGTTAGTTATTTAACTCCTTAAGTAATGTTCCCTCTTAATCTTAGTCCATCCTTATCTCACCTCAATCTTAGTCATATCTTAATCTTAGAAACAACCAACCTTTAATAAGGAGTGGATGTAACTTACCTTAATCTTAATAATACAAACCATCCTTTAAAAGGAATGGTTGCAACTTATCTTAACCTCACCTTAATCTTAATCTTAACTTAATCTTAATCTTAACGATACAAATCATCCTTTAAAAAGGAATGATTGTAACTTATCTTAATCTTAATCTTAATAATACAAATCATCCTTTAGAAAGGAATGATTGTAACTCATCTTAACCTTAACTTATTCTCAGAATACGAACCGTTCCTGGAGGGGAATGGTTGTAGCCTAAGTCCAAACCTGGGATTTAGGTGATCCCACCGCACCATCTTAATGCCACCTACCCTGGACGGGAATCCAGCGTAGCTGAGCCGGCAACCGGCCCTAGGCTACAAGTCCGAAGACAAGTCCTTAAGCGGAGGGCGGATCTGATTCAGATACCGTCCCCCTTTTTCCTTAGCATGCATGACCGGAGATCGGTCCCGGGTTTCCTCACTCAAGTTCCAGTTAGTAGTAATCTCAAACCCTGTTTGTCGGTTAACCTCTTTCGGTTCATATCGTCCCTTATTAGGGGCGTTCCTTAGTCTCACTCAATTCCTTACTAAACATTGGTTAGTAAGTTCTCACGGTATGTTGTGTTAGTTTTCAAACATCACACAACAATACAATATATATATAATATGTTCCGGTTGCATGCTTTATCTTGTTTAGTGAGCACACAAAACAAATAGCACACAAGCCGAGGGACACCTCGTTAGCAAGCAGGTCACAAGAGAACTGTACCGTTCACCGTTAGTCGTTTGGCTGCTTACTCTCTTCCGGAGTCCAAACTCCCAAGTCCTAAAACATTCATTCAGTTTTAGGTTGTTAATCACTTAACTTAATATGACTTACTTAACTTGTTTAACTTACTTAATTCCTTAATGATCCCCACCTAACACCTCTTAGGTCTTACACTTAATCTTACAAACTTAATCTTAAACTTTCAAGTTTATACTTAACTTAACTTAATCTCTTAAGTTCTTAGGGTCTCAATCATTACACCCTACCAAAGGCATACCTTATTACCCATTGCCATTCTTAGAATTCAAAATTTCTTTTTTTTTTTTTTTTTGGCTAGACCGGACTTACCGACCGGACTTGCCAAGTCCGGTCCATTCCAGTACCCTTTACCGTTTGAAAATTCTACCCCGACCGGACTTACAAGTCCGGTCCTATGTCCGGTCGATTCCAGAGACTTATTACCGTACAAAATTCATGCCCGACCGGACTTGACAAGTCCGGTCCCATGTCCGGTCCATTCCAGAAACATTTTCCGGTAGTGCAACAGAGCCCGACCGACCTTGCAAGTCCGGTCCTAAGGCCGGTCGGCTCCAGAAACTTGTTTCTAAATTCTCTTTCAACTCCATACTTCCTCATATATTCTAATATGTTATAACCTCATTTGGGCACCTCAAATACACCTTAAGCCCTCCTTTAAATACCTTAAATCATCCACCAAGATCCACCTTAGTCATTATGCATTTTCCTTGTAATAATGCTAACACTTGTAATGCTTTCCTCTAGGTTTCTAGGTGGTGGTTCATACCTAATGTAACCACTATGCCAAATGTTTTCTTCACCACTATAACATCATCTCCCAAGCATCTTTCACCATCGAAAACCCTTTTATGCACTTACTTAAGGTTCCTTCCTAAGCTTAAGCTTCCATCCACCAACACCTTATTTCCTTCATAGTTTTTACCAACATTTGACTAAGTCCTACATGCTCAATTACATTCTCTTGATTCCCAAATCCTCCAAGGTAATGCCTAAGTCATTATGACTCATTACCACACTTTATCTCACCCCTTTTTCATCAAGACAACCTCTAAAACTTCCTAGTACATTAATTCCCCTTAGAACACATTCAATTCACCTTAATCATTACACCTTCTCCTTAAACTTATGCACACTTCTTATATTCCTCATCTCATGATTTTGGTGTGCTCAAAACACTCACCATTCCTCTAACTCCTCCTAGACATCTCTAGGTCATCCTAAACCTCAAGGACTCCTTAGTTAACTAATCTCCACTCAAATTCCTCATAATGATTCCTAGTAAATCCTAGGTCATATTAGTTCACCACCATCGCCTAAACACTTATTTTCTACTCAAATTTTGCCATAGCACCTCTAGCATCATAGCATGCCCAAACACATTATTTTCCTCATTTAACCATCTCACACACCTCAAGTTCTTTTCATCATATCTCATCACCCAAACCAAATCATTCATAACAAACTCAATATTGCAATAATCTTAAATTGCATAGCACTAAGGCTCTTAAATGACATGGCTCTTAGGCCCTTAAATGACTTAAACTTAAACACTGAATTTCCCACATATAAAGCTTTCAACCTGCAAATACACTCATCAATCTCATAGTAGTTATAATGCTCTTAAAATCCACCTTAACTTATATTACTAACTCATTCTCATTAGCTCCTTAATCACAAGTTCATAAGCTTGTTTAAGTTCTTTTTCTTAGGTTATATAACCCAATACACAATGTAAGCTTAAGCCACATTGGTATTTATCTAAAACTCATTCCTTAATCTTAAACCACCATTAGGTAAGCATTTTACCTTGTTTTCTCAAGCTTATCTAATCTCCTCCTTAGGCCTTCTTCTTGCATAGATCTCGGCCACCACTTAAATTCCTTTTGCCAATGTTCTAATCAATATTTAAGGACTCATATGAGTACTAAACAATGCACTAACCTCAAGGAATGAAACCTAGGTTAGAAATGTGTTCTAAGGCATAAAAGTGGATGATTACCTTGAAGTCTCAAGGTAGACTTTGGCATTGAATGAAATAGGACCTCCACTAGTCCTTGGTGAATAAATCAAGCTAGAACAAGGCATAAAAACATAGCCCCATGAGAAGGAATTTTCGGCCATGTACAAGAAATGATGGAAACATGGTTTTTCTTACATTTTCTTTACCTTAAGAGAATGGAGAAGCTAATGAGCTCTTCAAACTTGATTTTCCCCCATCAATGGAGTTTTCTCATGGCACCAAAATGGAGCTTTGAAAGATTTGAAAAGATAGAAAGATAGGTCTTGACCTAACTAAGACAAATATGCAATTTGTTTTGGATTTGGAGCTTGGAGTTGTATTTGGCAAGTGATTGAAGATGGAGAACCATGGGGAAGCAACACTCTCGGTTTTGGAACAGAGAGAAGAAGAAGAAACCGTGGGTGAAGGAGAGAAATGGAGAATAAAGGAGAGAAGTGAGCTATATAAGATATTTTGCTTTAATAAAGCAAATAGTAACTTCTTTACTTATCTCTTCTTTTCCTTTTCATTTGATGACATGTGGTGACTCCCCACTTAAAAACCGGCCCCCTACCTTAAATGAGGCTAGTCATGGTCTTTGTTGACCAACTAATTAGCTTAAGTTGATTAAAACTTAAACTAGTCACTATTTGGCACTATTCACTAATCAGTGCACATATTTCTGAAATTTTTGATTTCCCATTGATTTAGACCTCCTAATGTGATACTAATTAGTACACATGTTGATTAAAGAGTAATGATGGACATTTAGCCACTCAAAACTCAATTCTAAGACAATTTCTCAAAAATGTGCTTTAAGACTTCTTAAAGCACATTTTGTGTTTTAACTTGTTTTCAAGTTTGGTTTTCTTTGCTAATTGATTTAAAATGACCATTAGAATATTACTAAGGTCTTATCATATTTGGGTACTCACCCAAGTCTCTCCAAGCTTAGAGCACATTTTTGCCCTAATTGCCCTTAAGGCATTTCCTTGTGTTTTCCTTGGTTTAAATTGTCTACCAATCTTTCTAAGGCATATTTTAGCCTTATACATCATGATTTGATGTTTACTTAGCATACTTAGGTTTGGGGTATTTCAATCTACCCCCCTTAAAAGAACTTTGTCCCCAAAGTTCCCATGCATCTTTCTATTAGAATACATGTGTCACCTCATTCCTTAGATCATATAGATCATACTTATGTATACTTAATCTCATTGGATCATTGGATCCACCATATTCTCATACTTAAATATCACACAACATGCTTAAGCATGTGTAGCACTCAAAATTCCTTTTGTTCCTTTTTGATGATTAAAACATTCACATAACTTCCAACGTATTCTCCCATGTCACCGGTCCGTAGACAATGGCTCATTCGTCCTCGTCACCATGGGCCAGAATACAAAACACGCTGCTCTCCCCATGTCACCGGTCCGAAGACAAAGGCTCGTGCGTCCTCGACTTCATGGGCGAGACTCAGTAAAAAGGTAATCCTTTTTACGAGGTCATGTGAGGAATAATTCCTCTAATTAAAAATACAATCAACTCCAATTCATTTTACCCTAAGGTCTATCCTTAGTGTGATTTAATTGTGACCACTGGTAGGGAGTTTCAGGAATCATCCAACCCTGATGTGATCAGCATCAGTGTAGAACTATCCTTCCACCCCAATTTGTGTTCGGTTTCCCTTGATCCCTAGAAAATCAAGTTCCACCTCCCACGTCATTTTCAAACATCCAAATAATTCACTCATGTCCAATTTTCTATCTTTTTAGTTCTTCTAATCATAATCAATACATCTCCAAAGTGTGAACTCATTCCATCAAGCATTCCCAATTCATCTCTTAGTAATTACCTCAAGACTTAAATTCCTACTAAATTCTATATGTCCATACCAACTTCACCATCTTATACACATAGCATTACTATATCCTAACTCATTCATATCAAATATCTCATATGTTATCTTATTCTTATCTCACACATAGTCTCATATCGACTCATACCTCATATATTCCTTATTTCTTAAGTCTCCTTAATCCTCTTCCTTAATTCTCTTAACTTGTACTCACACCGGAGTTAACAAGATAGGTACTTAATATGTATGGTATTCACATCTTCTGTGTGCAATAACCATGATTTATCTCAAAATGTTTATGTAAAACATATTCTCAAATTATTTTGTGCTATGCACACCGTAGTTTATGTACTCAGTACACAAACATACGCTAAGCGGTTTTCGCTCTACCCCCCTTAAAATGGATTACGCCCACGTAATCAGCGTTACATCATCTTTGAACATAAGTTCAAGATGTCTAATTCTCACCAAGCATTCTAGCTTCCACGTCATCTATCTTACTTATAATTCGATCAGAAATGACTTAGTCTCTGTATCGAGGATTCTTAACGGTACTTATACCGTTTCCTTAACTTAGTTTGGTCTAATCTCAAAGGTGGTCTGCTAGCTTCCGCTGCCACTCTGATAATCTTAGGCCTAATTGTCTCAATGGACACGTGTTATCTTTATATATACACGGCCTTAATGAGTTGTAACTCGTCTCCATTCTCCTTGAAGATCTTACGCTCATACTCTTAGTATTTTCTCGAATGTCTAAATTGTTCTCCCCAACTGACCTTTGGTCTGAGGATGATTCTTAGTCTGAAACTACTGTTTAGTGCATATGCGCTTTACAGTCTTAATCCCTTACATCTTAAGGCATGTTCAATGTCTGTACTTAACAATCCGTGCTCTTCGCACTTCATAGTCCTTAATTATTGTTCTCGGTTCCTCTGTGTTGCTGGTTCAACTGAGCTCTTCTCTTCGACTGTTTGTGGTAGTAGCTGCTCTTGTCGTCTTGCGTCGTGTCGGTGGTACGGAGTCGACTACTTCCCGTGTTCCTTACACCACTCGTTCACATGCATGGGGTACCTTACTGGTACATTACTACTTACCCAACTAACTCATAAATGAGCGTGTCAGGCCTGCAAGCCCCTGTGGGGTGCAGTCGTCCCACGTCTCGTTTTAGTAAACTCATAGTGTCCGTCACACGTTTAGCTATTGCTAATTATGAAGTATTTGTTGTCGATCTCCTCTTTCATCGTTCCAAAATAACATTTATTGTTCTTCTTGAAGTCAATCAAGGGAAGTCCATTTACTGTGTTCTTGGGTATGGTATGCTCTAGCTCCTTCCTGTATTCCGTATTGATTCGGTCACTTAATATCTGAGGTCTCTTTCCGTAGAGCCTCTTATCTTGTTTCTCATATTTATTCTATTAGGAAAGCACTTCCAGTTCCTTAAGGAATGGATGGTGTGCTTCCTGTGAAATCTTACCTAACCAGGTCCAGGCTACTGGCATCAATGCTCAGTTCGTCTACCATCTTATTTTCTTACTTATGCTAATCTAACTCATAAATCTAATTGCCTCAGTGTCAATATTTGACGGCTCATACATAATGGTCGCCTTACCGCGCACCATGACTTAATCCACTTATCTAACTATTGTACTCACGACCACTACTACCGTGGTAGTTGGCCTTTACCATGTTGCCCATTAATGGTGCAACCTCTTACTCACTTATTCTAATGTCTTAACTTATACTCAATCCCTTCTTGGTGTAAACACTGGAAGTTCTTTCATTCCGGTATTGGCGGTTGTCGTACCGTGTTGTAAAATAGTTGACTCTTGATATGAAGATGTTATGCTCCAATCTCAGATTCGTAAGTAAGCTAATTTCTTTCACTTTCTCTCATCCTTAGTGATGTTATCTACCATGTAGTTCAACTGGTTACTGAGGATGCCACTCTGAATCACAAGCTCTTCTGAGCATTGATTAATTGACGTGCCATAATGTGCAGTCACTGTTTATCTCTGACGATCACTAATTCTTACATCCTGGTGTCGGATATGGGGTCTATCTCTGCAACCTACCTTATTACTCAAGTGTATCAGGTATGTTCTAAGGTAATCTCAAGGTTCATAGTTCCCATCTTCTAAATAAAGTGGTTTTTATCTCTAATATGTGAAAGCCCTTTTGAGGGGTTCATTCCCACTCATGGCCTCACAACAAGGAGAGGTATCCCCACCCTAAAAAGGCATGGTTCGTTCTCCGCTCCTGTCCTTAGCATTATCTCAATATTCTCATTGGTCCTTTCTTGGCTTACACAAGCTCTCTTATAACTTATTGCGCCTCGGGCTCTGATGTGGTTAACATCCTTGGCTCGTAGGCTCTTAGTGCTTAATGTCTCAGTTCATTATTTGTACTCTTACTCATCTGTAGGTTATCCTCATAAACTTCTGGTCCCTTGGAACACCATCAATCATTAGGTTACATACTAAATGTAGTATCGGGTTTCATGGTAAATTGTTACATCCTGCTTTCTGCTATGGAAGTTGTTCAGGTGATCTGAGGTTACTTAATGTCTTTGACAATACTGTCATTTTACTAGACTTATGTCTTTTGGCAATTAAGGATAAGTTCGTATTAGGCGTTTGCCTTACGGTGTCCAAGTTGGATATCATCCTTGCATCTTATACTTCTATCTCAACGCTTCGTTCAACTTCCGTTGACTACGCCACCCGTTGATGATCAATCATACTTGGGTATTAATGAGTTAGACGAACAGTACTAGCTGTCATTCATCAGTTTGTTCGGCTCGACTATGCCCGCTCTGTGGGGGTAGTCCTCTGAGCTTTCCTTTTCCAGGGTTGTACGACTTTAATTCTTAGTAGGTTATAGCTTATGTTTATTTCTTTATCCTTGATTTCCGGGTTTTCCAACATCTTCATTAAAGAATGTTGTTATTGGTGTCCTTAATGGTCACTCTGAGAGTCTTATCCCGTTTTCGTTGTACGTCGATGCTTCACAGTCTCAATAGTATTTAATACATTTGTATATCATTGCTTATTATGTTTTTGCTCGCGATACCGAGCAATCTCTTAGGTTTTCCCCTTGGAGTTTGAGATTGGTGTTCTTACCATACTGTCGGTTGCTGTTGTAGTGGGTTATACCGTTGCTAGCATTTATATGGTTTAATATTTCATCTAAGCTCAGCTCCCTGCTGGCTGATGTGTCGGTTCATCTCATCATGGTCAGGCCGTCAGGCCCTTCCAAGGTCCTATTTTCCTGTTCTTATGGTTTTACAATCCGGTGTTAATATGTGTTACAACTGTAGCGTTTCCTATCTTGCCATGATGGCTTTCCGTGTGGCTTAACCGTGGTAGCACTTGCCACAGCAAGTGCGCCATGCAGGATGGGTCATTGGTACAAGGTGCATCTGTAGTGATACTCCCTTCTAATTTCCATGTAATTGGTAGTCCTCGAGACTCCTTCTATAATCTCTTATTTTAGATAACCGACCATCCGGCAGTTTCCTTGTAGTTTGACAGTACTGTCATCTACCAGGGCGTTCCTCTTCTGAGGGAACCCCTTAATATTTTTTATGTCTTAATCCTCGCTCCTATCTCCACACATTCTGTTGTGGTTATTAAGTAATAGTTCTCTAGGCACTACATTGTAGTCCTATTTCGGTATACAATTTGTATGTGTTTCCACCATTGTCCGCGTTATGTCGGGCAGGTTTGCAACCTTTTTCATTGTACGGGGTTTGGAGTTCCCGGTTCTTAACTGGACTTTCCAGTAATCTCAATCCTCATGCTCTGTATTATCATACTGTTATGCTCCTTCGGACCACTGTCCGGTACTCATGTCGTTTATCATTTCCTCATCCATTGCACGCGTAGTGCTTTCCTTATCATTGGTATGGCGGGTTATTACGACTGCGTAGCATGTCGACCCATGTTGCCGGTAATTACCGTTCCCTTACTGATAGTATTCCATAGGTAGCGCCTGTTTCTCTGTTGATGCGCTCCATTTAAAATCTCCCAGTTCTCCATAACTGTTGTACAACAAGTTGTTTCTCGTATTGCTTACTGTTAGCTAACTGCCAGATCGGGTTTCCCCGAGTAAGAGAAGGCTTTCTTCTCTCTGGCGTTTGTTCCACACATTTAGGGTTAGGGATGTGGAGGGCGGGCCTAGGTACTATGGATATCCGGTAAACACCGGGAAGTCCTGGCTAACGCACCTCACACTCTATCTCTAACCCTTAACCCGTAACTCAATCTCAACCTCAATATCCTCCTAAGTTCGGTATTTCTTGTCTTCAGAGCGTAACTACGCTCTGATACCACTTTTGTAACACCCCAACTCAATCCAAATGTGGTCTCGCAACTTAACAGTAATATAAACATATCGCAGCGGAATTCTTTACAATCCAGGACCTTGCCACGGTCTGACTACAGAATATACCGAACATTAGTGCAACAACCTTAAACATTTACATATCCTTCTTACAACCCCCTCACATCCTATACATCTTACTAACTCATATTGCCATACGAGTGTACATGCACAACTCGTAGGCCACTCTTAACCCTTAACACTTGTATCCTCTTCTTACCCTCGCGACGGCCGCTTCCTGTTGTACCTGTGTAGTAAAAACAGCCCCCAAAGGGGGTCAGCACGAATGCTGGTACGATCCCCTCATGGCCCCCAAGCTAACGTGGCTACGACGACTAATTGTCGATAGCATGGAGGTTGATTGATGCACAATAATAGTAATGCTAAACAACTCCATAGATGAACAATCAAGTTCACACACAATGAACGACTTAAATGCGTTCCCTTAATTAGAGAGTTTTATTTAACTCCTTAAGTAATGTTCCCTCCTAATCTTAGTCCATCCTTATCTCACCTCACTCTTAGTCTTATCTTAATCTTAGAAACAACCATCCTTTAATAAGGAGTGGATGTAACTTACCTTAATCTGAATAATACAAACCATCCTTTAAAAGGAATGGTTGCAACTTATCTTAACCTCACCTTAATCTTAATCTTAACTTAATCTTAATCTTAACGATACAAATCATCCTTTAAAAAGGAATGATTGTAACTTATCTTAATCTTAACTCTTAATAATACAAATCATCCTTTAGAAAGGAATGATTGTAACTCATCTTAACCTTAACTTATTCTCAGAATACGAACCGTTCCTGGAGGGGAATGGTTGTAGCCTAAGTCCAAACCTGGGATTTAGGTGATCCCACCGCACCATCTTAATGCCACCTACCCTGGACGGGAATCCAGCGTAGCTGAGCCGGCAACCGGCCCTAGGCTACAAGTCCGAAGACAAGTCCTTAAGCGGAGGGCGGATCTGATTCAGATACCGTCCCCCTTTTTCCTTAGCATGCATGACCGGAGATCGGTCCCGGGTTTCCTCACTCAAGTTCCAGTTAGTAGTAATCTCAAACCCTGTTTGTCGGTTAACCTCTTTCGGTTCATATCGTCCCTTATTAGGGGCGTTCCTTAGTCTCACTCAATTCCTTACTAAACATTGGTTAGTAAGTTCTCACGGTATGTTGTGTTAGTTTTCAAACATCACACAACAATACAATATATATAATATGTTCCGGTTGCATGCTTATCTTATCTGTTTAGTGAGCACACAAAACAATAGCACACAAGCCGAGGGACACCTCGTTAGCAAGCAGGTCACAAGAGAACTGTACCGTTCACCGTTGGTCGTTCGGCTGCTTACTCTCTTCCGGAGTCCAAACTCCCAAGTCCTAAAACATTCATTCAGTTTTAGGTTGTTAATCACTTAACTTAATATGACTTACTTAACTTGTTTAACTTACTTAATTCCTTAATGATCCCACCTAACACCTCTTAGGTCTTACACTTAATCTTACAAACTTAATCTTAAACTTTCAAGTTTATACTTAACTTAACTTAATCTCTTAAGTTCTTAGGGTCTCAATCATTACCACCCTACCAAAGGCATACCTTATTACCCATTGCCATTCTTAGAATTCAAAATTTCTTTTTTTTTTTTATTTTTTGGCTCGACCGGACTTACCGACCGGACTTGTCAAGTCCGGTCCATTCCAGTACCCTTTACCGTTTGAAAATTCTACCCCGACCGGACTTACAAGTCCGGTCCTATGTCCGGTCGATTCCAGAGACTTATTACCGTACAAAATTCATGCCCGACCGGACTTGACAAGTCCGGTCCCATGTCCGGTCCATTCCAGAAACATTTTCCGGTAGTGTAACAGAGCCCGACCGACCTTGCAAGTCCGGTCCTAAGGCGGTCGGCTCCAGAAACTTGTTTCTAAATTCTCTTTCAACTCCATACTTCTCCTCATATATTCTAATATGTTATAACCTCATTTGGGCACCTCAAATACACCTTAAGCCCTCCTTTAAATACCTTAAATCATCCACCAAGATCCACCTTAGTCATTATGCATTTTCCTTGTAATAATGCTAACACTTGTAATGCTTTCCTCTAGGTTTCTAGGTGGTGGTTCATACCTAATGTAACCACTATGCCAAATGTTTTTCTTCACCACTATAACATCATCTCCCAAGCATCTTTCACCATCGAAAACCCTTTTATGCACTTACTTAAGGTTCCTTCCTAAGCTTAAGCTTCCATCCACCAACACCTTATTTCCTTCATAGTTGTTTACCAACATTTGACTAAGTCCTACATGCTCAATTACATTCTCTTGATTCCCAAATCCTCCAAGGTAATGCCTAAGTCATTATGACTCATTACCACACTTTATCTCACCCCCTTTTTCATCAAGACAACCTCTAAAACTTCCTAGTACATTAATTCCCCTTAGAACACATTCAATTCACCTTAATCATTACACCTTCTCCTTAAACTTATGCACACTTCTTATATTCCTCATCTCATGATTTTGGTGTGCTCAAAACACTCACCATTCCTCTAACTCCTCCTAGACATCTCTAGGTCATCCTAAACCTCAAGGACTCCTTAGTTAACTAATCTCCACTCAAATTCCTCATAATGATTCCTAGTAAATCCTAGGTCATATTAGTTCACCACCATCGCCTAAACACTTATTTTCTACTCAAATTTTGCCATAGCACCTCTAGCATCATAGCATGCCCAAACACATTATTTTCCTCATTTAACCATCTCACACACCTCAAGTTCTTTCTCATCATATCTCATCACCCAAACCAACTCATTCATAACAAACTCAATATTTGCAATAATCTTAAATTGCATAGCACTAAGGCTCTTAAATGACATGGCTCTTAGGCCCTTAAATGACTTAAACTTAAACACTGAATTTCCCACATATATAAGCTTTCAACCTGCAAATACACTCATCAATCTCATAGTAGTTATAATGCTCTTAAAATCCACCTTAACTTATATTACTAACTCATTCTCATTAGCTCCTTAATCACAAGTTCATAAGCTTGTTTAAGTTCTTTTTCTTAGGTTATATAACCCAATACACAATGTAAGCTTTAAGCCACATTGGTATTTATCTAAAACTCATTCCTTAATCTTAAACCACCATTAGGTAAGCATTTTACCTTGTTTTCTCAAGCTTATCTTAATCTCCTCCTTAGGCCTTCTTCTTGCATAGATCTCGGCCACCACTTAAATTCCTTTTGCCAATGTTCTAATCAATATTTAAGGACTCATATGAGTACTAAACAATGCACTAACCTCAAGGAATGAAACCTAGGTTAGAAATGTGTTCTAAGGCATAAAAGTGGATGATTACCTTTGAAGTCTCAAGGTAGACTTTGGCATTGAATGAAATAGGACCTCCACTAGTCCTTGGTGAATAAATCAAGCTAGAACAAGGCATAAAAACATAGCCCCATGAGAAGGAATTTTCGGCCATGTACAAGAAATGATGGAAACATGGTTTTTCTTACATTTTCTTTACCTTAAGAGAATGGAGAAGCTAATGAGCTCTTCAAACTTGATTTTCCCCCATCAATGGAGTTTTCTCATGGCACCAAAATGGAGCTTTGAAAGATTTGAAAAGATAGAAAGATAGGTCTTGACCTAACTAAGACAAATATGCAATTTGTTTTGGATTTGGAGCTTGGAGTTGTATTTGGCAAGTGATTGAAGATGGAGAACCATGGGGAAGCAACACTCTCGGTTTTGGAACAGAGAGAAGAAGAAGAAACCGTGGGTGAAGGAGAAATGGAGAATAAGGAGAGAAGTGAGCTAATATAAGATATTTTGCTTTAATAAAGCAAATAGTAACTTCTTTACTTATCTCTTCTTTTCCTTTCTTATTTGATGACTCATGTGGTGACTCACCCTCAGAAAAACCGGCCCCCTACCTTAAATGAGGCTAGTCATGGTCTTTGTTGACCAACTAATTAGCTTAAGTTGATTAAAACTTAAACTAGTCACTATTTGGCACTATTCACTAATCAGTGCACATATTTCTGAAATTTTTGATTTCCCATTGATTTAGACCTCCTAATGTGATACTAATTAGTACACATGTGATTAACGAGTAAGATGGACATTTAGCCACTCAAAACTCAATTCTAAGACAATTTCTCAAAAATGTGCTTTAAGACTTCTTAAAGCACATTTTTGTTTTAACTTGTTTTCAAGTTGGTTTTCTTTGCTAATTGATTTAAAATGACCATTAGAATATTACTAAGGTCTTATCATGATATTTGGGTACTCACCCAAGTCTCTCCAAGCTTAGAGCACATTTTTGCCCTATTGCCCTTAAGGCACTTTCTTGTGTTTTCCTTGGTTTAAATTGTCTACCAATCTTTCTAAGGCATATTTTAGCCTTACTACATCATGATTTGATGTTTACTTAGCATACTTAGGTTTGGGGTATTTCAATCTACCCCCCTTAAAAGAACTTTGTCCCCAAAGTTCCCATGCATCTTCTTATTAGAATACATGTCTTACCTCATTCCTTAGATCATATAGATCATACTTATGTATACTTATCTCATTGATCATTGGATCCGCCATATTCTCATACTTAAATATCACACAACATGCTTAAGCATGTGTAGCACTCAAAATTCCTTTTGTTCCTTTTTGATTAAAACATTCACATAACTTCCAACGTATTCTCCCATGTCACCGGTCCGTAGACAATGGCTCATTCGTCCTCGTCACCATGGGCCAGAATACAAAACACGCTCTCTCCCCATGTCACCGGTCCGAAGACAAAGGCTCGTGCGTCCTCGACTTCATGGGCGAGACTCAGTAAAAAGGTAATCCTTTTTACGAGGTCATGTGAGGAATAATTCCTCTAATTAAAAATACAAGCAACTCCAATTTCATTTTATCCTAAGGTCTATCCTTAGTGTGATTTAATTGTGACCACTGGTAGGGAGTTTCAGGAATCATCCAACCCTGATGTGATCAGCATCAGTGTAGAACTATCCTTCCACCCCAATTTGTGTTCGGTTTCCCTTGATCCCTAGAAAATCAAGTTCCACCTCCCACGTCATTTTCAAACATCCAAATAATTCACTCATGTCCAATTTTCTATCTTTTTAGTTCTTCTAATCATATCAATACATCTCCAAAGTGTGAACCCAGTCCATCAACATTCCCATGCATCTCTTAGTAATTACCTCAAGACTTAAATTCCTACTAAATTCTATAAGTCTCATACCAACTTCACATCTTATCTCATAGCATTACATATCATCCTCTCATATCATATCAAATATCCATAATGTTATCTTATTCTTATCACACAGTCTCATATCGACTCATACCTCATATATTCCTTATTTCTTAAGTCTCCTTAATCCTCTTCCTTAATTCTCTTAACTTGTACTCACACCGGAGTTAACAAGATAGGTACTTAATATGTATGGTATTCACATCTTCTGTGTGCAATAACCATGATTTATCTCAAAATGTTTATGTAAAACATATTCTCAAGTTATTTTGTGCTATGCACACCGTAGTTTATGTACTCAGTACACAAACATACGCTAAGCGGTTTTCGCTCTACCCCCCTTAAAATGGATTACGCCCACGTAATCAGCGTCACATCATCTTTGAACATAAGTTCAAGATGTCTAATTCTCACCAAGCATTCTAGCTTCCACGTCATCTATCTTACTTATAATTCGATCAGAAATGACTTAGTCTCTGTATCGAGGATTCTTAACGGTGCTTATACCGTATTCTTAACTTAGTTTGGTCTAATCTCAAAGTAGTGGTCTGCTAGCTTCCGCTGCGCACTCTAATAATCTTAGGCTAATTCTCAATGGACACGTGTTATCTTTATATATACACGGCCTTAATGAGTTGTAACTCGTCTGCCTATTCTCCTTGAAGATCTTACGCTCATACTCTTAGTATTTTCTCGAATGTCTAAATTGTTCTCCCCAACTGACCTTTGGTCTGAGGATGATTCTTAGTCTGAAACTACTGTTTAGTGCATATGCACTTTACAGTCTTAATTCCTTACATCTTAAGACATGTCAATGTCTGTACTTAACAATCCGTGCTCTTCGCACTTCATAGTCCTTAATTATTTTCTCTGGTCCTCTGTGTTGCTGATTCAACTGAATCTTCTCTTCGACTGTTTGTGGTAGTAGCTGCTCTTGTCTGATCTTGCGTCGTCGTGTCGGTGTACGGAGTCGACTACTTCCCGTGTTCCTTACACCACTCGTCTACATGCATGGGGTACCTTACTGGTACATTACTACTTACCCAACTAACTCATAAATGAGCGTGTCAGGCCTGCAAGCCCCTGTGGGGTGCAATCGTCCCACGTCTCGTTTTAGTAAACTCATAGTGTCCGTCACACGTTTAGCTATTGCTAATTATGAAGTATTTTGTTGTCGATCTCCTCTTTCATCGTTCCAAAATAACATTTATTGTTCTTCTTGAAGTCAATCAAGGGAAGTCCATTTACTGTGTTCTTGGGTATGGTATGCTCTAGCTCCTTCCTGTATTCCGTATTGATTCGGTCACTTAATATCTGAGGTCTCTTTCCGTAGAGCCTCTTATCTTGTTTCTCATATTTATTCTATTAGGAAAGCACTTCCAGTTCCTTAAGGAATGGATGGTGTGCTTCCTGTGAAATCTTACCTAACCAGGTCCAGGCTACTGGCATCAATGCTCAGTTCGTCTACCATCTTATTTTCTTACTTATGCTAATCTAACTCATAAATCTAATTGCCTCAGTGTCAATATTTGACGGCTCATACATAATGGTCGCCTTACCGCGCACCATGACTTAATCCACTTATCTAACTATTGTACTCACGACCACTACTACCGTGGTAGTTGGCCTTTACCATGTTGCCCATTAATGGTGCAACCTCTTACTCACTTATTCTAATGTCTTAACTTATACTCAATCCCTTCTTGGTGTAAACACACTGGAAGTTCTTTCATTCCGGTATTGGCGGTTGTCGTACCGTGTTGTAAAATAGTTGACTCTTGATATGAAGATGTTATGCTCCAATCTCAGATTCGTAAGTAAGCTAATTTCTTTCACTTTCTCTCATCCTTAGTGATGTTATCTACCATGTAGTTCAACTGGTTACTGAGGATGCCATCCTCTGAATCACAAGCTCTTCTGAGCATTGATTAATTGACGTGCCATAATGTGCAGTCACGGTTTATCTCTGACGATCACTAATTCTTACATCCTGGTGTCGGATATGGGGTCTATCTCTGCAACCTACCTTATTACTCAAGTGTATCAGGTATGTTCTAAGGTAATCTCAAGGTTCATAGTTCCCATCTTCTAAATAAAGTGTATTTTATCTCTAATATGTGAAAGCCCTTTTGAGGGGTTCATTCCCACTCATGGCCTCACAACAAGGAGAGGTATCCCCACCCTAAAAAGGCATGGTTCGTTCTCCGCTCCTGTCCTGAGCATTATCTCAATATTCTCATTGGTATCCTTTCTTGGCTTACACAAGCTCTCTTATAACTTATTGCGCCTCGGGCTCTGATGTGGTTAACATCCTTGGCTCGTAGGCTCTTAGTGCTTAATGTCTCAGTTCATTATTTGTACTCTTACTCATCTGTAGGTTATCCTCATAAACTTCTGGTCCCTTGGAACACCATCAATCATTAGGTTACATACTAAATGTAGTATCGGGTTTCATGGTAAATTGTTACATCCTGCTTTCTGCTATGGAAGTTGTTCAGGTGATCTGAGGTTACTTAATGTCTTTGACAATACTGTCATTTTACTAGACTTATGTCTTTTGGCAATTAAGGATAAGTTCGTATTAGGCGTTTGCCTTACGGTGTCCAAGTTGGATATCATCCTTCCATCTTATACTTCTATCTCAGCGCTTCGTTCAACTTCCGTTGACTACGCCACCCGTTGATGATCAATCATACTTGGGTATTAATGAGTTAGACGAACAGTACTAGCTGTCATTCATCAGTTTGTTCGGCTCGACTATGCCCGCTCTGTGGGGGTAGCCCTCTGAGCTTTCCTTTTCCAGGGTTGTACGACTTTAATTCTTAGTAGGTTATAGCTTATGTTTATTTCTTTTATCCTTGATTTCCGGGTTTTCCAACATCTTCATTAAATGTTGTTATTGGTGTCCTTAATGGTCACTCTGAGAGTCTTATCCCGTTTTCGTTGTACGTCGATGCTTCACAGTCTCAATAGTATTTTACAATACATCCTTTGTATATCATTGCTTATGTAGTGTTTTTGCTCGTGATACCGAGCAATCTCTTAGGTTTTCCCCTTGGAGTTTGAGATTGGTGTTCTTACCATACTGTCGGTTGCTGTTGTAGTGGGTTATACCGTTGCTAGCATTTATATGGTTTAATATTTCATCTAAGCTCAGCTCCCTGCTGGCTGATGTGTCGGTTCATCTCATCATGGTCAGGCCGTCAGGCCCTTCCAAGGTCTTATTTTCCTGTTCTTATGGTTTTACAATCCGGTGTTAATATGTGTTACAACTGTAGCGTTCTCCTATCTTGCCATGATGGCTTTCCGTGTGGCTTAACCGTGGTAGCACTTGCCACAGCAAGTGCGCCATGCAGGATGGGTCATTGGTACAAGGTGCATCTGTAGTGATACTCCCTTCTAATTTCCATGTAATTGGTAGTCCTCGAGACTCCTTCTATAATCTCTTATTTTAGATAACCGACCATCCGGCAGTTTCCTTGTAGTTTGACAGTACTGTCATCTACCAGGGCGTTCCTCTTCCTGAGGGAACCCCTTAATATTTTCTTATGTCTTAATCCTCGCTCCTATCTCCACACATTCTGTTGTGGTTATTAAGTAATAGTTCTTCTATAGGCACTACATTGTAGTCCTATTTCGGTATACAATTTGTATGTGTTTCCACCATTGTCCGCGTTATGTCGGGCAGGTTTGCAACCTTTTTCATTGTACGGGGTTTGGAGTTCCCGGTTCTTAACTGGACTTTCCAGTAATCTCAATCCTCATGCTCTGTATTATCATACTGTTATGCTCCTTCGGACCACTGTCCGGTACTCATGTCGTTTATCATTTCCTCATCCATTGCACGCGTAGTGCTTTCCTTATCATTGGTATGGCGGGTTATTTCGACTGCGTAGCATGTCGACCCATGTTGCCGGTAATTACCGTTCCCTTACTGATAGTATTCCATAGGTAGCGCCTGTTTCTCTATTGATGCGCTCCATTTAAAATCTCCCAGTTCTCCATAACTGTTGTACAACAAGTTGTTTCTCGTATTGCTTACTGTTAGCTAACTGCCAGATCGGGTTTCCCCGAGTAAGAGAAGGCTTTCTTCTCTCTGGCGTTTGTTCCACACATTTAGGGTTAGGGATGTGGAGGGCGGGCCTAGGTACTATGGATATCCGGTAAACACCGGGAAGTCCTGGCTAACGCACCTCACACTCTATCTCTTAACCCTTAACCCGTAACTCAATCTCAACCTCAATATCCTCCTAAGTTCGGTATTTCTTGTCTTCAGAGCGTAACTACGCTCTGATACCACTTTTGTAACACCCCAACTCAATCCAAATGTGGTCTCGCAACTTAACAGTATATATATAAACATATCGCAGCGGAATTCTTTACAAATCCAGGACCTTGCCACGGTCTGACTACAGAATATACCGAACATTAGTGCAACAACCTTAAACATTTACATATCCTTCTTACAACCCCCTCACATCCTATACATCTTACTAACTCATATTGCCATACGAGTGTACATGCACAACTCGTAGGCCACTCTTAACCCTTAACACTTGTATCCTCTTCTTACCCTCGCGACGGCCGCTTCCTGTTGTACCTATGTAGTAAAAACAGCCCCCAAAGGGGGTCAGCACGAATGCTGGTACGATCCCCTCATGGCCCCCAAGCTAACGTGGCTACGACGACTAATTGTCGATAGCATGGAGGTTGATTGGATGCACAACATAATAGTAAATGCTGTAAACACAATCCATAGATGAACAATCAAAGTTCACACACAATGAACGACTTAAATGCGTTCCCTTAATTAGAGAGTTAGTTATTTAACTCCTTAAGTAATGTTCCCTCTAATCTTAGTCCATCCTTATCTCACCTCACTCTTAGTCATCTTAATCTTAGAAACAACCATCCTTTAATAAGGAGTGGATGTAACTTACCTTAATCTGAATAATACAAACCATCCTTTAAAAGGAATGGTTGCAACTTATCTTAACCTCACCTTAATCTTAATCTTAACTTAATCTTAATCTTAACGATACAAATCATCCTTTAAAAAGGAATGATTGTAACTTATCTTAATCTTAATCTTAATAATACAAATCATCCTTTAGAAAGGAATGATTGTAACTCATCTTAACCTTAACTTATTCTCAGAATACGAACCGTTCCTGGAGGGGAATGGTTGTAGCCTAAGTCCAAACCTGGGATTTAGGTGATCCCACCGCACCATCTTAATGCCACCTACCCTGGACGGGAATCCAGCGTAGCTGAGCCGGCAACCGGCCCTAGGCTACAAGTCCGAAGACAAGTCCTTAAGCGGAGGGCGGATCTGATTCAGATACCGTCCCCCTTTTTCCTTAGCATGCATGACCGGAGATCGGTCCCGGGTTTCCTCACTCAAGTTCCAGTTAGTAGTAATCTCAAACCCTGTTTGTCGGTTAACCTCTTTCGGTTCATATCGTCCCTTATTAGGGGCGTTCCTTAGTCTCACTCAATTCCTTACTAAACATTGGTTAGTAAGTTCTCACGGTATGTTGTGTTAGTTTTCAAACATCACACAACAATACAATATAATATAATATGTTCCGGTTGCATGCTTTATCTTGTTTAGTGAGCACACAAAACAAATAGCACACAAGCCGAGGGACACCTCGTTAGCAAGCAGGTCACAAGAGAACTGTACCGTTCACCGTTGGTCGTTCGGCTGCTTACTCTCTTCCGGAGTCCAAACTCCCAAGTCCTAAAACATTCATTCAGTTTTAGGTTGTTAATCACTTAACTTAATATGACTTACTTAACTTGTTTAACTTACTTAATTCCTTAATGATCCCCACCTAACACCTCTTAGGTCTTACACTTAATCTTACAAACTTAATCTTAAACTTTCAAGTTTATACTTACTTAACTAATAATCTCTTAAGTTCTTAGGGTCTCAATCATTACTACCCTACCAAAGGCATACCTTATTACCCATTGCCATTCTTAGAATTCAAAATTTCTTTTTTTTTTTTATTTTTTTGGCTAGACCGGACTTACCGACCGGACTTGCCAAGTCCGGTCCATTCCAGTACCCTTTACCGTTTAAATATTCTACCCCGACCGGACTTACAAGTCCGGTCCTATGTCCGGTCGATTCCAGAGACTTATTACCGTACAAAATTCATGCCCGACCGGACTTGACAAGTCCGGTCCCATGTCCGGTCCATTCCAGAAACATTTTCCGGTAGTGCA
The DNA here is from genome assembly GCA_023374045.1 of Limonium bicolor. NCBI lineage: Eukaryota > Viridiplantae > Streptophyta > Magnoliopsida > Caryophyllales > Plumbaginaceae > Limonium > Limonium bicolor. The sequence continues at coordinate 348,248,125 of CM041778.1, forward strand.
ACAGAGCCCGACCGACCTTGCAAGTCCGGTCCTAAGGCCGGTCGGCTCCAGAAACTTGTTTCTAAATTCTCTTTCAACTCCATACTTCTCCTCATATATTCTAATATGTTATAACCTCATTTGGGCACCTCAAATACACCTTAAGCCCTCCTTTAAATACCTTAAATCATCCACCAAGATCCACCTTAGTCATTATGCATTTTCCTTGTAATAATGCTAACACTTGTAATGCTTTCCTCTAGGTTTCTAGGTGGTGGTTCATACCTAATGTAACCACTATGCCAAATGTTTTCTTCACCACTATAACATCATCTCCCAAGCATCTTTCACCATCGAAAACCCTTTTATGCACTTACTTAAGGTTCCTTCCTAAGCTTAAGCTTCCATCCACCAACACCTTATTTCCTTCATAGTTGTTTACCAACATTTGACTAAGTCCTACATGCTCAATTACATTCTCTTGATTCCACAATCCTCCAAGGTAATGCCTAAGTCATTATGACTCATTACCACACTTTATCTCACCCCCTTTTTCATCAAGACAACCTCTAAAACTTCCTAGTACATTAATTCCCCTTAGAACACATTCAATTCACCTTAATCATTACACCTTCTCCTTAAACTTATGCACACTTCTTATATTCCTCATCTCATGATTTTGGTGTGCTCAAAACACTCACCATTCCTCTAACTCCTCCTAGACATCTCTAGGTCATCCTAAACCTCAAGGACTCCTTAGTTAACTAATCTCCACTCAAATTCCTCATAATGATTCCTAGTAAATCCTAGGTCATATTAGTTCACCACCATCGCCTAAACACTTATTTTCTACTCAAATTTTGCCATAGCACCTCTAGCATCATAGCATGCCCAAACACATTATTTTCCTCATTTAACCATCTCACACACCTCAAGTTCTTTCTCATCATATCTCATCACCCAAACCAACTCATTCATAACAAACTCAATATTTGCAATAATCTTAAATTGCATAGCACTAAGGCTCTTAAATGACATGGCTCTTAGGCCCTTAAATGACTTAAACTTAAACACTGAATTTCCCACATATATAAGCTTTCAACCTGCAAATACACTCATCAATCTCATAGTAGTTATAATGCTCTTAAAATCCACCTTAACTTATATTACTAACTCATTCTCATTAGCTCCTTAATCACAAGTTCATAAGCTTGTTTAAGTTCTTTTTCTTAGGTTATATAACCCAATACACAATGTAAGCTTTAAGCCACATTGGTATTTATCTAAAACTCATTCCTTAATCTTAAACCACCATTAGGTAAGCATTTTACCTTGTTTTCTCAAGCTTATCTTAATCTCCTCCTTAGGCCTTCTTCTTGCATAGATCTCGGCCACCACTTAAATTCCTTTTGCCAATGTTCTAATCAATATTTAAGGACTCATATGAGTACTAAACAATGCACTAACCTCAAGGAATGAAAACCTAGGTTAGAAATGTGTTCTAAGGCATAAAAGTGGATGATTACCTTTGAAGTCTCAAGGTAGACTTTGGCATTGAATGAAATAGGACCTCCACTAGTCCTTGGTGAATAAATCAAGCTAGAACAAGGCATAAAAACATAGCCCCATGAGAAGGAATTTTCGGCCATGTACAAGAAATGATGGAAACATGGTTTTTCTTACATTTTCTTTACCTTAAGAGAATGGAGAAGCTAATGAGCTCTTCAAACTTGATTTTCCCCCATCAATGGAGTTTTCTCATGGCACCAAAATGGAGCTTTGAAAGATTTGAAAAGATAGAAAGATAGGTCTTGACCTAACTAAGACAAATATGCAATTTGTTTTGGATTTGGAGCTTGGAGTTGTATTTGGCAAGTGATTGAAGATGGAGAACCATGGGGAAGCAACACTCTCGGTTTTGGAACAGAGAGAAGAAGAAGAAACCGTGGGTGAAGGAGAGAAATGGAGAATAAGGAGAGAAGTGAGCTAATATAAGATATTTTGCTTTAATAAAGCAAATAGTAACTTCTTTACTTATCTCTTCTTTTCCTTTCTTATTTGATGACTCATGTGTGACTCCCCTCTAAAAACCGGCCCCTACCTTAAATGAGGCTAGTCATGGTCTTTGTTGACCAACTAATTAGCTTAAGTTGATTAAAACTTAAACTAGTCACTATTTGGCACTATTCACTAATCAGTGCACATATTTCTGAAATTTTTGATTTCCCATTGATTTAGACCTCCTAATGTGATACTAATTAGTACACATGTTGATTAAAGAGTAATGATGGACATTTAGCCACTCAAAACTCAATTCTAAGACAATTTCTCAAAAATGTGCTTTAAGACTTCTTAAAGCACATTTTGTTTTAACTTGTTTTCAAGTTGGTTTTCTTTGCTAATTGATTTAAAATGACCATTAGAATATTACTAAGGTCTTATCATGATTTGGGTACTCACCCAAGTCTCTCCAAGCTTAGAGCACATTTTTGCCCTAATTGCCCTTAAGGCATTTCTTGTGTTTTCCTTGGTTTAAATTATCTACCAATCTTTCTAAGGCATATTTTAGCCTTAATACATCATGATTTGATGTTTACTTAGCATACTTAGGTTTGGGGTATTTCAATCTACCCCCCTTAAAAGAACTTTGTCCCCAAAGTTCCCATGCATCTTTCTTATTAGAATACATGTCTTACCTCATTCCTTAGATCATATAGATCATACTTATGTATACTTAATCTCATTGGATCATTGGATCCGCCATATTCTTACTTAAATATCACACAACATGCTTAAGCATGTGCAGCACTCAAAATTCCTTTTGTTCCTTTTTGATGATTAAAACATTCACATAACTTCCAACGTATTCTCCCATGTCACCGGTCCGTAGACAATGGCTCATTCGTCCTCGTCACCATGGGCCAGAATACAAAACACGCTGCTCTCCCCATGTCACCGGTCCGAAGACAAAGGCTCGTGCGTCCTCGACTTCATGGGCGAGACTCAGTAAAAAGGTAATCCTTTTTACGAGGTCATGTGAGGAATAATTCCTCTAATTAAAAATACAAGCAACTCCAATTTCATTTTATCCTAAGGTCTATCCTTAGTGTGATTTAATTGTGACCACTGGTAGGGAGTTTCAGGAATCATCCAACCCTGATGTGATCAGCATCAGTGTAGAACTATCCTTCCACCCCAATTTGTGTTCGGTTTCCCTTGATCCCTAGAAAATCAAGTTCCACCTCCCACGTCATTTTCAAACATCCAAATAATTCACTCATGTCCAATTTTCTATCTTTTTAGTTCTTCTAATCATAATCAATACATCTCCAAAGTGTGAACTCATTCCATCAAATTCCCAATTCATCTCTTAGTAATTACCTCAAGACTTAAATTCCTACTAAATTCTATATCAGTCTCATACCAATTCCACCTCATACCATAGCATTACTAATCCTAACTCATATCATATCAAATTACTCATAGTGTTATCTTATTCTTATCTCACACATAGTCTCATATCGACTCATACCTCATATATTCCTTATTTCTTAAGTCTCCTTAATCCTCTTCCTTAATTCTCTTAACTTGTACTCACACCGGAGTTAACAAGATAGGTACTTAATATGTATGGTATTCACATCTTCTGTGTGCAATAACCATGATTTATCTCAAAATGTTTATGTAAAACATATTCTCAAATTATTTTGTGCTATGCACACCGTAGTTTATGTACTCAGTACACAAACATACGCTAAGCGGTTTTCGCTCTACCCCCCTTAAAATGGATTACGCCCACGTAATCAGCGTTACATCATCTTTGAACATAAGTTCAAGATGTCTAATTCTCACCAAGCATTCTAGCTTCCACGTCATCTATCTTACTTATAATTCGATCAGAAATGACTTAGTCTCTGTATCGAGGATTCTTAACGGTACTTATACCGTTTCCTTAACTTAGTTTGGTCTAATCTCAAAGGTAGTGATCTGCTAGCTTCCGCTGCACCACTCTGATAATCTTAGGCCTAATGTCTCAATGGACACGTGTTATCTTTATATATACACGGCCTTAATGAGTTGTAACTCGTCTATCCATTCTCCTTGAAGATCTTACGCTCATACTCTTAGTATTTTCTCGAATGTCTAAATTGTTCTCCCCAACTGACCTTTGGTCTGAGGATGATTCTTAGTCTGAAACTACTGTTTAGTGCATAATGCGCTTTACAGTCTTAGTCCCTTACATCTTAAGGCATGTTCAATGTCTGTACTTAACAATCCGTGCTCTTCGCACTTCATAGTCCTTAATTATTTGTTCTCTGGTTCCTCTGTGTTGCTGGTTCAACTGAGCTCTTCTCTTCGACTGTTTGTGGTAGTAGCTGCTCTTGTCTGGTCTTGCGTCGTTGTCGGTGGTACGGAGTCGACTACTTCCCGTGTTCCTTACACCACTCGTTCACATGCATGGGGTACCTTACTGGTACATTACTACTTACCCAACTAACTCATAAATGAGCGTGTCAGGCCTGCAAGCCCCTGTGGGGTGCAGTCGTCCCACGTCTCGTTTTAGTAAACTCATAGTGTCCGTCACACGTTTAGCTATTGCTAATTATGAAGTATTCTGTTGTCGATCTCCTCTTTCATCGTTCCAAAATAACATTTATTGTTCTTCTTGAAGTCAATCAAGGGAAGTCCATTTACTGTGTTCTTGGGTATGGTATGCTCTAGCTCCTTCCTGTATTCCGTATTGATTCGGTCACTTAATATCTGAGGTCTCTTTCCGTAGAGCCTCTTATCTTGTTTCTCATATTTATTCTATTAGGAAAGCACTTCCAGTTCCTTAAGGAATGGATGGTGTGCTTCCTGTGAAATCTTACCTAACCAGGTCCAGGCTACTGGCATCAATGCTCAGTTCGTCTACCATCTTATTTTCTTACTTATGCTAATCTTAACTCATAAATCTAATTGCCTCAGTGTCAATTTGACGGCTCATACATAATGGTCGCCTTACCGCGCACCATGACTTAATCCACTTATCTAACTATTGTACTCACGACCACTACTACCGTGGTAGTTGGCCTTTACCATGTTGCCCATTAATGGTGCAACCTCTTACTCACTTATTCTAATGTCTTAACTTATACTCAATCCCTTCTTGGTGTAAACACACTGGAAGTTCTTTCATTCCGGTATTGGCGGTTGTCGTACCGTGTTGTAAATAGTTGACTCTTGATATGAAGATGTTATGCTCCAATCTCAGATTCGTAAGTAAGCTAATTTCTTTCACTTTCTCTCATCCTTAGTGATGTTATCTACCATGTAGTTCAACTGGTTACTGAGGATGCCATCCTCTGAATCACAAGCTCTTCTGAGCATTGATTAATTGACGTGCCATAATGTGCAGTCACGGTGTTTATCTCTGACGATCACTAATTCTTACATCCTGGTGTCGGATATGGGGTCTATCTCTGCAACCTACCTTATTACTCAAGTGTATCAGGTATGTTCTAAGGTAATCTCAAGGTTCATAGTTCCCATCTTCTAAATAAAGTGTATTTTATCTCTAATATGTGAAAGCCCTTTTGAGGGGTTCATTCCCACTCATGGCCTCACAACAAGGAGAGGTATCCCCACCCTAAAAAGGCATGGTTCGTTCTCCGCTCCTGTCCTTAGCATTATCTCAATATTCTCATTGGTACCCTTTCTTGGCTTACACAAGCTCTCTTATAACTTATTGCGCCTCGGGCTCTGATGTGGTTAACATCCTTGGCTCGTAGGCTCTTAGTGCTTAATGTCTCAGTTCATTATTTGTACTCTTACTCATCTGTAGGTTATCCTCATAAACTTCTGGTCCCTTGGAACACCATCAATCATTAGGTTACATACTAAATGTAGTATCGGGTTTTATGGTAAGTTGTTACATCCTGCTTCTGCTATGGAAGTTGTTCAGGTGATCTGAGGTTACTTAATGTCTTTGACAATACTGTCATTTTACTAGACTTATGTCTTTTGGCAATTAAGGATAAGTTCGTATTAGGCGTTTGCCTTACGGTGTCCAAGTTGGATATCATCCTTGCATCTTATACTTCTATCTCAACGCTTCGTTCAACTTCCGTTGACTACGCCACCCGTTGATGATCAATCATACTTGGGTATTAATGAGTTAGACGAACAGTACTAGCTAGTTCATTCATCAGTTTGTTCGGCTCGACTATGCCCGCTCTGTGGGGGTAGTCCTCTGAGCTTTCCTTTTCCAGGGTTGTACGACTTTAATTCTTAGTAGGTTATAGCTTATGTTTATTTCTTTTATCCTTGATTTCCGGGTTTTCCAACATCTTCATTAAAGAATGTTGTTATTGGTGTCCTTAATGGTCACTCTGAGAGTCTTATCCCGTTTTCGTTGTACGTCGATGCTTCACAGTCTCAATAGTATCTTTAATACATCCTTGTATATCATTGCTTATATAGTGTTTTTGCTCGCGATACCGAGCAATCTCTTAGGTTTTCCCCTTGGAGTTTGAGATTGGTGTTCTTACCATACTGTCGGTTGCTGTTGTAGTGGGTTATACCGTTGCTAGCATTTATACGGTTTAGTATTTCATCTAAGCTCAGCTCCCTGCTGGCTGATGTGTCGGTTCATCTCATCATGGTCAGGCCGTCAGGCCCTTCCAAGGTCCTATTTTCCTGTTCTTATGGTTTTACAATCCGGTGTTAATATGTGTTACAACTGTAGCGTTCTCCTATCTTGCCATGATGGCTTTCCGTGTGGCTTAACCGTGGTAGCACTTGCCATAGCAAGTGCGCCATGCAGGATGGGTCATTGGTACAAGGTGCATCTGTAGTGATACTCCCTTCTAATTTCCATGTAATTGGTAGTCCTCGAGACTCCTTCTATAATCTCTTATTTTAGATAACCGACCATCCGGCAGTTTCCTTGTAGTTTGACAGTACTGTCATCTACCAGGGCGTTCCTCTTCCTGAGGGAACCCCTTAATATTTTCTTATGTCTTAATCCTCGCTCCTATCTCCACACATTCTGTTGTGGTTATTAAGTAATAGTTCTTCTAGGCACTACATTGTAGTCCTATTTCGGTATACAATATGTGTTTCCACCATTGTCCGCGTTATGTCGGGCAGGTTTGCAACCTTTTTCATTGTACGGGGTTTGGAGTTCCCGGTTCTTAACTGGACTTTCCAGTAATCTCAATCCTCATGCTCTGTATTATCATACTGTTATGCTCCTTCGGACCACTGTCCGGTACTCATGTCGTTTATCATTTCCTCATCCATTGCACGCGTAGTGCTTTCCTTATCATTGGTATGGCGGGTTATTTCGACTGCGTAGCATGTCGACCCATGTTGCCGGTAATTACCGTTCCCTTACTGATAGTATTCCATAGGTAGCGCCTGTTTCTCTGTTGATGCGCTCCATTTAAAATCTCCCAGTTCTCCATAACTGTTGTACAACAAGTTGTTTCTCGTATTGCTTACTGTTAGCTAACTGCCAGATCGGGTTTCCCCGAGTAAGAGAAGGCTTTCTTCTCTCTGGCGTTTGTTCCACACATTTAGGGTTAGGGATGTGGAGGGCGGGCCTAGGTACTATGGATATCCGGTAAACACCGGGAAGTCCTGGCTAACGCACCTCACACTCTATCTCTTAACCCTTAACCCGATAGGTAAATATGGTATTTATCATTTATTTTCTCCTTTTGTGCTTTATATTTTTGTAGAAATTTAAAATGTTATAGTGTAACACTCCAACTCAATCCAAATGTGGTCTCGCAACTTAACAGTATATATATAAACATATCGCAGCGGAATTCTTTACAAATCCAGGACCTTGCCACGGTCTGACTACAGAATATACCGAACATTAGTGCAACAACCTTAAACATTTACATATCCTTCTTACAACCCCCTCACATCCTATACATCTTACTAACTCATATTGCCATACGAGTGTACATGCACAACTCGTAGGCCACTCTTAACCCTTAACACTTGTATCCTCTTCTTACCCTCGCGACGGCCGCTTCCTGTTGTACCTGTGTAGTAAAAACAGCCCCCAAAGGGGGTCAGCACGAATGCTGGTACGATCCCCTCATGGCCCCCAAGCTAACGTGGCTACGACGACTAATTGTCGATAGCATGGAGGTTGATTGGATGCACAACATAATAGTAAATGCTGTAAACACAATCCATTTATGAACAATCAAAGTTCACGCACAATGAACGACTTAAACGCGTTCCCTTAATTAGAGAGTTAACTATTTAACTCCTTAAGTAATGTTCCCTCCTAATCTTAGTCCATCCTTATCTCACCTCACTCTTAGTCTTATCTTAATCTTAGAAACAACCATCCTTTAATAAGGAGTGGATGTAACTTACCTTAATCTGAATAATACAAACCATCCTTTAAAAAGGAATGGTTGCAACTTATCTTAACCTCACCTTAATCTTAATCTTAACTTAATCTTAATCTTAACGATACAAATCATCCTTTAAAAAGGAATGATTGTAACTTATCTTAATCTTAACTTATCTTAATCTTAATCTTAATAATACAAATCATCCTTTAGAAAGGAATGATTGTAACTCATCTTAACCTTAACTTATTCTCAGAATACGAACCGTTCCTGGAGGGGAATGGTTGTAGCCTAAGTCCAAACCTGGGATTTAGGTGATCCCACCGCACCATCTTAATGCCACCTACCCTGGACGGGAATCCAGCGTAGCTGAGCCGGCAACCGGCCCTAGGCTACAAGTCCGAAGACAAGTCCTTAAGCGGAGGGCGGATCTGATTCAGATACCGTCCCCCTTTTTCCTTAGCATGCATGACCGGAGATCGGTCCCGGGTTTCCTCACTCAAGTTCCAGTTAGTAGTAATCTCAAACCCTGTTTGTCGGTTAACCTCTTTCGGTTCATATCGTCCCTTATTAGGGGCGTTCCTTAGTCTCACTCAATTCCTTACTAAACATTGGTTAGTAAGTTCTCACGGTATGTTGTGTTAGTTTTCAAACATCACACAACAATACAATATATATATAATATGTTCCGGTTGCATGCTTTATCTTGTTTAGTGAGCACACAAAACAAATAGCACACAAGCCGAGGGACACCTCGTTAGCAAGCAGGTCACAAGAGAACTGTACCGTTCACCGTTGGTCGTTCGGCTGCTTACTCTCTTCCGGAGTCCAAACTCCCAAGTCCTAAAACATTCATTCAGTTTTAGGTTGTTAATCACTTAACTTAATATGACTTACTTAACTTGTTTAACTTACTTAATTCCTTAATGATCCCCACCTAACACCTCTTAGGTCTTACAAACTTAATCTTAAACTTTCAAGTTTATACTTAACTTAACTTAATCTCTTAAGTTCTTAGGGTCCAATCATTACTACCCTACCAAAGGCATACCTTATTACCCATTGCCATTCTTAGAATTCAAAATTTTTTATTTTTTTTATTTTTTTAGGCTCGACCGGACTTACCGACCGGACTTGCCAAGTCCGGTCCATTCCAGTACCCTTTACCGTTTGAAAATTCTACCCCGACCGGACTTACAAGTCCGGTCCTATGTCCGGTCGATTCCAGAGACTTATTACCGTACAAAATTCATGCCCGACCGGACTTGACAAGTCCGGTCCCATGTCCGGTCCATTCCAGAAACATTTTCCGGTAGTGTAACAGAGCCCGACCGACCTTGCAAGTCCGGTCCTAAGGTCGGTCGGCTCCAGAAACTTGTTTCTAAATTCTCTTTCAACTCCATACTTCTCCTCATATATTCTAATATGTTATAACCTCATTTGGGCACCTCAAATACACCTTAAGCCCTCCTTTAAATACCTTAAATCATCCACCAAGATCCACCTTAGTCATTATGCATTTTCCTTGTAATAATGCTAACACTTGTAATGCTTTCCTCTAGGTTTCTAGGTGGTGGTTCATACCTAATGTAACCACTATGCCAAATTTTCTTCACCACTATAACATCATCTCCCAAGCATCTTTCACCATCGAAAACCCTTTTATGCACTTACTTAAGGTTCCTTCCTAAGCTTAAGCTTCCATCCACCAACACCTTATTTCCTTCATAGTTGTTTACCAACATTTGACTAAGTCCTACATGCTCAATTACATTCTCTTGATTCCCAAATCCTCCAAGGTAATGCCTAAGTCATTATGACTCATTACCACACTTTATCTCACCCCCTTTTTCATCAAGACAACCTCTAAAACTTCCTAGTACATTAATTCCCCTTAGAACACATTCAATTCACCTTAATCATTACACCTTCTCCTTAAACTTATGCACACTTCCTATATTCCTCATCTCATGATTTTGGTGTGCTCAAAACACTCACCATTCCTCTAACTCCTCCTAGACATCTCTAGGTCATCCTAAACCTCAAGGACTCCTTAGTTAACTAATCTCCACTCAAATTCCTCATAATGATTCCTAGTAAATCCTAGGTCATATTAGTTCACCACCATCGCCTAAACACTTATTTTCTACTCAAATTTTGCCATAGCACCTCTAGCATCATAGCATGCCCAAACACATTATTTTCCTCATTTAACCATCTCACACACCTCAAGTTCTTTCTCATCATATCTCATCACCCAAACCAACTCATTCATAACAAACTCAATATTTGCAATAATCTTAAATTGCGTAGCACTAAGGCTCTTAAATGACATGGCTCTTAGGCCCTTAAATGACTTAAACTTAAACACTGAATTTCCCACATATATAAGCTTTCAACCTGCAAATACACTCATCAATCTCATAGTAGTTATAATGCTCTTAAAATCCACCTTAAACTTATATTACTAACTCATTCTCATTAGCTCCTTAACCACAAGTTCATAAGCTTGTTTAAGTTCTTTTTCTTAGGTTATATAACCCAATACACAATGTAAGCTTTAAGCCACATTGGTATTTATCTAAAACTCATTCCTTAATCTTAAACCACCATTAGGTAAGCATTTTACCTTGTTTTCTCAAGCTTATCTTAATCTCCTCCTTAGGCCTTCTTCTTGCATAGATCTCGGCCACCACTTAAATTCCTTTTGCCAATGTTCTAATCAATATTTAAGGACTCATATGAGTACTAAACAATGCACTAACCTCAAGGAATGAAAACCTAGGTTAGAAATGTGTTCTAAGGCATAAAAGTGGATGATTACCTTTGAAGTCTCAAGGTAGACTTTGGCATTGAATGAAATAGGACCTCCACTAGTCCTTGGTGAATAAATCAAGCTAGAACAAGGCATAAAAACATAGCCCCATGAGAAGGAATTTTCGGCCATGTAAGAAATGATGGAAACATGGTTTTTCTTACATTTTCTTTACCTTAAGAGAATGGAGAAGCTAATGAGCTCTTCAAACTTGATTTTCCCCATCAATGGAGTTTTCTCATGGCACCAAAATGGAGCTTTGAAAGATTTGAAAAGATAGAAAGATAGGTCTTGACCTAACTAAGAAAATATGTTTGTTTTGATTTGGAGCTTGTGTATTTGGTAAGTGATTGAAGATGGAGAACCATGGGGAAGCACACTCTCGGTTTTGGAACAGAGAGAAGAAGAAGAAACCGTGGGTGAAGAGAGAAATGGAGAATAAGGAGAGAAGTGAGCTAATATAAGATATTTGCTTTATAAAGCAAATAGTAACTTTCTTACTTACTCTTCTTTTCCTTTCTTATTTGATGACTCATGTAGTGACTCACCCTCCTTAGAAAAACCGGCCCCCTACCTTAAATGAGGCTAGTCATGGTCTTTGTTGACCAACTAATTAGCTTAAGTTGATTAAAACTTAAACTAGTCACTATTTGGCACTATTCACTAATCAGTGCACATATTTCTGAAATTTTTGATTTCCCATTGATTTAGACCTCCTAATGTGATACTAATTAGTACACTGTTGATTAAAGAGTAATGATGGACATTTAGCCACTCAAAACTCAATTCTAAGACAATTTCTCAAAAATGTGCTTTAAGACTTCTTAAAGCACATTTTGTGTTTTAACTTGTTTTCAAGTTTGGTTTTCTTTGCTAATTGATTTAAAATGACCATTAGAATATTACTAAGGTCTTATCATGATATTTGGGTACTCACCCAAGTCTCTCCAAGCTTAGAGCACATTTTTGCCCTAATTGCCCTTAAGGCATTTCCTTGTGTTTTCCTTGGTTTAAATTATCTACCAATCTTTCTAAGGCATATTTTAGCCTTAATACATCATGATTTGATGTTTACTTAGCATACTTAGGTTTGGGGTATTTCAATCTACCCCCCTTAAAAGAACTTTGTCCCCAAAGTTCCCATGCATCTTATCTTATTAGAATACATGTCTTACCTCATTCCTTAGATCATATAGATCATACTTATGTATACTTAGTCTCATTGGATCATTGGATCCGCCATATTCTCATACTTAAATATCACACAACATGCTTAAGCATGTGCAGCACTCAAAATTCCTTTTGTTCCTTTTTATGATTAAAACATTCACATAATTTCCAACGTATTCTCCCATGTCACCGGTCCGTAGACAATGGCTCATTCGTCCTCGTCACCATGGGCCAGAATACAAAACACGCTGCTCTCCCCATGTCACCGGTCCGAAGACAAAGGCTCGTGCGTCCTCGACTTCATGGGCGAGACTCAGTAAAAAGGTAATCCTTTTTACGAGGTCATGTGAGGAATAATTCCTCTAATTAAAAATACAAGCAACTCCAATTTCATTTTTATCCTAAGGTTTCTATCCTTAGTGTGATTTAATTGTGACCACTGGTAGGGAGTTTCAGGAATCATCCAACCCTGATGTGATCAGCATCAGTGTAGAACTATCCTTCCACCCCAATTTGTGTTCGGTTTCCCTTGATCCCTAGAAAATCAAGTTCCACCTCCCACGTCATTTTCAAACATCCAAATAATTCACTCATGTCCAATTTTCTATCTTTTTAGTTCTTCTAATCATGATCAATACATCTCCAAAGTGTGAACTCATTCCATCAAGCATTCCCAATTCATCTCTTAGTAATTACCTCAAGACTTAAATTCCTACTAAATTCTATATCAGTCTCATACCAACTTCCACTGTCTCATACCACATAGCATTACTATATCCTAACTCATGCTCATATCAAATAATACCTCATAGTGTTATCTTATTCTTATCTCACACCTAGTCTCATATCGACTCATACCTCATATTCCTTATTTCTTAAGTCTCCTTAATCCACTTAATCCTCTTCCTTAATTCTCTTAACTTGTACTCACACCGGAGTTAACAAGATAGGTACTTAATATGTATGGTATTCACATCTTCTGTGTGCAATAACCATGATTTATCTCAAAATGTTTATGTAAAACATATTCTCAAATTATTTTGTGCTATGCACACCGTAGTTTATGTACTCAGTACACAAACATACGCTAAGCGGTTTTCGCTCTACCCCCCTTAAAATGGATTACGCCCACGTAATCAGCGTTACATCATCTTTGAACATAAGTTCAAGATGTCTAATTCTCACCAAGCATTCTAGCTTCCACGTCATCTATCTTACTTATAATTCGATCAGAAATGACTTAGTCTCTGTATCGAGGATTCTTAACGGTACTTATACCGTTTCCTTAACTTAGTTTGGTCTAATCTCAAAGGTAGTGATCTGCTAGCTTCCGCTGCACCACTCTGATAATCTTAGGCCTAAATGTCTCAATGGACACGTGTTATCTTTATATATACACGGCCTTAATGAGTTGTAACTCGTCTATCCATTCTCCTTGAAGATCTTACGCTACTCTTAGTATTTTCTCGAATGTCTAAATTGTTCTCCCCAACTGACCTTTGGTCTGAGGATGATTCTTAGTCTGAAACTACTGTTTAGTGCATGATGCGCTTTACAGTCTTAGTCCCTTACATCTTAAGGCATGTTCAATGTCTATACTTAACAATCCGTGCTCTTCGCACTTCATAGTCCTTAATTATTTGTTCTCTGGTTCCTCTGTGTTGCTGGTTCAACTGAGCTCTTCTCTTCGACTGTTTGTGGTAGTAGCTGCTCTTGTCTGGTCTTGCGTCGTTGTCGGTGGTACGGAGTCGACTACTTCCCGTGTTCCTTACACCACTCGTTCACATGCATGGGGTACCTTACTGGTACATTACTACTTACCCAACTAACTCATAAATGAGCGTGTCAGGCCTGCAAGCCCCTGTGGGGTGCAGTCGTCCCACGTCTCGTTTAGTAAACTCATAGTGTCCGTCACACGTTTAGCTATTGCTAATTATGAAGTATTCTGTTGTCGATCTCCTCTTTCATCGTTCCAAAATAACATTTATTGTTCTTCTTGAAGTCAATCAAGGGAAGTCCATTTACTGTGTTCTTGGGTATGGTATGCTCTAGCTCCTTCCTGTATTCCGTATTGATTCGGTCACTTAATATCTGAGGTCTCTTTCCGTAGAGCCTCTTATCTTGTTTCTCATATTTATTCTATTAGGAAAGCACTTCCAGTTCCTTAAGGAATGGATGGTGTGCTTCCTGTGAAATCTTACCTAACCAGGTCCAGGCTACTGGCATCAATGCTCAGTTCGTCTACCATCTTATTTTCTTACTTATGCTAATCTTAACTCATAAATCTAATTGCCTAGTGTCAATATTTGACGGCTCATACATAATGGTCGCCTTACCGCGCACCATGACTTAATCCACTTATCTAACTATTGTACTCACGACCACTACTACCGTGGTAGTTGGCCTTTACCATGTTGCCCATTAATGGTGCAACCTCTTACTCACTTATTCTAATGTCTTAACTTATACTCAATCCCTTCTTGGTGTAAACACTGGAAGTTCTTTCATTCCGGTATTGGCGGTTGTCGTACCGTGTTGTAAAATAGTTGACTCTTGATATGAAGATGTTATGCTCCAATCTCAGATTCGTAAGTAGCTAATTTCTTTCACTTTCTCTCATCCTTAGTGATGTTATCTACCATGTAGTTCAACTGGTTACTGAGGATGCCATCCTCTGAATCACAAGCTCTTCTGAGCATTGATTAATTGACGTGCCATAATGTGCAGTCACGGTGTTTATCTCTGACGATCACTAATTCTTACATCCTGGTGTCGGATATGGGGTCTATCTCTGCAACCTACCTTATTACTCAAGTGTATCAGGTATGTTCTAAGGTAATCTCAAGGTTCATAGTTCCCATCTTCTAAATAAAGTGTATTTTATCTCTAATATGTGAAAGCCCTTTTGAGGGGTTCATTCCCACTCATGGCCTCACAACAAGGAGAGGTATCCCCACCCTAAAAAGGCATGGTTCGTTCTCCGCTCCTGTCCTTAGCATTATCTCAATATTCTCATTGGTACCCTTTCTTGGCTTACACAAGCTCTCTTATAACTTATTGCGCCTCGGGCTCTGATGTGGTTAACATCCTTGGCTCGTAGGCTCTTAGTGCTTAATGTCTCAGTTCATTATTTGTACTCTTACTCATCTGTAGGTTATCCTCATAAACTTCTGGTCCCTTGGAACACCATCAATCATTAGGTTACATACAAATGTAGTATCGGGTTTATGGTAATTGTTACATCCTGCTTCCTGCTATGGAAGTTGTTCAGGTGATCTGAGGTTACTTAATGTCTTTGACAATACTGTCATTTTACTAGACTTATGTCTTTTGGCAATTAAGGATAAGTTCGTATTAGGCGTTTGCCTTACGGTGTCCAAGTTGGATATCATCCTGGCATCTTATACTTCTATCTCAACGCTTCGTTCAACTTCCGTTGACTACGCCACCCGTTGATGATCAATCATACTTGGGTATTAATGAGTTAGACGAACAGTACTAGCTGTCATTCATCAGTTTGTTCGGCTCGACTATGCCCGCTCTGTGGGGGTAGTCCTCTGAGCTTTCCTTTTCCAGGGTTGTACGACTTTAATTCTTAGTAGGTTATAGCTTATGTTTATTTCTTTTATCCTTGATTTCCGGGTTTTCCAACATCTTCATTGAAGAATGTTGTTATTGGTGTCCTTAATGGTCACTCTGAGAGTCTTATCCCGTTTTCGTTGTAAGTCGATGCTTCACAGTCTCAATAGTATCTTATAATACATCCCTTGTATATCATTGCTTATATAGTGTTTTTGCTCGCAATACCGAGCAATCTCTTAGGTTTTCCCCTTGGAGTTTGGTGTGTCTTACCATACTGTGTTGTTGTTGTAGTGGGTTATACCGTTGCTAATTATATGGTTTAATATTTCATCTAAGCTCAGCTCCCTGCTGGCTGATGTGTCGGTTCATCTCATCATGGTCAGGCCGTCAGGCCCTTCCAAGGTCCTATTTTCCTGTTCTTATGGTTTTACAATCCGGTGTTAATATGTGTTACAACTGTAGCGTTCTCCTATCTTGCCATGATGGCTTTCCGTGTGGCTTAACCGTGGTAGCACTTGCCATAGCAAGTGCGCCATGCAGGATGGGTCATTGGTACAAGGTGCATCTGTAGTGATACTCCCTTCTAATTTCCATGTAATTGGTAGTCCTCGAGACTCCTTCTATAATCTCTTATTTTAGATAACCGACCATCCGGCAGTTTCCTTGTAGTTTGACAGTACTGTCATTATCAGGGCGTTCCTCTTTCTGAGAGAACCCCTTAATATTTTTATGTCTTAATGCTCGCTCCTGTCTCCACACATTTGTTGTGGTTATTAAGTAATAGTTCTTCTAGGCACTACATGTAGTCCTATTTGGTATACAATTTGTATGTTTCCACCGTTCGTCCTCATTATGTCGCAGGTTTGTAACCTTTTCATTGTATGGGGTTTGGAGTTCCCGGTTCTTAACTGGACTTTCCAGTAATCTCAATCCTCATGCTCTGTATTATCATACTGTTATGCTCCTTCGGACCACTGTCCGGTACTCATGTCGTTTCCCTTTTCCTTTCTATTGCACCCGTAGTGCTTTCCTTATCATTGGTATGCGGGTTATTTCGACTGCGTAGCATGTCGACCCATGTTGCCGGTAATTACCGTTCCTTACTGATAGTTCCATAGGTAGCGCCTGTTTCTGTTGATGCGCTCCATTTAAAATCTCCCAGTTCTCCATAACTGTTGTACAACAAGTTGTTTCTCGTATTGCTTACTGTTAGCTAACTGCCAGATCGGGTTTCCCCGAGTAAGAGAAGGCTTTCTTCTCTCTGGCGTTTGTTCCACATATTTAGGGTTAGGGATGTGGAGGGCGGGCCTAGGCACTATGGATATCCGGTAAACACCGGGAGTCCTGGCTAACGCACCTCACACTCTATCTCTAACCCTTAACCCATAACTCAATCTCAACCTCATATCTCCTAAGTTCGGTATTTCTTGTCTTCAGAGCGTAACTACGCTCTGATACCACTTTTTGTAACACCCCAACTCAATCCAAATGTGGTCTCGCAACTTAACAGTATATATATAAACATATCGCAGCGGAATTCTTTACAAATCCAGGACCTTGCCACGGTCTGACTACAGAATATACCGAACATTAGTGCAACAACCTTAAACATTTACATATCCTTCTTACAACCCCCTCACATCCTATACATCTTACTAACTCATATTGCCATACGAGTGTACATGCACAACTCGTAGGCCACTCTTAACCCTTAACACTTGTATCCTCTTCTTACCCTCGCGACGGCCGCTTCCTGTTGTACCTGTGTAGTAAAAACAGCCCCCAAAGGGGGTCAGCACGAATGTTGGTACGATCCCCTCATGGCCCCCAAGCTAACGTGGCTACGACGACTAATTGTCGATAGCATGGAGGTTGATTGGATGCACAACATAATAGTAAATGCTGTAAACACAATCCATTTATGAACAATCAAAGTTCACGCACAATGAACGACTTAAACGCGTTCCCTTAAATAGAGAGTTAACTATTTAACTCCTTAAGTAATGTTCCCTCCTAATCTTAGTCCATCCTTATCTCACCTCACTCTTAGTCTTATCTTAATCTTAGAAACAACCATCCTTTAATAAGGAGGGGATGTAACTTACCTTAATCTGAATAATACAAACCATCCTTAAAAAAAGGAATGGTTGCAACTTACCTTAACCTCACCTTAATCTTAATCTTAACTTAATCTTAATCTTAACGATACAAATCATCCTTTAAAAAGGAATGATTGTAACTTATCTTAATCTTAACTTATCTTAATCTTAATCTTGATAATACAAATCATCCTTTAGAAAGGAATGATTGTAACTCATCTTAACCTTAACTTATTCTCAGAATACGAACCGTTCCTGGAGGGGAATGGTTGTAGCCTAAGTCCAAACCTGGGATTTAGGTGATCCCACCGCACCATCTTAATGCCACCTACCCTGGACGGGAATCCAGCGTAGCTGAGCCGGCAACCGGCCCTAGGCTACAAGTCCGAAGACAAGTCCTTATTCGGAGGTCGAATCTGCTATAGATAACGACCCCCTTTCCTTAGCATGCATGACCGGAGATCGGTCCCGGGTTTCCTCACTCAAGTTCCAGTTAGTAGTAATCTCAAACCCTGTTTGTCGGTTAACCTCTTTCGGTTCATATCGTCCCTTATTAGGGGCGTTCCTTAGTCTCACTCAATTCCTTACTAAACATTGGTTAGTAAGTTCTCACGGTATGTTGTGTTAGTTTTCAAACATCACACAACAATACAATATATATATAATATGTTCCGGTTGCATGCTTTATCTTGTTTAGTGAGCACACAAAACAAATAGCACACAAGCCGAGGGACACCTCGTTAGCAAGCAGGTCACAAGAGAACTGTACCGTTCACCGTTGGTCGTTCGGCTGCTTACTCTCTTCCGGAGTCCAAACTCCCAAGTCCTAAAACATTCATTCAGTTTTAGGTTGTTAATCACTTAACTTAGTATGACTTACTTAACTTGTTTAACTTACTTAATTCTTAATGATCCCCACCTAACACCTCTTAGGTCTTACAAACTTAATCTTAAACTTTCAAGTTTATACTTAACTTAACTTAATCTCTTAAGTTCTTAGGGTCCCAATCATTACTACCCTACCAAAGGCATACCTTATTACCCATTGCCATTCTTAGAATTCAAAATTTATTTTTTTTTTATTTTTTTTT
Source organism: Limonium bicolor (assembly GCA_023374045.1). Lineage (NCBI taxonomy): Eukaryota > Viridiplantae > Streptophyta > Magnoliopsida > Caryophyllales > Plumbaginaceae > Limonium > Limonium bicolor. The sequence goes on from CM041778.1 coordinate 348,267,221, forward strand.
ATGCTCGACCGGACTTACCGACCGGACTTGCCAAGTCCGGTCCATTCCAGTACCCTTTACCGTTTGAAAATTCTACCCCGACCGGACTTACAAGTACGGTCCTATGTCCGGTCGATTCCAGAGACTTATTACCGTACAAAATTCATGCCCGACCGGACTTGACAAGTCCGGTCCCATGTCCGGTCCATTCCAGAAACATTTTCCGGTAGTGTAACAGAGCCCGACCGACCTTGCAAGTCCGGTCCTAAGGCCGGTCGGCTCCAGAAATTTGTTTCTAAATTCTCTTTCAACTCCATACTTCTCCTCATATATTCTAATATGTTATAACCTCATTTGGGCACCTCAAATACACCTTAAGCCCTCCTTTAAATACCTTAAATCATCCACCAAGATCCACCTTAGTCATTATGCATTTTCCTTGTAATAATGCTAACACTTGTAATGCTTTCCTCTAGGTTTCTAGGTGGTGGTTCATACCTAATGTAACCACTATGCCAAATGTTTTCTTCACCACTATAACATCATCTCCCAAGCATCTTTCACCATCGAAAACCCTTTTATGCACTTACTTAAGGTTCCTTCCTAAGCTTAAGCTTCCATCCACCAACACCTTATTTCCTTCATAGTTGTTTACCAACATTTGACTAAGTCCTACATGCTCAATTACATTCTCTTGATTCCCAAATCCTCCAAGGTAATGCCTAAGTCATTATGACTCATTACCACACTTTATCTCACCCCCTTTTTCATCAAGACAACCTCTAAAACTTCCTAGTACATTAATTCCCCTTAGAACACATTCAATTCACCTTAATCATTACACCTTCTCCTTAAACTTATGCACACTTCCTATATTTCTCATCTCATGATTTTGGTGTGCTCAAAACACTCACCATTCCTCTAACTCCTCCTAGACATCTCTAGGTCATCCTAAACCTCAAGGACTCCTTAGTTAACAAATCTCCACTCAAATTCCTCATAATGATTCCTAGTAAATCCTAGGTCATAATAGTTCACCACCATCGCCTAAACACTTATTTTCTACTCAAATTTTGCCATAGCACCTCTAGCATCATAGCATGCCCAAACACATTATTTTCCTCATTTAACCATCTCACACACCTCAAGTTCTTTCTCATCATATCTCATCACCCAAACCAACTCATTCATAACAAACTCAATATTTTGCAATAATCTTAAATTGCGTAGCACTAAGGCTCTTAAATGACATGGCTCTTAGGCCCTTAAATGACTTAAACTTAAACACTGAATTTCCCACATATATAAGCTTTCAACCTGCAAATACACTCATCAATCTCATAGTAGTTATAATGCTCTTAAAATCCACCTTAAACTTCTATTACTAACTCATTCTCATTAGCTCCTTAACCACAAGTTCATAAGCTTGTTTAAGTTCTTTTTCTTAGGTTATATAACCCAATACACAATGTAAGCTTTAAGCCACATTGGTATTTATCTAAAACTCATTCCTTAATCTTAAACCACCATTAGGTAAGCATTTTACCTTGTTTTCTCAAGCTTATCTTAATCTCCTCCTTAGGCCTTCTTCTTGCATAGATCTCGGCCACCACTTAAATTCCTTTTGCCAATGTTCTAATCAATATTTAAGGACTCATATGAGTACTAAACAATGCACTAATCTCGAGGAATGAAAACCTAGGTTAGAAATGTGTTCTAAGGCATAAAAGTGGATGATTACCTTTGAAGTCTCAAGGTAGACTTTGGCATTGAATGAAATAGGACCTCCACTAGTCCTTGGTGAATAAATCAAGCTAGAACAAGGCATAAAAACATAGCCCCATGAGAAAGAATTTTCGGCCATGTATAAGAAATGATGGAAACATGGTTTTTCTTACATTTTCTTTACCTTAAGAGAATGGAGAAGCTAATGAGCTCTTCAAACTTGATTTTCCTCCATCAATGGAGTTTTCTCATGGCACCAAAATGGAGCTTTGAAAGATTTGAAAAGATAGAAAGATAGGTCTTGACCTAACTAAGAATAATATGTGTTTAGTTTTTGATTTGGAGCAATATTGTGTATTTGGTAAGTGATTGAAGATGGAGAACCATGGGGAAGCAACACTCTCGGTTTTGGAACAGAGAGAAGAAGAAGAAACCGTGGGTGAAGGAGAGAAATGGAGAATAAAGGAGAGAAGTGAGCTAATATAAGATATTTGCTTTATTAAAGCAAATAGTAACTTTCTTACTTACTCTTCTTTTCCTTTCTTATTTGATGACTCATGTAGTGACTCACCTCCCTTAGAAAACCGGCCACCCTCTTAAATAAGGCTAACATGGTCTTTGTTGACCAATTAATTGACTTATGTTGATTAAAACTTAAACTAGTCACTAAATAGTTACTATTCACTAAACAAGGCACATAATCGGGAAATTTTTGATTTCCCATTGATTTAGACCTCCTAATGTGATACTAATTAGTACACATGTTGATTAAAGAGTAATGATGGACATTTAGCCACTCAAAACTCAATTCTAAGACAATTTCTCAAAAATGTGCTTTAAGACTTCTTAAAGCACATTTTGTGTTTTAACTTGTTTTCAAGCTTGGTTTTCTTTGCTAATTGATTTAAAATGACCATTATAATATTACTAAGGTCTTACCATGATATTTGGGTACTCACCCAAGTCTCTCCAAGCTTAGAGCACGTTTTTGCCCTGATTGCCCTTAAGGCACTTTCTTGTGTTTTCCTTGGTTTAAATCGTCTACCAATCTTTCTAAGGCATATTTTAGCCTTACTACATCATGATTTGATGTTTACTTAGCATACATAGGTTTGGGGTATTTCATATAGTTTATTAGATATAAGTCCAAATAATATAAATTTAATACCATTGTTCATCATAATTCGAACTCTTCAAAGTTCAAACTAAGACCAAACATGATTATGTTTTGATAAATTTTAAATTTTTTATTTTTTGTATGTACATATGTTTTAAGATTCATGTGAATCTTAAGTTTACGAAAAGTGAATCAAAAGTTGTTATATAGTGAATCAAAGGTTGTTAAAAAGTGAATCAAAGAGTTGCGTAAAAGTGAATAAGAGGTTTTAAAAAAAGTGAATCTCATAAACAAAGATAGTTTAACTAAAGTGATTCTGATTGTTTGACTAGTGTGAATCAGAGGTTTTAGAAAAGTGAATCAAAGGTTATTAAAAAGTGAATCACAAGTTGTTACAAAGTGAATCAGAGTAATAAGAAAAGTGAATCTCATAATCATAGATTGTTTAACTAAAGTGACTAAGAGGTTTAACGAATGTGAGTTAGAGGTTTTTATAAAAAAAGTGAATCATGAGTTTAAGAAAAGTGAATCAGAGATTGTAACGACCCCAAAACCACCCTAGGAGTTGAGGACGTTACACACCGCGTATCTATTACCAAATAACGTAAGGCTCTAACACACAAAACCCAAAACCAAAACTAAGTACACTTTTATTAACAAAATAATGTTTACGAAGCTTAATGTTTGCAAATACAAATCGGAAACCAAACCAAACTGCAAAACGAATCCAAACTTCAGAAGGACATCAAGCCATAACTACAAATACAACGTAAAAGGCGAAAAAGAAAGTAAAGCGGGTTCTTTAGAGGTAGCTTAAACCTGCAAATCAGATGGAAATAGGGGTGAGCCAAACTATAGCTCAGCAGGTGATAAACTTTATCAGCTGAGCATGCTCAAAACTAATACTGAACATATACATATACTTATACGAATATATAGCTTAACAAAACAGACCACAAGTCGAAGCGAAAATCAGACAGAGGGAGAAGCTTTCCCAAATCAGATAAGGAGTAGATCAGAACAGAAACAGAGAGCTTAGGAAAATAGAGGTGGGACACTTGACACCAACTGACACATCAGAAGCGCAAACACAAAAGCCCTATGGATCCGCAGATCCCACACATAAGTCGTTGAGATGACTATGGACCCGTCGGTTACTAAATATCCAGGGGACCGTGAGAGAGAAAACAGAAGGGAACCCGAGGAGCAAAATAGAAGGAATTCCTACGCAGCATGCTACGGGACATCCCAACCCAACTATCCAAGGCTCAAAAGCTAAACATCTAGGTCCCAAAATAGAAACTTTGCAAAACAGAGCAGAAGCCTTTAACCGAACAGGACTGATCACAGAAGTAAATCAAACATATCGGAAGTCTTAACAAAATGAGAGTCGCATACCGACTAACACATACGAAAGCCAAACAGACATCAGAGGCACAAACGCTCCTTTAAAGCATGACAAAGGTCATAAACTTAAGGAAGGTTTTAAGAATGCAAAAACTCACTTTCACAGGCTAAAATACATCAAAACAGATAGTACACACTGAAAGGAAACCAACACCGCAAACGGCACTCAAAACGGGGTTAAGACGAAGAAGTTATGCAAAAACATACTAGTGTCCGAACATGCATCCAACCTTGCATGTTTGGACACAAGCCGAGGACAGAAATTACACACGTCTGGACTTGTGTCTGGACTTACATGTCCAGAAAAAGTCTGCAAGACAGGAAGATGTGCGTCCAAACTTATGTCCGGGCTTATATGTTTGGACACAAGTCAAATAGTAACCCCGAAGTTTGTCCTCGCTTCACATCCGGACATACATGTCCAGACGGAAGTCTGGACACCACACAGAACACAGTAAATCAAAGGCGTCTGAAGCCACGTCCGGACTTACATGTCAAGACGCAAGTCCAGACACTATAAAAACTACAGAAAACAAAGTCGAAGCAGAACCAAAACATATCCAAAATCTCCATAGCCAAAGCATAATTCTGCTTAGCAAAATAGCAATACAAAACACACTTCCCACGGGGCTTTGAGCATCGAAAGCGCAATTAAAAAACAGAACAAAACTTCACAAATCAGTGAAACATACAAACATATATGGAAAACATGCAAAACCGAAATCCCCGTGGGCAAACACACACAACCGAATCCATCTACCACCTACCTCACATCCGACGCAAATTCATCTCTACGGACCCGACAACAATATCTACTCGAATCTCTACACGGAGTCACAAACACTTGAACAATCAAAGAAGAATGAAATTAGGAAAATGGGCAAGGGACTTGGAAGAAGAACGACATCCCAAACTTGAAATCCTCACACTCGGGATTGACTGACTCAATTCATCGACGCTGAAGCTAGAACACCAGACTAATTAATTTACAAGATGAAGGAATTGTGAAGAAGATAGCAAGGGATAGAGAAGGTTCTGTAGAACGAGAGTTCAAAGGAGGAGGAAGAAACTGTAGTGATTAAAGAGTGAGAAATTAAATGGGAAAGAATAAAATAAGAGTTAGGAAATAAATAAGAATTTAGTTTTCCAACTCCATAATTAATAACAAAGCCAAAACGACAAGACTAACCCTTCTTTCTCCTAACTTAGGAAATATGTCGCTGATGACATAATCCCACTAAAATAAAATAAGAATGTTATTAAGCTCCCTTGTGAATTTGCAACAAGATGAAATAAAATAAAAAAACAGGGGCAGAACATTATACCCCCCTTAAAATGAATTTCTTCCTCGAAATTCGATGAAACCTGGAATATTAACAAATACAACACCTTGTGCTGGAATATTACATACATCAAGACATACAAAGAACCTCACAGATCGAAAGGTCACCCTCAGATTGACACTCAGAACATAACCCTCAAACTGATAGACTGACAGAAGGACAAGCAGATTACTAACACAGCTCTAGGGCACAGATGGAAACACTTTCACATCTCAGAAACTCACATCTCACAGAGCTAACACTTAGAACTGATAACTGGTTCACTAACGGAAACTATGAAACAAGATAAGTAAGAACTTAGCCTAAATAAGGAGCCACACTCCCCAAAGCTAACTCTTAGAACTCGCTAGCAAAAGAACGAAGCCGAAGGTTACTGAAGGCTACGCCTGAAGGAAGTTGAACACACCCAACCTATTGCTAACTGACTGATCAAAGGCACGAAGCAAAGTTCCAAAACACAACCTCAAAGCAAAGGAACACCATACATCTTAGAAGCTCGCATTTCGAGGAACTAGCACTCAAAATAACTAGCAGACTCACTGACAGAAAACGCAGCCAAAGATCACATACTCACCTAGCCTTAGGGCATCGAAAGGATGCTCACACTCTTAGAAGCTCTAACTCTACACGGTCACCCACTCGAACCACCAACCAGATCACTCACTTACAAAAAAACGAAGCGAAGACTTGTAAGGGAATACTACGAACACTAACACCTACTGAAGAGATCTCAAGTCCAAAAGCTCGGACTCACAGAGAGCTAGCACATTGGCCTCATAAGCTGATTCACTACAAAATGGGTAGAGCAAGAGATTATAGAAGGCTAAGCTTGAAGGAACCTGAACAACATTCAAACCCTTCAGACTCACACCACACCACACTGAACTCACAATACCAACTCACATCTAAAACGCAGAACTCCCAGACTGAACTCACATAACAACATGTAACCTAACAACTCATAGCCCACACTCACAGCACATCCACCTAGAACTAAAGCACAGACCTAGCCGGATCACACAACCGAAGCACTCCTAAATCCACATCACCACTCATCACCTGAGCTAAACTCATCTAAACTCACATACATCTCACAACCCAGACACATCGCACTAGCTCACGTCTCAGAACACAACACAGACCCACCACACAAGCACTCTAACAAACCGGAACTCACATTCGTCATCCTTTTCATAAGGACCCGTCTCCCTTAGACTCAGACTCAAAGCACGGAAATCATACAAACAAACAAACACTAGGTTTTCGCTGTGCCACTCTAATGGCGGACAACCACAGAGCAGAAGCACTCAAAAAACTCCAGGAAACAATTAAACCAATTAGCAAATAGCGGACAATCATGTAGCAGACAGCACATAACACATAATAGACAATGACACAGAAGTGTAGACACGCAGACACCCTTAAAACCCAAAGAAAGCCAAACATCGCTCTGATACCACTAAATGTAACGACCCCAAAACAACCCTAGGAGTACGTTACACACCGTATATCAATTACCTAATAACACAAGGCTCTAATACACAAAACCCAAAATCAAAACTGAGTACACTTTTATTAACAGAATAATGTTTATAGAGCTTTATGTTTGCAAATATAAAGCGAAAGCCAAACCAAAGTGCAAAACGAATCCAAACTTCTGAAGGACATCAAGCCACAACTACAAATACAATGCAAAAGATGAAAATGAAAGTAGAGCGGGTTCTTCAGAGGCAGCTTAAACCTGAAAATCAAACGAAAATAGGGGTGAGCCAAACTATAGCTCAGCAGGTGATAAACTTCATCAGCTAAGCATGCTCAAACTAATACAGAACATATACATATACTTATACGAATACATAGCTTAACAAAACAGATCATAAGTTGAAGCGAAAATGACAGAGGGAGAAGCTTTCCCAAATCAGATAAGGAGCAGATCAGAACAGAAATAGAGAGCTTAGCAAAATAGAGATGGGATACTAGACACCAATTGACACATCAGATTGGCAAACACTAAAGCCCTATGGATCCGCAGATCCCACACATAAGTCGTTGAGACGATTATGGACCCATCGGTCACTAAATATCCAGGGGACCCTGAGAAAGAAAACAGAAGGGAACCTGAGGAGCAAAACAGAAGGAATTCTTGCGCAGTATGCTACGGGACAGCCCGACCCGACTATCCAAGGCTCAAAAGCTAAACATCTAGGTCCCAAAACAGAAGCTTTACAAAACAGAGCAGAAGCCTTTAACCGAACAAGACTGATGGCAGAAGCAAATCAAATAGATCGGAAGTCTTAACAAAATGAGAGTTGTATACCGACTAACACATACGAACGCCAAACATACATCAGAGGCACAAACGCTTCTTTAAAGCATGACAAAGGCCAAAACTTAATGAAGGTTTTCAGAATGCAAAAACTCACTTTCACAAGTAAAACACATCAAAATATATAATATACACTGAAAGAATACCAACACCGCAAACGACACTCAAAACAGTGTTAAGACGAAGAAGTTATGCAAAAACAGGCCCATGTCCTGACATGCGACCGACCTTGCATGTCGGACACACGCCGAGGACAGAAATTACACACGTCCGGACTTGTGTCCAGACTTACATGTCCAGATAAAGTCCGCAAGACAGGAAGATGAGCGTCTGAACTTGTGTCCGACTTACATGTTCGGACACAAGTCAAACAGTAACCCCGGAGTTCGTCCTCGCTTCACGTCCAGACACCACACAGAACACAGCAAATCCAAGGCGTTCAAAGCCACGTCCAGACTTACATGTTCGAACGCAAGCCCGATACTGTAACAACTGCTGAAAAACAAAGTCGAAACAGAACCAAAACATCTCCAAAATCTCCATAGCCAAAGCATAATTCTTCTTAGCAAAATAGCAATACAAAACACACTTCCCACAGGGCTTTAACGCATCCAAAACACAATTTAAAAATTTAACAAATCTTAACAAATCAAAGAAACATACAAACATATACGAAAAACATGCAAAACCGAAATCCCCGTGGGTGAACACACACTCCTGAATCCATCTACCACCTACCTCACATCCGACGCAAAGCCATCTCTATAGACCCAACAACAATCTCTACTCGAATCTTTACACGGAGTCACGAACACTTGAACAATCGAAGAGGACTGAAACCAAGAAGATGAGCAAGTGACCTGGAAGAAGTACAACATCCCAAACTTGGAATCCTTGCACTCGGGATTGACTGGCGCTAATCATCGACGCTGAAGCTAGAACACTAGTCTAATTAATTTACAAGTTGAAGGAATTGTGAAGAAGAGAGCAAGGGAGGGAGAAGGTTCTATAGTATGAGAGTTGAGAGGAGGAGGAAGAAACTGTTGAGATTAAAGAGCGAGAAATCAAATGGGAAAGAATAAAATAAGAGTTAGTGTGAGCCTTGATTTTTAAACCCTATCCTATGTTGATTAGATTGATTAGGATCTAGTCGGGTTTTAGGTCCACTTATAACCTAAGATTAATTACTGTGTCATATAACAATAATTATTAAAACCTAAGCTAGCTCACTAGAACCTATTATGAGTCGCCACCTAATTTTAACCTAGATGAAATTAGGAAAGGAGAGTTCGGGTTCGGGGGCTTGGTATACGACTTATTTAGGGTTCAATTACTTTCATTACCCTTAGAAGTCGTTTTTCCTCTACTTAGTTTAATTACGGCTTATTACGAGTCGTTTTAACCTAAGTACGCGAGCTTCTATTTTTTTGTGTTTTTTAGCAATTTTTGACAGAAAATAAAAGTGAAAATTGCAATTACCTAAACTAGGGTTTCGGAGGCAAAATTAGGTCAAATTGTGTTTCCGTCCGTAGCCACGGACCTAATGTCCGTAACCACGGACCCTAGTTAACCTATTTGAAAATAAAAGTCGAATTAAACAGAAAACGAAAATTTGAAAAGTCTGGGGCCACGGACAGGATGTCCGTAGGCCCGGACATAGTTTAGGTAAACCTAAATTTTTAAAATTTTAAAATCCCGCCGCCGTCCGTGGGTGTCTGTGGCCACGGACAACCCGTCCGTGGTCCCGGACCACCCACGGACAGGGGTTTTCAAGTGGTTCCCGACGGTGTTTTCAGCTAAAAAATTATGTACGTGTAGCCTGAAAGGTATACAATATGTTAGTAATGGAAAGATCTCAGTTTGAAGCCAAATTCAATGCGAAACTTAACAAACAAGTAATTGGGCAGAAGCCAAGTGAAGTCGTGGAGAATCAAAATAATAAGGTCCCAACCTGTTTTACCTTCGGATTTGAGGTGTTTCTTCACGTCGGGTGTCTTTCGGTGGCTCCAATGGTGCCGGTTCCGGACTGAGTTCGACCCGAGCTTCTGGTTGTTGGTTGTTCTTTCTGTTCTTCACGTTTTGGTGGTGTTTATGTGGGATTTTGATGATTATTGGTGCTTTGGGGATTGGAAAATGAGTTTAGATGGTGATTTCGGGGGATTTTCGGTATGATTCGGGTGGCCGGGTGTTGGAAAACGTGAGAGAGAGAGAGAGAGGAGGTTGTGCCTTCTGACTTCCTAGGGTTCTTGAGCTTATTAGATTCTCCCTTTATCAAAAAAACCTATCCCTTTATATAGACTTTCTTAAAGATAAAGAAAATCTAGTAAAAGTAAGATTCTTTGACATTTTAATTAAATGACTTCCCAAAGGAATTGTGCTGTGAAATTTTAACCACGTGTCAAGGATGGCAATTGTGATTTTTCTGAAGTGGAATCGGATTTTTTAAATGTTGGACCTTTTTAAATTGAATTTCTCGTCAGATTCAGTCAGAAATTACTAGAATATTATTGGAAATTAGAAAAATCAAAATTCCAACGCCATTATGCTTAAAATGTCATCCTCTATCATGGGTTAAAATTTCAAAGCATTTCAAGCTGATTTGGGCATCTTTTGGAGGAGAGAGAAAGCCTATAGGAGGAATTAGGAACCTTAAAAATTACGAAAACGCCCCTAACAACGACGAAACTGCTCCCCATGCTCTGGAATGTGTCGATCGAGCCGGAATCTCTCATTACTTGATCGAAATGACCCTCACAACACTAAAGCCTCGTAGACCCTAACCAGGGGGGTCAAAATTTTGGGTATAACAGATTGCCCCCCATCAACTAGACTTTGTAATGGATGTGAAAAGTCTGGTTGATGCTTGAGTGATGCCCCAAAATTTTGGATTCCACAGAATCCTCCATGTTGTCCGAATCCGCGTTGACTACGTCCAGCTATTCGGAGGTGCTGACTTGAAATACCCCGTAATTAAAAATAGTGATTAATTAGGCTAATAAGTAATTTAGAAGCTTAATTAAGTATAAATAATCATGAGGGAACAAATCCCGAAGAAAACGGATCCTTAAAACGGATTAAAATCACTAATGAACCTTAAAGCACGTTTTTCGAGGTAACCGGGAAAACGTGTCTTTAAGTGGGTCAAATAGACTCGTAACAATTTTGGTCAACTAAGTAATCATTAATAAATATTAGTGAAGCTTTAGAACCAATAAAATCAATAAAACGAGAAATTTGTAAAAACTGTCAAAAACGGGAAGTTGTGGGGTAGAAACATAAATAACCAAAACTTATGTGCCCACTTTTAAAATAAAAAGTGAAAGTTGTGTGTGTGTGGGCTGTACTAGCCGATGGGCTTCTCCCCCCTCTCCCACACTCTCTCACACACTCACTCTCTTATTTGCAAAACAACAAAATAATTAAAACCAAAAAGTAACTACACTACTTTACCCCACACTCTCACATTCTCTCTCTCCTATCCCTATTCCCCCTTCTCTCACGTGAACCATCCCCCTCACTTACTCTCTTCTTCCTCCTTCTTCCATGCGATTTCCATGGAGAAATAAGAAAACCCCCACAAACCTCTCTTCTCTCCTCTTGTAACCCCCTCAAACCTTCTCCAAAAATTGTAAAAACTACACCATTGTCTTCCTCTCCTCAAGAGCAACATTTCCCTCTTTTCAAAATCCGGAAAAGAGCATTTTCGTTTTTATGGGTATGCCCCATTTGGAGCTTCAAGACCACCATTAGAAGGCCCTCATTCTCCTTGTTCTATTGAGGTAAAAATATTCTTAAAAACTTCATCTTTTACTAGCCTCAAGGGCAAAACGAAAATGTAAACTAAAACCCTTGCTTGCTTCTTTATGCTAGCCGATTTTGGCCTTGTTGGTGGAGTTGGAATTTTGTTCTTGAGCCATTCCAAGCTTCATTTACACCCTTACAAGGTAATGAGGTTTCTAAACCCTAGAACTTACATTAAGCTTAAATAATGTTAGGGTTAGTGTTAGTATTGAATGTGTGTGTATGTATGGGTGATAATATTAGATTTGTTGAAGTACCAAAACCGGTAGAGAGAGAAAGGAGAAGCAAGAAAGAAGGAGAAAGGAAAACTAGAAGAAAAACAAGGTAAGGATACTCATTTGTGTAGCTTTGTAAATGATAATGTAACAGATTTTTAGTAGTACAAATTGGTATTGAAAAATGGTAATGTGATAGTAGTGTAATGTGTAGGAAGAAACAAAGTTCTAAACCCTCAAAAGACATTTTAAAAACTGTTACAAACAGATTGGGAATGAGATGTTGAGTGCAGGAATTTTTGGTAGTGTTTAGTGTTGGAAATGGTATATGAAAGCCTTGTGTATTGATGTTGTTGAAAACAGGTGGTATGATCATTTATGTGAGTGTAAACAATGTGGTGAGAGTATAAAAATATAGGGGAGACTATGGCGAAATTTACAAAGGAATAGAACACTTAGTGAATGGGAAACTAGGTGAATAAGGTGGTTTGTAACAGATTTTGTTAGAGAAAGATAGAGGATATATTAGGAGAGATAGTTAATGTAGTTATAATGTATTAGAGGTGTTAGAAATGACAGTAGAAGAGGGAGTGGTAGAAGGGGAGTGTTAGTATCAAAATCTGTAGCAAAATGCATTAAGGGAGAAAACAAGGTGAGTGTTGAATAGAAACTTAGAGAATTGTGTGTATAAGTTAGTATAGAATTGTGTAATGAATTAAGAAGTGAATTAGCATGATTTAGAGTGTTTAAATGGTACTAAAACATGTTGGGATGTATGTAGGAAGATTGGGGAAGTAATGGGTAAAAGATAGAACTGAAAACAGAAATAAAAATGCAAATACTGGGCCGGACCGACCTTGAGACCGGACTTGCAAGGTCGGTCGAGCCCAGATTTACAAAGACGGGAAAGCTTCTGGAATGGACCGAACTTGCGACCGGACTTGCAAGTTTGGTCGGACCAGAAAATTCTCTCGTCTGTAACCTACTGGAATGGACCGACCTTGCGACCGGACTTGCAAGGTCGGTCGACTCAAAACTTTTCTGTCTTGTAAGCTACTGGAATGGACCGACCTTGCGACCGGACTTGCAAGGTCGGTCGGGCTAAAATTCGCCTGTAACGAAACTTACTGGAATGGACCGACCTTGGGACCGGACATGCAAGGTCGGTCGACTCCAGAATTTCGAAACCAAAACTTACTGGAATGGACCGACCTTGGGACCGGACTTGCAAGGTCGGTCGGCCCTGAAATTTTCCAGCGTAATTCCTTACTGACTTTGACCGACCTTGGGACCGACCCTGGGTAAGGTCGGTCGAGTCATTCAAAAAAAAATTAATTAAATAAAAATTATATCTAAGTATGTATGTATACCCACCTATACATATGTGCATATAAATGTAAGTATACCATTGTTAAGTAATTAGGAGTAAACAAATAAAATGTAAGTATTGGAAATGCAAAGACTTAGTAAGTATGGATTAGTAAACGTAAGAGTAATGAGCTAAGTTAATGATGGCCATATTAATCATTCAATTGTATATGTATAAAATAGGATTTGATTTGTGACACCGGAAGAACGTTTGGAAACACGTACGACGGTGAACGGTATGAATTCCTCATGCCCCGTATGCTATCTTGGTTACTCTGATTTGTGTGTTGTGTGCTAATTGATCACCAAATAAGATAAATGCACGAATCGGAGTTACCATGCTTACTTGTGAATATGTAGTGTTGTAATTGTTGTATATTTCTTTTAAACCATAGTTTGTATAATTCATGAAATGTATGGATGATAATGAATGTGTGTATGCTTGTTGTATTGTATTGTGACCGATTATAATTGTGCTTGGGCTTCTAACTTATTCCTAACAAGCTAACCAATCTAACTCAAATTGGTAATTAAATTGGAATGAGTAGAAGTCCGATATAGTTTCGGCCACGCGTGAGGATGAGGAGACACAAGAGGTTGGATCCGATTCCTGACTCTTAAACTGGTCCGCGGCCCAAATCCCTTAAGTGGGTAGCATCCCGGATTGGTGAGTCAAGTAAATCCCGGAGGTGGGACGGAGTAGTCCCCAGGGCCGGAGGTCCCGACGACTTAACTTGAGTATAAGTAAGTAAGTAAGAATGAGTAAGTAAAGTAATTGAAAGTAAGTAAGTAAAGTAAGAGTAAGTAATGTGAAATGAGTAAAAGAGTAAATAGCATTCCGATTAACCCGGATGCGTAATTTGGCTAACCTTGTGAAGGTAAGTATTGTGAGCATTATTGTATTGTTGCATTGGAATGAATAATGTATTGTGAACGAATGTATGTTGTATGCAAAGCATGTATGTATGAAATAAATGAACAGCATGTTTAGTGGACGTCAAATAGTCGGCGTGCCCTAGCTAGCACGCGGTATATGCGGAGTTTATACGCAGCGTTTGCTGACCCCCTTGGGGCACCATTTTTACTACACGCAGGTACAAGAGAATGATGAAGGCCGTGAAGTGTTAGGGCTCGTTTCTTTTGATTTCTTTTTATTGTAAACAATGAATTGATGATTGGTGTACTGAGTAGTACATGGCTGTAGTTTTGGATTAGCCGGTGTACCATGGGGTACACCTTTTTGGGATACTGAGAAGGGATTTTAATTGGTATAGATGAGTAGTTGGTAGGTACTCATTCTTTTGGAAAGATTGGAAAGGGATGTAAGTATACACTTTAAATACTCGGTGATCCAGGAATGTAATATTGCTATCTTTGGTATTTGGTAAGTAATACAGTAGCTCGGTATACTATGTTCATCAGACCGTCACTGTAAGTAGTAATAGCCTTGCTAGCCGTATGGGCGGTTAGCGGCGTTGTATCACCGGCCGTAGTAGGTAGTATTTCCGCTGCAAGTAACTCTGGATTACGGGATGATTGGACGGTAAGCATAGGATTAGCGGTTGGGGTGTTACATGAATACCTAAGGAATAAGACGTTGTCGAGCTATTCTAAGGCGCTGACTACCTATAAGTGAAAATGTGCCAAGCTATTCTAAGGCGCTGATTACCTAGGTGACGAAAATGAAATAATGTCAAGCGATTCTGAGGCGTTGACTACCAATAACAAATGAAATTACGTCAAACTATTCTACGGCGCTGACTACCTATAATAAAAGAAATAAAGCAATGTCAAGCGATTCTAAGGCGTTGACTACCTATGATGTGAAAACTGTATGCAAATGCAAGAATGCTGAAATGCTAACGATGCTAATGATACTGATGCTGATGATGATGCTGATGCTGATGATGCTCGGATGCTTCTGAGGATCGAAACCCGTGTCAATGCACCTGGCTGGACCCAATGTGGACTTATTGCCATCGCCCCCAAGCCGGTGTGCAGGGATAACTCCTGGTAAAAACCCTGAGGACTTATTGCCTTTGCCCACCATTCGTTGATCCCAAAGTAAGTTGACATAACATAGGAGGATTTATTGCCATCACCTCGCCAACCTTTCTATTGCCAGGTCTTGTGACGTGCCTGGTTAATGCAACTAGGTCTTATGACGAGCCTATATGAATGAGATGAATACAATGTGTTTGATGAGAGTGGGTAAGCTAAAGGGTCTTATTACGAGCCTATAGGAATGCAACTAGGTCTTATGACGAGCCTAAAGGATGGTTCTAGGTCTTATGACGAGCCTAAGGAAGGATCTAGGTCTTATGATGAGCCTAAAGGAATGATCTAGGTCTTATGACGAGCCTAAAGGATGGTTCTAGGTCTTATGACGAGCCTAAAGATGGGTCTAGGTCTTATGACGAGCCTAAAGGAATGATCTAGGTCTTATGACGAGCCTAAAGGATGGTTCTAGGTCTTATGACGAGCCTAAAGATGGGTCTAGGTCTTATGACGAGCCTAAAGGATGGTACTAAGCGAAAATGTGTTGGGCGTATGATGAACGTAGAAGGATTAGGGCTTATGGAAAACCTGGAGATGGAAGGGCTTAGGACGGGCCTGTAGATGTTTGAATGTGGAGGAAGGGCTTAGGACGGGCCTGTAGAGGTTTGGTGTGGAGGTAGGGCGTTGAATGTGGAGGAAGGGCTTAAGATAGACCTGTGGATGTTTAAACGTGGAGGCAGGACTTAAGACGGGCCTGAGGAAATTTGATTTGGAGGTAGAGCTTAGGACGGGCTTGAGGAAATTTGATGTGAAGGTAGGGCTTAGGACGGGCCTGAGGATGCTTGATGTGAAGGTAGGGCCTAGGACGGGCCTGGGGGAGTTTGATGTGGAGGTAGGGCTTAGGACGGGCCTGATGGATATGAGAGGGGTTTGAACCTTTGGGTTTTTGGGCCTCAATCGGTGTCGTTGTTGCAATTGTTGGGGACCAACAATTGCCCTCAGTATTTTTCCTTAAGGCGATCTGAGTTTTTTTAGGACTTAATGGCAATCGATCGGAACGATCGACTGCCCCCAGTATTTTCTTTGATTAATTACGCAAAAACAACTCTCATCCTCACAAGGCCAAGGTTTATTTTGATGTGGTGCCTTCTATCCTACACTCAAAGTGTTTGATGTTTGCTCTCGTACCCTCCTTTTGGTCAAGACATCTCAACCATTGAATTTGACATTTGTTAGATTTACGCGTTCAACCTGTTACTTTCACGTGATTGGATTCACAACGATTAAGTCGGAAGTCTTTTGAGCTTATGACGTGGCTATGGGTGTGATGAATGACAAAAGGACCATGAAGGAATGTTTAGGATATGTGGAGCTATAAGGGTGACCAAAGCTGCAACTTGCACCTTCTTTCGGACCTGCCTTCTTCATCTTGAAGTCGTTTGGCTACTTCGTGATGACTTCGCTTATGAGCTTGGAACTTTGAGTTGTTCCTTGCACCTTCTCTCTTTTTCCTGATTTTGGATTTCTTCGAGGCTTTTCAGGTTTGCCTTTCTTTGAATCTCCTTTCCTTCTGGGTTCTTGTGTTTCCCGGTTTTGAACTTTGAGAGTTGTTTTTGATGTGAGCTCATTTGGATCCTGTGTCACTTTGGGACCATTTGCGGAACGTTTCGTCGTGTTGGTAGTAGTTTTGCTTCTTTGGACTTGTGAAGTTGTTGTTCGGAAGTCGGGCTCCTTGCTTCCTTTGGTCACCAGGTCGGTCGTTCATCATTGGCTGACTCGTTTGTGGAGCTTGTAGTGTTATAAAAGAGGATGTACACGAAAAGCTCAGCGGGGGTGCCTAGGGTTTATGTCTGGGTTCACAGGCTTTTTGGTTGTGTGGTGTTGTACCTAGGTGCTTCGTCATCCCTAATAGTTGTGTATCCGTTCTTTGTTACTTTTCATAGGTTTAAGCGTAAATTTACGAATTATCTCCTTCGGTCGGAGTCATGCCGTTTACCTCACCTTTGAATGTGACCTCTCTGGAGTCGTGTAAAAATGACACGCTCTTTCGCTCTTGGTTTTACCGCTCAAGACACTCTCGCGAAGTGTACACTCGAAGACTTGTTTGCACATTTAAACATTACCGTTCCTTAACTCAGATTGCCCCCAGTATTGTTGTGGGGTTTATTTAACAAACCTTAGAATGCCCAAATTGTTTATGGAGGGTGATTGCATGCGTGATGGTAAATGATGGTGGTGAGTGGTGATGGGGTGATTGATTTTTGTTCTTTTGGTGGCAGTAATTTTGTTTTTATGTGTCCGGTGAAATAGTAGAAATGATGGAATGCTGTGACATGTGTGGTGGCTGTAATGGAGGTGGTGAATGCTTGGATGGGAAGGTGATTTTGTACAAGAGGTTTCGCGAAAAACAAAGGTTTTCCCTTTTTTTGTTGCGGACATGCTTTATGAGCGAAAGTTTTTTTTTTCCTTTTTCTTTTCTTTTTTTTAGCACATGAACGAATGTATAAACATTAAAACATGAACGAAGAAGGAACTTTATTGATAACCAAAAGAAGTAACAATGACATCGAGTACCAACCAAATGGAAAAGAACAACTAAACTAACTACAGTAAGAAAGAAACTATGTAAAACAACCAAAGGAAAATAACAATGACTCCTAAAGACCCCAAAGCGGGAAGTAAATGACTAACTACCCCTAATCTGTGACCTATTCTTCAAGGAACATCCAATCAGGCATCGCTTCCTCCTTTGCCGTTCTTGCCGTATCCTGTAAACATGGGGAACATGAGCATATGAGTAAAGATGATAGTTCAATTGTTGAAATGAAAGATGGGTCCATTAACGCACTAAGTCCTTGACGACCAGGATTCGCTGCCGGAGATAGGGCGTCTGGGATTCCTTGGAGATCCTTGCCAAGGCCCTTACCCTCTTGATAACCATACTTCTCCATCATAACCTTCCCTGGTCCAACTTTAAGTTTCTGAAGAGTAGTTGGGTCGGACTGCTCTGGCACAACGCTGAACCTGTTTAGATGGGACGAACCCTCCTCTTCAACCATGCAAATAGGCAACTCCTTCTAATGTGGTTCACCTCTAACGATATGAACCTTCCCGTCTCTTTTGAACTTCAAACATTGATGCACCGTAGAGGGGACGGCCTTCAAATCTTGAAGGAAATCCCGTCCCAGAATCAGATTGAAAGAATGGGGAATTTGCATAACCAAGAACTTCACTGGATGAATAATCGTCCCAAACTTGAGTGGAAGATCCAGTAGGCCGAAGACATGTCTTGGGTTGTCGTCATACCCTCGTAACACTATTTGGAAAGACTCAAACTTGTCGTAACCCATACCCTCTGCCACTTTCAGAGGACAGATGACGTCCGCCCTGTGTCAATGAGGACATTTGGCACCTTGAAGGCCCCGCACCAAACAGTAATATACAATGCTTTTCCCGAGTGCTCGGAGATCTCGCTATCGTGAAAACTGATCTCCTCTTCCTGCTTTTGCCAAAGATCTGCGACCATCCTTTTCGGGGATAAACTTTCCTCTGGCCCGCCCAAATGTTTGGCAATGGCCCGTCGGTGCTCTGGTGAGATCGTAAGCAAAGACCAGATTGCCATGGGGATGGTTGTTGCCTTCAGCTTCTGAAGCAGTTCTCGTTCACCTGGGATTTCTTCAGCCACCGGGGGAGACAACATTCGCTCTTCCCCTTGCAACAGCTTTTCAGGTGATCCATAGTGCTTGCCTGACCGGGTAATGTGAGCACTTGCTGGGACAAAGCTGACCGTGGATGTGGGCTTCCGTCCTGCACCTCGTGCCGGCTTTTTGTCATCCCAGAAAACAGTAAAGGCAGCACACTGAACTTCGGATTCTGAAGTCTCGAGGTCATTCAAACGCTGATATCCCTGATCGATGAGGTCTTGGATCCGATGTCTCAACACTTTGCAATCATTGGTATCATGCCCCGCTAGCTGATGGTACCTACAAAATTGACTGAGCCTACTCCCCTTTCGTGTCTCTCCATGGCGAGGAATGAGCGGTCGTATTAGCCCTTCGTCCTGCAGCTCCTCGAAGGCCTGGCTTAAGGGACAACCAATGGGTGTGAATTCCCTTTCGGCTTTGTGGGGAAGCTCCGGTACTGGGGTTGCAATCTGGATTTTTCCTTCTTGGGCCAATAACAAAATTTTAGACCTCAAATTACGACAATTATCTGTGGAGTGGCCCGTGAGTAGGTGGAAACGACATAACTTCTCAGGATGTGCCCCTAGATGCCGCCCGCGAAACCGCGGGGCTTTGAGTTGGACTAACCTCCGCCCTAGAAGTACTCTCAGAATCTGACTCTGCGGCTGCTGCAGATCTACAATGGGCACCTGTGCGGCCTGCTCTTGTTGCGGTTCCTGGTTCTCTGGTGACTTGACCCCGTCCTCATTGGGGGCCCGATCTAAAGGGATGGTTTCCCCGAGAGCATGAATGAGAGCTCTCGCTTCCCTTGCAGCCGACACAAATCCTAAGCTTAGCTCTTCCAAGGCACTCTTGTGGATAAATTCTAACTCAGCTAGTTTCCCTATCAAATCCACTAGCTCAGCGAGCTGAGTACTTCGATCGTTAACTCCAGACGACATCCTAGCTGCGAAGGGTGCTGCCTGTTTTGAGCAAAAAGATAAGTCAGCATTGCGGGAGTGAGACTGGGACTAAACTTAGAAACACAGGCCGAAAATTAGTGCACTGCAATGAATACCGGACTCTAAAATTTTGGTAGGGTCTGCTCTGGACTAAACTTTTGGGTTATAAGATTTGTTGGTCTTACGAGAGGGTATTACAAGAATCTGGCTTGTAACAAGAATCAGCCTAAAGGACTTTCCACTTTTTTTTTGTTTTGGGGTGATAGAAGTATTTGAACTATCGAAACCCTTTAAATGTTTCATTTGGGCTATAAGAGATTGAAGGACTGATACAGGCATTGGGCCTGAGGCCCAGGAGAAAAAGAATATATGCACAGAAGTCTTACATAAGGAGGTGATGCAAATGTCCTCACAAAATAACTCAGTCCAACGGGTATAGGTCAATCCGGAGAGGTGCTTGGGGCGCGGGCCCAGGTCACCACAAAGGAATAGGGCTTGCACGCTATTCTCTTTGGGCTTCCCCATTTTTTTCACATCACCTGAAGGTGTGCGTCTACGATCGGGTCTTTGACTGACCAAACAAAGGGCTAGGTAAGGGCACTGCCAGGAAAACGCTTGGGGCTAAGGCCCAGGTATTAAGGGGGTGTGGTTAGACGACACCCTCCTCTTTTCCCCCGCTTATTCACATCACCCAAAAGGTGTGAGTCCCTGACAGGGGACCCTCAAATGGGTCCCGGGGTGAAATTGGTTTATGTGGACCCTCGCTCTCATATGATGCAAAGGTACAGAAATTTAAATTGCGCACAAAAGTTAATAAACAAAGTAATAAAAGCCATAAATAAACATTTTTCAAGTTAAGCCCTCTTTCTTAAAATTAAACAAGTTAATATTAAGAAGTTGTCCCCAGTAGAGTCGACAGTCTGTGAGCCTTGATTTTTAAACCCTATCCTATGTTGATTAGATTGATTAGGATCTAGTCGGGTTTTAGGTCCACTTATAACCTAAGATTAATAACTGTGTCATATAACAATAATTATTAAAACCTAAGCTAGCTCACTGGAACCTATTATGAGTCGCCACCTAATTTTAACCTAGATGAAATTAGGAAAGGAGAGTTCGGGTTCGGGGGCTTGGTATGCGACTTATTTAGGGTTCAATTACTTTCATTACCCCTAGAAGTTGTTTTTCCTCTACTTAGTTTAATTACGGCTTATTACGAGTCGTTTTAACCTAAGTGCGCGAGCTTCTATTTTTTTTGTGTTTTTTAGCATTTTTGACAGAAAATAAAAGTGAAAATTGTAATTACCTAAACTAGGGTTTTGGAAATAGAGGCAAAGAAGTGTTGGATACCAAAAATCTAAAGGAATCGGTGGTATTACTTCCGCACTGCTTGAACCAAAATAGAGAGCAGGTAAAACCGAAATCCAAGGAAACAGAGGCAGTACACCCTTTTTCTGTCCAAATCAAAGGTTTTAAGTGGTAAGGCTTTGGTTTTCCTAATGTTTTTTTCTTTTTTTTGGGTTCTTGATTTGAATCCAACCTAACTTGTTCCTAAATTCCTTCCCTTGTATTTCCCCTCCTTGTGAGGCATTTTAAAAGCCAGATCTGACTAAAACTAGTGGGAACCGGAAGGGAAGATCAAGGAGTAACCCTAACCGATTTTTAAGGTTCTTGTGAGGGTAGTTTTCTTTTTTTTTTTTTGAAAGTTTTGTGAGGGTAGTTTTCTGAAAACAAAACCTACCTCTCTTGATTTTTTTTAATCCACAAATTTAAACTTTGTAATTACTTAGATGTTGACTTCTGTTTCTCCTTCAAACGGGACCAAAAATGGAAGAAGTCTACTATTTTGGGTGGAAGATTAAGGAAAACAGAAGTACAACTCTAAGGCAATGAATCTTAAAGTCTTGGATATTTGCTTAGCTGAAATTTTACTAGCTTAATAATAAACCTAAAGTACCAACTTGTAAATTCTAGGGCTTTAATTATTTTTCGTGTTTATACGTGTGGTTTGAGATAATAACCCTAAATTTTTTCAGTAGTTGGTGTTTTGTTATGTTAATCCGATATTGATGACACTTTTAGGATTTGGTAGTTTATGTTATTGCTGAACAACTGGGTAAACAAAGGAGTAAATGGTTAATCAAGAATTCATGGTTTATGGTTTCAGTTGCGGTGTGCTAATAGTACTTAGCGATGTTGAGAAATTTAGTAGATTTTGTTGGTACTTAATTTTGGGAGTAATTAAGTGGTTATTTAAGTGAGGTATTTATGGATGAGAGATACTAAGGTTGGGACTGGTGAAGGTAAAGTAGAACCACTGAAAGCGTATTTGTAGTCCGTTGGATCATCTAGAATTCTGATATCAATTGTTGGTCGTTGGATGACCTAGATTTTCGGGATTCTTCTAGATAAAGGCTTTACCCATTGAGTAGTCAAGTCAGCGAAAGTTGATTACACCTAGTCTTACCCCTTTAGATAATGATCCGGAGGCATAATAATTATAGGGCTATCCTTACACCCTGCAAATTCATAGCATCTTATGCACGTCCTATTGTCCTGGAAATGTAGTTCATCGAACGACATACAATTGATTAACGGATTACGGATCATCCAACGGACAGCATCATATGGAAATCTAAAAAGAAATTGATCTTTTTACCTTTCAAAGGTTAAGAGAATATCATCCTACAACCACACATTGTTTCTTGGCATCTTGTTGTTAACTCATAGAAAATTGTAAAATTGTATGCATACTTTCCTCAAAAAAATGATTCCCATCAACATTAATAGATCAGAGCTTTAGCTACACACCGCAAGTGCTTAAGCACTATAGGTTCTAGTATTGTCAATTCAAAGCATCTTAGGCCAGTTTTTCAATGATTACAAAATGTTTAGCCTACAAGTATTGTCAATTCAAATCATATTATCTCAAATAAATGTTTGCAGTAAAGGCAGCTAGAAAAAAACTAACTTTGCAAAAGAGATAAAAAAAGAGTCATTTGATAGTTGTGCCTGCGTGCATCAATTCCACACCAATTCTCTATTTCCATCACAATGAATCTACCAATAACCTTGCTTATAGACTACACCAAAATCATGGATAGGTTTGGCTTGAACTTTGTCCAACGGCCACGTCGTAGATACGAAATTTAGAAATCGAATGTATCTCATCGTTTGACGCCCTAATGTCTATCATTGGCTAGTCATTTGGTGTGAGTAGTAACGCTCACCGTACGAACACAATAATGTACAGAGAAATTATTTACAACTTTCCTATCCCTTCTGGGGCAAATGATTATCACTGACGATGAAGACGTGAAGGTGATGGTAGAAAATTACGTAACTAACACATCGATCACATGGATAGCATTCAAATCCTAGTTGAGTTTGAGTAATGATCTCGAAATAATTTAGAGATCAATTAATTAGCATATGTATTTATATCTCTTTTTTTACAGCTTATCTATTTATTATTAATAAGTCTTTAAACACAATGTAGCTCCTTGGGCGTCATCTACACACTACATCTTCAGTGTTTTGCACCTTCAGCGGCAAGAACACTTAAAAATGATACCATCATTGAAAGTGGTACCCAACCACGTGTTAATAATGGAAGCAATATGAGTGCTTTACGTACTGTTTTGTAGGACTACAGGACCCTAAATCTATGCGTAGTCATGTCAGTTATGCTACAATTCTAGATCCACAATGTACTTCACCCATTGTCTTGTCAAGTTAATTGAATACATAATATATATTGTAGTACTCTACACAATAAAAAGTAGGTGGTTGTAAGACCATCAAATGAGAGTTGTTATGTAAGCCTTACTTCAATTATGAAGTTGTGATGTACTGCACCCACTACATCCATTATGGGGTACTGATCTACTATGTTCCTATAAATACTACAACCATTGTTCAATGACTCCGGCATCATCTTCTTCTTTCTACACTTTGTCGTGGATCTAACTTGTACATTGTGTGTGCATGTTACTCCTTCTTTCGATGAGGCTGGATTTTATTTCAAAATCCATGCAAATTCATGATATTTACCACTCAATTACACACAATGATTTACATAACTACGTCGGGAATGTCTTAAGGTCATGTTATACGGGGAATTATATCATGCACACAATACAACAAAGATTCCTGCATGAGACCGCCCCTGCCATTGCATGGGCTCCGATGCTCATTTCCAATGACGATGATGTCCAACAAATGATACAACAGTTTGAGGCTAATTGTGACAGGTTCGGCAACAAAATGGAGATTATGCTAACTCACTCGCCCCTCCAGTTTTTGTTGATCTTTCAGACTCAAAGACTTCAATAGAAGAAGATGCAGAAGAGGAGGCAGACACTAAAGCCTCATTGTGCAACACTAATAATGCTGAGGAAGTGGACGATTAGTGATGGTTGTTATTTAAATAAATTGTCACTACTATTGTAACTCATGCATCATCAGGTCATGCCTTGACTAAGCACAACAAACATATCATTTAATAGCAACGATGGTTATTGTTGTTCTTTAACACGTATTCCACACATTAAGACCACATCATTATTTTTTATTGCAATAATTATAAGCGGATGAAAGATAGTAGACAACATAACTTCATACATTTTATTTGTAGTGCTTTTTGAAGGCACCACCTGCTGTAGCAGGAGCAACATCGACAAGATGTAAGAGTTACAAGCTGCATTAATTTGAAACTAGTAAATGAGGGCTATTGTATTCCACACCCTATTACAAGAGCATCACGTAGTTGCACAAACTAAACATGTGTTTACAAACTTTTATTACGTTGACAATTACATAGTAATTGGAAAGCGTACGACATTGTGACATAAGAAAACTCATACAGAAACACACAAAGTGAAAGTAATTCATACTGTTTTGTTGGAAATTGTTTCACAGTGAAGGAGGGGTGAAGTATCTATTGCAGTCGGGTCGTTGATTAGATGCCCGCGTGTTATTTTCCATACTTCTTGTGCCAAAAATCCATGTATGTGGGATCTTCATCTTCATGTAGAGGTCGTAAGAGTAGTTTTTCCCATCCAGACAACTTAGGCTTATCCTTCCCGACAGTTTTGACCTTCATTATAGGTTCCTTCCCTACCCCCTTGTTCTTCCCTTTCTTGTCATCATTTTTCTTCGAACCTTTAGTGGAGTATGCTGAAGAAGAGAGCCAATTACCTTTTGCTTACCCCCATCCATAGTTGACAGCGACCTACGAACGATTACCTTTGCAAATTCAATCAATGAAATACGTTGGAATGAAAATTTTGGGCATTCGTGGTGTAGAGATGGCAATCAGAATGTGTCAAGCTTTGTAGACTATTGTGGTATGCAAGGGATAGCATCTTATTCCTTAATCTCCAGAAATTTAGGTCATCGAATGACCTACAATTGATGTTCAGATTTTGCATAATCCAACTGACAATATCAAACACATTTTTTTAAAAAAAACTGGTCTTTTCACCTTTGAAAAGTTAAGAGAATAACATCTTACCTCTTGTCGTCAAATCAACGAATCTAATGCACATCTTGTAATATGCCTGATGTCCATTTAATTCACCGAAATTGACTATGCTTATATGTAGTGGAAAGCTTACCTTCCAAAAGTTAGGATAATACCATCCCGGACTACTATTTGAATTTTATTTTCACCCCATTACAGTTATAGTGTCGGTGGAATACTGTTCAAAATATTATTATATGCCTCACAACGCACCACTACGTATACACCACCTATAATGTGCACTATATATAAACTTGGTCGAAGAACACTTGATCTATATAGTCTATCCACCTTCGGAAAAGTACGTCATGGAGATCACGTGCACTATGTTGCATTTCATTGATTCAATGACAAAAAATTCAGGTCTATATTTTGCTAGAACGTATTCGACTTATCATTTTGATTTCGAGATCTTCTCAGATATTACATTCTCTGAGTTTGATAATGTCGTTGAGACTTGGCTGAAAGAGCTTAATTGCTACCATTGTGTGGTGGAATAAATTGTCCGTCGATTACTATTGTGCTCACAGCCACACCCCTTCTGGGGGCCTTTACAGCTTCTACACGATGTTGGCGTTCAACGAATTATTCAACAATTCATCCTTAATCGATAATTTTATACCAAAGTCAAACTTTATGTCATATATGGATTCAGAGAAGATAGGTCGTTGTTGTTACCACCGAGGGGGTGTACGTTGGAGGAAGACTATGGCGAGGATGATGACTTAGAGGGCAACGAGATGGCTGACAAAGATGTTGTAAACTAGTCTAAGGTGTTAAGATATTTAATATGTAGCTCTGCTTTGTTAGGTTGTGCCTTCAGCAAGCAAATAGAAAATTAATAAGTGTTAGTGATCATTTTAGCATGTGAATCAGGTAGTTATTTGATCTTCTAATCTTAATAACAAAATGACAGATGTCATTTAGTAAGTCAAAATCTCTCTCTAACTTGGCTCCAAGAACTAGTTTGTAATAGTGCAATTGTTGTGTGTATGCTCCTTTGACCATATTTATTAAACACTTTTTGAAATCGAATGAAGCTAATTTTTTGATACGTTGTTATGTGCATATAGTAATACATAAAAACCAAATTACAACCAAAACGGATGTCATTTGGTATGTCAAAATCTTTCTCTAACTTGGCACCAAGAACTAGTTTGTAATTGTGCAATTGTTGTGTATGAATGCTACTTTGACCAAATTTATGAAACACTTGTTGAATCTGAATGAATCTGGTTTTTTTACACATTGTTGTGTGAATATAATACTATATAGAAAAAAATTACAAATTTACAACCAAAACAGATGTCATTTATTATCTTGAAATCTTTCTCTAACTTGGCACCAAGAACTAGTTTGTAATAGTGCAATTGTTGTGTATCTATGCTACTTTCACCATATTTATGAAACACTGGTTGTAGTCGAATGAAGCTAATTTTTTTACAAAATTTAGTATGTGTGTACATCGACACTCACTGAGTTTGAACCATAATGGAAATCAATAGGTGCTCCAGAATGATTCGATAACCTTACGCCCACAACTAGTCTAAAATTTTAAACTTGTGCGTGTAAATGAAAAATAACATCATAATGATTACAATAAAAGACTAAAGCCAATTGGCATCATAAGTTATACAGAATAGGTTTTGATTTGCAGTGCTCAATACATAAATTAAATTGAACTTCAAAGTGAATAAAACATTAACTAAGTAACTAACGATTTACGGAGGAGAGTCGAAAGTGTAATTAGGGCTATAGTATCTAAGGTTCCTAGTCCTAGACTCTGAACGTCTCAACCAAATACGATTCAAGTCCGTGTAAGGTGGAGTGCCACTTTGATATGGATGTGCTTGAGATGGACCACTTAGCTGGGTAGTGGTAGCAAGTGTAGAGGATTGAGAACCTGTAGGTACCGCCTGCTGCTGCCCCGGTGTGGGCAAGATTGTCAAGTCCATCTTCCCACTAGAAAGACAAGTACCGGCGTATGTGCATACGGTGGGGGTGGTCCTGGGTGTGGGTGCAGTATGAGATGACCCTGCCCCAACATCAAACTATGTCTCGAAATCCGGTGGTAGCTGACCTACCATAACATCGAACGGTGTAGAATTAATGGGCGTAGAGGTAGCAAGAGTAGGTTTACCTGGCATAGGAACTATGACCAGACGATAGACACCCATGTCCGGTGTAGTAGACGTAGGTGCCATCAGTAGTAGTATAAGAGACTATGGATGAGCCAGTGGTTGCTCTACCTGTTGTGGCTGATGCTAGGCCGGCTATGGCTAATTCTCAACTTCCATAGGTTCTGCCAGACGACACGGGCCTCTTCGTCTTTGACTGTACAACTGATTTCTAACTACTGGGGGAGGGTTATCGTTGATGGCATAGGCAAGGTATTGGATGTCCATCATATGAGGCACCTAGCTGGAGAAGTTCTAATCAAAGTGGCCTCCTCTATGGAAATGGCCGAAATCCAATGTCTGGGATGCCTCAACTGCAAAATCTCTAACACCCTGGTCTGCAGGAATGTGCTGCAACTGCTCTAGTGTGGTTGCCTATTCATGTATATCATCAAGTTTTAGTTAGGGATATATTATCAACAAAAATAATGAACACGTACAAAAACTTCACTTACAGTGATCCCATTTCACCTGCTCTCCTCAGTGTACCATGCGATCGAGTGTTGTAGGTACCAGACCATGTATGCACTCCTCATGTCCAGCGGGACACTCCTTGGTACTGTGCAAGCAATATCTAAAGCTGATCTATGGTGTTCCATATATGTATGTAGTCCCTGAAGATCTCCCACCATTGTGCATCAGTCCTCCCCGACCTTGTACAAAAGTGAAGATAATCACAGTCAAGAGAGGCATTAGGTATTGGCTGGTCCACGCCAAACTGCCGGAGCACCCGATCAAGCTGATGACCCTCCCCCACATTGTAGTGGATGAGAACTACACAAATCACAAATTGCTGAGGATTTGGTGATCTTGCACCATATGGCTGCCAAATCCACTATATACAAACAATAGATTTTGTTTGACTTATTATCAACAAAATATTACATTAAGAAACATCCAGCGGGTTCTTATCTCACTTTGCGTGGATGGGACGTGCAACGAGTCTAAGTACACACAAGCCATTTACGATTCAACGTTGCATAGCTTCCCGTTATATCTGCAATGAAGGACAAGTTAGTAAATTTAAATGGACTTTAACATTATTAATCTAGCACTGATTAATGTAAGGATGCTACCGATAAGCTAGGGGAAGATCAGGAGGTGGATCGAGCAAGTTTTTGGGACGGAAATGAGGAAGGCGTTTGCACTCCCATACAGTTTAAAGCTTGCTGCAACCATTCAGATAGGTTGAGTCGTACTTGGTAGCATTGCACATCTCTCTATACAGATGCGCAAGTACTACAAACCCCCAGCTCAAACGTCCAGTTGTGTCAAAGTCCTGAAGGAGTCTGAGATATACAACATCAACGTGAGTCCCATTCGAATTAGGAAACAGGAACTCATCGATCAGTCGGAGCATGAAGGCCTTCGCATGCTACGGGTGTGTCAAAGGGTCACAAAGACCAAAGTCTGGGTTAATCTCAAAAAATCTGAAGGTAAGCCAATTTATGGATATCCTGTTGCCTTTATGAGGGGGTGGTGCGTCGCCAAGTAAATGTATGCACTCCGCATTCACATCGGGCACACTAGTGCTAAAACATATGGGGTACCTATCAACCAGCAGCCCAAATAGCACATGAACATCCTCTAGTGTGATGGTCACCTCGCCAAACGGCGTACGGAATGTGTGTCTCTGGATGCCACCTCTATATCAAAGCACTAATGACCGCTTGACTACTGGTAATTCCCAAACCTCAAGCTTTAAATATACCGGTTCTGATAATGTACGGGGCTAATGATGGGCGAACGTCTGACCCTTTCAGTGTGATCAAGTTTTTAATGTACAATTTATGTACGGTTCGTACCGCTGAACAACCCAACAACAATTAAGTGTAATTGTGAGATATACAACTAGATCTAGAGAATTATTGTCAATTACAAACACTAATTACGTTTTCCTACTCATACTAATTATATATGCAACAATTAATACTAAGAAGTAATAACACATAATTGTATCCAAATGTAATTGATAATTAAATAATAATCAATTATAACTATTATATTAGTTAATCAAAACAAAGTAGCTTACAACCATAAAGTGGTCTCAAGTAATATTACTAGTCTAAGTTATGTTTCTAATTTTGTTACTTATGTTGTTAATTAAATATACTCAAACTAATTGTAGTTAACTAGTCGACATAAATTATTAGTTAATTAGATTAATTTTAGTTAACCATAATTAATGGAAACACTAATTAAACTAAACAATCAAACTAATTAAAAATAAACTAAATATGTTTATAATTATAAATTTGAGTTCACCAAAAATTTAACATAACAACTATAATACATTACTCAAACTATTTATAATAAACTATTCGACATAAATTATTAGTTAATTACATTAATTTTATTAACCATAAGTAATCGAAACGCTAATTAAAACAAAACAATCAAACTAATTAAAAATAAAATAAATATAAATTAATAATACAAAAATTTAACATAACAACTATAATACATTACTCAAACTAGTTATAATAAACAATTCGACATAAATTATTAGTTAATTAGATTATTTACAGTTAACAATAATTAATCAAAACGCTAATTAAAACTAAACAATCAAGCTAATTGAAAATAGAATAAATATGCTTATAATTATAAATTTAAGTTCTAATTAATAATGCCAAAAATTTAATATAACAACTATAATACATTACTCAAGTTATAATAAACTATTCGACATAATTAGTTAATTAGATTAATTTTAGTTACCCATAATTAATCGTAACGCTAATTAAAACTAACAAATCAAACTAATTAAAAATAGACTAAATATGTTCATAATTCAAAATTTGAGTCCAAATTACTAATACCAATTTTTGATTATAAGAACTATAATACATTACTCACACTAATTATAATAAACTGTTCAAATATAAATTATTACTTAATTAGATTGAATTTAGTTAACTGTAACTAATTGAAGCGCTAATTACATTTATACAATCAAACTAATTACAAGTAGACTAAATATGTTTATTATTATAAATTTGAGTCAAATTATATATTTTTAAATACATCATCAAACTAACCATAATTAAATAGATATTAAAGGAGATCAAATTAAATTAACTATAATAAACTATAACGTTGTTAACGATCTAGATATAATTCACTCTATCAACCGATAATTGATAACATAGGATCACTACTACAAATATAACGCATAAAAAAATACTAATCTAAATTCAAAAACTAATTTACAAAAAGAATTAATGACAATGAAGAAAATCACCAACCTCATCCGTAGATGCATACGCGGTAGATATATGTGTGGTCTGCAAATTGAACAGTTGTTCCTTTCCCGACCCTTGTGAGTCGAAAACATGGAACTGGCTTCCATCTTGATTTCAAGAACTGGATTTCCGCTGGTGGAAAAATTCCTCTCGTGTGGGCGGCTCTGTTGGTGTTGCGCAGCTTGGGCGGATGTTGTGGTATGAGAGCGGAATGCTAGAGAGGAGAGTAATGTGTATATGCTTTGTGTGGAAGGAAATGAGAGAGAGCGTGGGAAATATGGGGTGGGAAGTTCGGTGTTTTAGGGTGCGTTCGAACAGAGCATTAATGCTCTTGTATTTCAAACGCAAGTAAACCTGTGTTTCCATAAAGCTAATATTGTGAGACTGACAATGAGACCCATTAAAAGAAAAAACCAATATCAACATGACACGTGCATATTTTTGTTCTTGGACGCGGTGCCCAATTTCACTCGCGAAGAACAAACGCACCCTTAGAGTTTGTGGGGGCTTATTAGCCGTTGGCTTATGTACAAAGGAGTCTCATACTGCAGGTGAGCAAGTTGGGAGGCTCCTCTCCCATATAAGCCTCCTTTGCAAATGAGTCAACGACTCTTTTGTGATGGAGGCACATACAGGAGTGGAGCCTCCCAACATACTCATATCGTATGCACTTCCTGCACACCAAATAATAAAAACTCATCTACACAGGAATTACATAGTCCGACTCAGACATAGACCCGGCAAAAGTAACCCGAACCCGAAAAACCGACCCGACCCAACCCGATTTTGAACCGAATGACGTGACCCGAAAACCCGTGTAGGAAAGTGAGTCGAAGAAGAACTCACAATAGAGAAGACGCGAGAGAAAAGAAGTGAACGAGAGAGAGATTAATTTAGGCAAAGCTTTCTGTATTGTGTATTGTGTGTCTTACAAGCCTAGGACTAGCAACTAATATATAGAGTTTGGAGGTAGAGAAAGATTACATAAAGATTACAGAAGATCAGAAAAACTACCCTAAATGAAGATATTATATACAGACTGAAATAAATGCTATAGATACACATACATGGACTAAAATAAATGGTTGGACTAAAATAAATGGTTTGCCTAAAATAAGTTATCTAGCCTAATACCCCCCCTCAAGCCGTAGGGAAGCTAGATTGCCAAGGCTTGTGCGCTGCGCATCGTGAATGCCTAACCGAGGTAACTGCGTATGATATTGTGTGCCTGGTAGTGCCTTGGTCATCATATCAGCAAGTTGACTGTTGGAAGGAGTGTAAACGACATCGACCAAACCTTGTTGTATCTTATCCCGTACGAAGTGACAATCAATCTCAATGTGTTTCATACGTTCATGAAAGACCGGGTTGCGTGCAATGTAAATGGCCGACTGGTTATCACACTTTACTGGTATGGGGGTAATGTTATTGACGCCCATTTCATGCAAAAGACGTGTAAGCCACGTCAGCTCTACGGTCACACGTCGTAAAGAACGATATTCCGCCTCAGCGCTAGAGAGGGAGACAGAACCTTACTTTTTGGTCTTCCAGGAAATGGGACTGTTCCCTAGAAAGATGTAGTACCCAGACACTGATTTTCTTGTGTTGGGGCAGACGGCCCAGTCAGAATCACAATATGCAACCAAGTCAAGTGTTTTAGCATGGTCTCGCGCAAGAATTATACCATAGCTCAATGTTCCCTTAATGTAACTTAGGGCATGGATTGCTGCATGCATGTGAACATCAGTTGGTTGTTGCATGAACTGACTTAAGACTTGTACAGTGAAACTGATGTCAGGTCGTGTATTTGACAAGTAGTTTAGCTTGCCCACTAAACGCCGGTAAACAGTGGGATCATCTAGAGGCACACCATCAGTGTGCAATAGTGGCTTGCCTACTATCATAGACCTGCTGTTGCCTTCTTATTTTCACAATCGAATTCCCTAAGGAGATCTATACAGAACTTGCGTTAGGAGAGAACAAATCCTCGTGAGGTAGGAAGGAACTCTATGCCCAAGAACTAGTGCAATGTACCAAGGTCTTTTATTTTGAAGTTTTTGTCTAGAGCACACTTGAGGTGATCAATGCTATTTTGATTATTGCCAACGACGAGCATGTCGTCCACATATATAGCTACAAATAAATGCTCATTGTCACTCTTCTTGGAAAATAAAGAGTAATCATTTTTGGACTGGGAGAAACCAAGAGCGTGGAGAAAAGAGGCTAACTTGGAAAACCACTGACGAGATGCCTGTTTCAGCCCATATAAGGATTTCTTCAAGAGACATGCCTTATTGGTTCCAGAGACCTCAAGTCCCAGCGGTATCTTCATGTAAACTTCTTCATCAAGATCGCCATGTAAAAAGGCATTATTGACATCAAGTTGGTTGATTATCCAACCTCGATGCAAAGCAACAGCAAGCAGGGCACGTATTGTTGTCATTTTAACTACTAGTGAGAAGGTTTTGTGATAGTCAAGCCCGTGACGTTGTGTAAAACCCTTGACTTAATTGAGCATCAGTCAAACTTGCATAATCGGAGAGAAGATTTGTGTTTGTTGTACGACGATATATCCTGTCGTCAAGTATCTCCTGAAATGCAGTGTTGCAGATGTAGTCTGCCAAATAACTTGGTTTATGAGACTCCCTGCTGGACCGGCGTAAGCCTATTGGAATATTACTGGATGAAGGCTGCTCTTGGGCCGGTACAAAAGCTTGCTCGCTGGGATCATTATCAGTCCAACTTGTTAGGCCTGATTCACTGAGTTGGACTGGCAAAGGAGAGAGCTCAATTGATTCGCCATGTTGGGCCGGTAAGGAAGGTGACTCATTTGCGCATGGATCAGTGATACCATATGTGCGCGGCATATCATTATCATACCAGACAGGCATGTGAAAATTAGAAGCCTCGCTACTTGTGACGTTACTCTGTTTTTTTAAAAGTCTGAATGGAAATTCTTGAGTGTGGAATTTTACATCTCTACATATTTCGACTTTCATTGTGTCCAAACACAAAATTTTATGTCCCTTTTTCCTCGGGTCAATTCCTAAATATATACAAGATTGGGCCCTAGGGCTAAACTTTCCGGTTTTGATATCGACAATAGTTTTATAACAGAGACAACCGAATGGTTTAATATTTGCATAGTTGGGCTTTATTTGATATAAACACTCAAAGGGCGTTTGACCATGTAAGGCTTTGGTAGGCAGCTGATTAACCAAAAAGGTAGCATATAATATACATTCTCCCCAATAATCAAGTGGCACACCGGATTGGAAAAATAATGCTCTAGCTGTTTCGAGTAAATATTTGTGCTTTCTTTCAACTACCGCATTTTGTTGCGGTGTGTGAGCACATGTCGTTTGATGAATTATTCCCTCTTGAGCAAAAAATTTCTTACCTTCATTAGAGCTGCCTAGTTCATTAGCATTATCGGATCGCACAACCTTTACTGTGGCTTCGAATTGTCGTGCAACCATTTTGATGAAACCCACTATGGCTTGCCAAGCATCACTCTTTTGCTTTAAAAGATGGACCCAAGTAGTTCTAGTGTGGTCATCAACGAAACATATAAAGTATCTATACCTGTTATAAGTGGTTGCCCTAAATGGTCCCTAGACGTCAACATGGAGCATTTCAAATGCGCGTTTGGTTTTGATTTCAGAGTTTGGAAATGGGAGACGCTGTACTCGGGACTTATAACAAATGTCACATGCATATTCAGAAGAAAATTCATTACTTTTAATAAGTCCCATTTGCACAAGTTTATGAAATGGCACATGGCCCAACCGAACATGTAAATCTTTTGCTCGTGAACTCATCACAGAAACAAAACCTAAGCTATTGCATTTAACTAGTGCATCAGATCCAAAACATTTTGTTGCTTCATGTGTGTCCAGTAGATAGAGCCCGGCATGGCCCAAGCCAAGTCTTTTAGGTGTCCCCGACAAACGGTCCTGGGCAAGACAATGATTAGCGGTAAATATCAGGCTACACCCAAATTGTTTTGTTAATTTCTGAACTAAAGCCAAGTTAAACATGAAGTCAGGTATATACAAGACTTCTCGCAACCAGACACCTTGAGCGATTTGAACATCACCAGTCATGCTAACAGTTCATGGCCTACCATTAGGAAGAATTACAGTACGCTTGTATCCCAGATTTTTCCAATTTTCAAACAGATTGTAAGCTCCGGACATATGGTCCATAGCCCCAGAGTCTAAAATCCATTTGCCAAAAAAATCGTTTCCAGTTTGTTTACTCATGAAACATAAATTGAAAACGCAAGGTTGATAATCGATACCTGAGAAGTTACAGTAGCTGGTATCTTCTGATTTTGAAGCTTGATTATTGCTGGTCTTGATTAAATCAACAATCTGTTGCAACTGGCGTGCTGAAAATCCATCCTCAGTGACAGATTTCTCGTCGGTGGATTGTTCTGAACCACCAACCAAATTCGCGTATGCTTTCTTCTTCTTGGCAAGAACTTTTTCTTTTCCATGTAATTGATAGCATTCTCCAACTATGTGTCCACTTCTTTTGCAATGTGAACACTTCTGCCTCTGATAGCATTCATCGATAGTATGACCTTGTTTCTTGCAGTAAGTGCAATGAATTTTCTTTCGCTCAAACCCTTCACCCTTTCTAGAGTTAGGGTTTCTTGGATTCACAGCATTTTCACCAGTTCCTGAAATACTCGAATAGAAACTCATCTCGTCCTCTCTTCGATTGCGTCCTCCCCGTTGTTTTTCATCATGCATAACTAGTGAAAAAGCTTGCTCAAGGCCTGGTGTTGGTTGCATCGCCAGTATTTGACCTCTGATTGAGACAAACTCGGAATTTAAACCCATCAGAAATTGAATGAGTTTTTCTTCTTCTCGCTGTCGATTTGTGGTTTTCTTTACTTTGCAGACACATCCGCCACACACGCAGACAGATTGAGGACGAGCAAGATCTAATTCACCCCAAATTTGTTTGAGTTTGGTGTAATAGTCGATTACCGAATCGTCGCCTTGCTTCAACTAGTGCAAATCTTGGCGAAGGCTGTGAATGGATGCGAGGTTTTCTTGCTCGAATCGCTTACACAGAGTATCCCAAATCTCCTTTGGGCTTTCAGAGTACATCACGCTTTGTGCCAGTTTCGGATCGATTGAATTTGTTAGCCAAGAGACGACGAGAGAGTTGGCGCGCTCCCAAGCCGAGAGACGAATAGGTTCTGCATCACTTGGTTTCTTGATACTGCCATTGATAAAACCGTGCTTATTTTTAGCCTTGAGAGCCATCATCATTCCCCATTTCCAACCCTGGAATCTGCTGCCGTTGAATTTTGGAACCAGACTCACACCGGGTTGGTCAGACGCATGAACATACAGGGGATCGCTGGCGTCGATGCTGGTGTTGCCAGAAGAAGTGCCCTTCTCTGGTTCCACTTTCTTTTCAGTGTCAATGATTTCATCGTCGGCCATCTTGCTTGCAGAAGAATGAAAGAACTATCTTCTTTCCTGGTGCTCTGGTACCATGTAGGAAAGTGAGTCGAAGAAGAACTCACAATAGAGAAGACACGAGAGAAAAGAAGTGAACGAGAGAGAGATTGATTTAGGCAAAGCTTTCTGTATTGTGTATTGTGTGTCTTACAAGCCTAGGACTAGCAACTAATATATAGAGTTTGGAGGTAGAGAAAGATTACATAAAGATTATAGAAGATTAGAAAAACTACCCTAAATGAAGATATTATATACAGGCTGAAATAAATGCTATGGATACACATACATGGACTAAAATAAATGGTTGGACTAAAATAAATGGTTTGCCTAAAATAAGTTATCTAGCCTAATAACCCGAACCGACCTGAACCAAAACCGAATCAAACCGTAGTTTGATACAACCCGAACTCACCCATCCCGAATTCACCCAAACCGAATTCACTCGATCCGAATCAACCCGAACCGAATTCACCAAACCGAATTCACCCGAATACTTTGTTAAAGTCTAAATATATTTATTCCAACATAAACAATAATCTTGAAACCAAAAATACATAATGATACTTTAAAGTGCTACCATAATAGTATTGGTGGAACCTGTCAGGGTTGTAAGTAATATTTTTTTATAATCAAATACATAACACTTATTGATCTTTGAGCTATGTAATATTTTTTCGTTATGAGTAATGTATTTACCATGTTCATGAAGGCACTCTAGAAAAATGATAAAGTAGAACCCAGTACAATATTTCGGTCTACTCTTTAACCTGTAAATATAGTACAATCTTTAGGAATTGTGAATGGTTTGAAATGTTGAAGAAGTTTCAATTATAAAACATAAGCTTTTTTTTGTTGAGACATATACTAACCAAGATTGATGCGTAGATGCCTAAATTGGAAATGATTTGAATGTATATCATCACGTCACTACTTTGGTTTCTTATTAATATCACAAAATAAGAAATATTACAAAACTTGGGAATGACGGTGACGGGTGGTGCGCGTGAGGCAGCGACAAGTGACACACGCGTAAGGTGGTGACAGGCAGTCCGTGTGCGAGGCGGCGATGGGTGGCACACGCGAGTTGAGCGCTAAATATTGATCATTGATTCATAAATAAAATTTCTCCTCTAATTAGATTATGTCAAGCGAATACACAATAGTACTTTTGAATTTGATCAAGACTAACACTATATTAATAGAATTTGATGCAGAATATGTAAATCAATATAAATTACAATGGTTGCTTACATTCATACTTTAAATATTTTGT
Source organism: Limonium bicolor (assembly GCA_023374045.1). Classification (NCBI taxonomy): domain Eukaryota; kingdom Viridiplantae; phylum Streptophyta; class Magnoliopsida; order Caryophyllales; family Plumbaginaceae; genus Limonium; species Limonium bicolor. The sequence goes on from CM041778.1 coordinate 348,304,826, forward strand.
TAACCAAAGCTAACTTGAATAAGTCCCCCGAATTGACCCATAACCTGAAAAAACTGAATATCCAACCGACTAACCTGAACCGAAGTCACCCGAACCCAAAATCAACCAAACCAAAATCACCCGAATCTAATTTAAACCAGATGAACCCGACCTGATCCGAACCGAACCAAACCAGATATTTTTTTTATATAAACTGTGATCATCATATATTATAAAAACGATAGTTCAGCTAGCGGACCCAGAGGAGAAACCACCCTCATATCCGGCTAGCGCCAAATCAACCTTACATGCCAAAGCTATATTGGGAGGAATGAGTTCGCCCACCCAGAGCATCGTATTTTCCAAAAGATTGTTGCCCATATTACAAATAAGCCTAATTGGGTGGTTCTCATACGAAGTAGAGTCACCCCATACAATACTATCAAACCTGGACATAAGTTCCCTAACTTTAGAAGTTTCCTCCCAACTCGAATTCTCCCTTCTACTATCACTTGAGTTGAGGATGTCCTCAAAATGTTGTTCTACTGTGTCAAAGCAAATGCTGTGGCTACCCACCGAGATAGCAAGCTCCATAACAATTCTTTTTGCTTTGATATCAGCAATTTGCACTTGTAAAGTGTTGGAAATTCTCCGATTGAAAGCTACAATAGGTATACCACGGTCATTACGAATAATTCCCGCTATGACCCGATCACCATACCGACTAGATCACATCCCTGTACAAATATTGAGGAAACCTCTGGGCAGAGGCATCCACACTCTTTGTGGAAATAGAGGGGAAGAGATATCCATGATCTGAATATAAGCTTTAGTGAAAGAGGTGTTTACCTCGACTTCTTTCCACCACGCTAGCTCCGGGTTGTGCTTGACTTTATTCCTCGAGGCATAAATGACCCACAATTTATTAGCAATGAAGGAAAACTTCTTCGCACTCCAGATAATGGTCTTTCGAAGGAACCAATCAATCATACCCTTCACATTCTTCGGAACAGTATTAACATCAATTAAGTCCTTCCATATCTCACTCACTGAACAGCAATGAAAGAAACAGTGAGCCAGATTATCCTTATCCCCACAGAAAAAATATTTGGAGTTACCTCCAATCCTCCTAGCCAGATTGTCCTGACACGGGATTATGTTACCCAAAAACTTCCAAAGATTAAGCTTCACTCTCGGGCAGCAAAGAGAGGTATCAATCTTCTTCCTGACTCTCCCTATGTAATGAGGAAGGCTGGATGAACTAGCATCCCTAGCATTCTCTACCAGAGAATTGTAGGCCAATTTGACAGAAAACTTTTTATCTTTGGAGAGAATCCAACTCCAGTTACACCTACTACCCATATCTTGAGTCGGAGACATGGACGACTCATCCCCAGAAGAAACTGGAACACGCGAGCCATTTCTGAGCAGAACCAGCACAGAGGAGATAGATTTCCATATAGGGCTTCCTTTATTGACAGGAAGGCAATCTCTAATGGAAGCATGAGGATAGTAAAGTTGTTTCATAACTTGAGCCACCAAAGACCCCGGGACTGTAAGTAGTCTCCAGAGTTGTTTAACCAGGAGAGCTTTGTTGAAGTTTTCGACTTCTCTGAAACCAAGCCCACCTTGGTCCACAGAATCACACATCTTTGACCAACTGATCCAATGAAGAGCCTTTTTATCAGTTTTTCCACTCCACCAGAAGGAAGCAAAAGCTGAATTAAGCTTCATAATGATGCCCTTAGGGAGCGAAAAGAGGGACATGGTATAATTGGGGATAGACTGGAGAACACTAGAAACCATGATGGATCTAGCTGCTTGAGCCATGGGTTTTGTCCAACTAGAAATTCTTTTACAAACGGACTCCACCAGATAGGTAAAAAAATCAAGTTTCCTCCTTCCTATCTTAAGGGGAAGGCCCAGGTATTTGGAAAAGCAAGGAACCTCTTGAACATTAAGCAAGGAAGAGATATTTCCTTTGATGGAGGGGGATAATTTTTTACTGAACACTAATTCCGATTTGAGATGGTTTATTTTGTGGCCGGAGGCTTGAAGGAATTTAGTAAGGACATGATTGAGGTGAGAGATGTTAGAGGGATTGGCTTTACTAAAGAGGAGAAGGTCATCAACAAAGGCCAAATGTGAAATAGAAGGGCAATTCGGTGAAAGCTTAATACCTTGGTAAACTCCATAAATGTTGGACTTATTGAGGAAGCTAGAGAGAGCTTCCTGCGCCAGAATGAATAAGAAGGGGGAGAGAGGATCCCCCTGTCGAATTCCTCGGGGCTGCCTAAAAGAGTCACCTGGCTTGCCATTGATGAGAAGCGAACATCTGACTGATCTCACATAATTCATGACTGGAATTAACCAATTAGGCGGGAAGCCCATCGAGGATAGAACATCTTGCAGAAAAGACCACTCCAATCTGTCATAGGCCTTGCTGAGATTCAATTTGAGAGCGAAGAAACCATTCTTAACAGCTTGATTCTTCTCTAGAAAGTGTTGCAGCTCCCCAGCTAGCATGATATTATCAGTGATAAGCCTGCCCTTCACAAATCCAGACTGGTTGTGGGAAATAAGGTGGGGGAGAATATGCTGGATCCTGTTAGCCAAAGTCTTAGAAGCTATCTTGTAGATGAAGTTACAAAGAGCAATAGGTCTGAATTTGTCGATGTCAGTGCCCCCCCCCCCCCATCTTAGGTATAAGGGTAATGAAATAGTCATTCAGAGAAGCCGGGAGAGGAGATCCTCCGAGAATGGGCAACACTGCATCAATAATCTGATCACCTATAATGTGCCAAAAAGTGATAAAGAATTTACCATTAAATCCGTCTAGTCCTGGAGCTTTGTTAGCTCCTAGTTGTTTCACTGCCTTAGATATCTCGCCTCTAGAATATGGTCTCCCAAGTTCACTAGAGAATCTAGGATTAAGTCGTCCCTCCACTGGCTTAATAAAATCACTATCAGCTTGGGGGTGGACCGTAGTGAACAGAGTTTGGAAGTACTCCCTAGCAATGGATTCAATCCTAAGCCATGGGTATTGCATAGTATTCCCTGAATCCTTTAATCCAAAAATCTCTTTGGATCTTTTCGCTGAGGTAGCCCTTGCGTGGAAATAACCTGTATTCTTGTCGCCTTCTTTTATCCATTTATCTCTAGATCTTTGCTTCCACCAGATTTCTTCACGGAAAGAGAGCAGTTCCATCTCCAGGAGAAGTCTCTTCCTGTTATTAATAGCTCCCAAAGAACCATCGCTAATGGAAATCTTGCCCAGTTCATTCTTCTTATTGATAATTTTCTATTTGATCTTAGAAATTGACCAACCTTTCCACTCACTGAGCTTCCTGGCACATAACTCCAGAGGGATAGTAATATTAGGATAGCGATTCCTCCATACATCAGCCACTATCTCTACACATTTAGAGTCCAGGCACCACCCGTTCTCGAACCTGAAGACTTTTGCCGGAATTTTGTGATTACCAAAGAGACGAATGAACAGGGGGCAGTGGTTAGAGGCTTCACGTGGTAAATGCTCCACCGAAATATTGGGGAAGACCTGCAATCCCGCTGAAGAGCAGAACACTCTATCCAATCTACTATGGGAGTAGTGATCCCCTTCCTGACAGTTGGTATAGGTAGAGCTTTCACCAAAGAACCCAATGTCATGAAGATCGCATTCAACAATAACATCCCGGAACGGGGCCATATGCACATCTTGTCTAATTCTCCCCCCTATCTTCTTAGAGGCGTGCATAATCTGATTAAAGTCCCCAGCTATCACCCAAGGCAAGGAGACTTGTTTACTAAGAATCCGGAGAAGTTTCCAAGACAAATGTTTAAGGCCCCAATTAGACTAACCGTAGAACCCCGTGAAAACAAATTTTAGATCACCTGGGAAAGAAATAACCGTAGAAATATGATGCCGAGATTGGGAAATCAAAGAACAGCCTATAGAAGACTTCCACATCAGACATAGACCTCCGCTCCTACCCCTGCTGGCAACCGCTGTCCCAATATACATAGGGAAGATTGCAAAAAATAGATCCATATCTGCCAATGATTTGTGAGTTTCACTAAGGAAGATAATGTCTGGATTGAGCTTTAATATCAAGTCCTTAATCCAGTACACAGCCTTAGATTTCTCGAACCCTCTACAATTCAGAGTTAAACAACTAATCTATAATCCTGCTAGACACCGCCAACCTCTCCCCTGCGATCAACTCTCACCCGCTTCTCCCAAGGAGGCAGAAAAACCAAAGAGCCCACCCTCAGTATCTCGACCAGACACACAGAAATACAATCCAGGCAGAAGCAAGGACCAAACAGAAAAGACAGCTTGACCCGCCCCTGAATGTCCACACTGACGGAACCTGAAACACAAGCCTGGCACAACACCCACTTCCGACAGAAGAAGCCGACAGAATCCCAATCCCAGAAAGACTCCCACCTCTGATCAGACTTAACACAAAACCGGGAAAGCAAGGACAAGGCAGCTAGAATCAAGATAACCGATGCTGAGGAATCGAAGAACCCAGGAAAACAAACCAATCGGAGAAGGAGGTGAGACTCACGCCAAAAAAACTTGGAGAGCACCAAGAAGTCGAATCAACCCCCTGCCACACACAACTGATCACTAGCCAAAGCCAACACTCAGACACTGACCCTAACTCCACCCTGCAGAGAGAAACAAAAGACGCAATCGAAGAACCTAAACTGTCGACTCCCCACTCCAGAGAGAAGGAGGAGAAATCAAAATTCCCCTAGGAGACCGGCGACGAGCAACTGTAGAGACCCCACGACGATCCTCAAAACAACCCTAAAAATCCTAAAGAAGACCAAAATCCGGAGCCCGCTTCCAACTGAGAAGAAAGGGGTCAACGATTGGAAGCAGAAAAACACACCAGGAGGTACTGGAGACCACAGTCGGAGAAGAAATGAAAAGGCTAGATGCCAATCTCACTGATAAATAGATGAGAAACTAGAGAACGAAATATCGTCTCTAAAATCGCCTCCTTCTTGAAGAGTGATGAACAGTGTTTTTGATTCAGTTCAAACCAAATATTAAATATCTATAATTAACCCGACCCAAGTGACCCGAATTACCAGGTCTAGGTCAGACACACCTGAGAAAGAAATAATGATTTTCCAATTACGTGAACACAGCGAACACAGTCAGTGGGGACTGCCCGGGCAGTTTCCAGGTTCTATCCATTTTTTAATTCCCGCTTCCACTCTCTTCCCAATAGGAGTTCGAATAAACAAAAACTCTACACTTCCTGCAGGAGAAGAAGAAAGTCTTCCCTCTTCAATTCAACGAGAAGCGAGGAGGAGAATCTTTGGTTCGTAAATCACTATTACAACATTCTATGATTATTTAATCTCAGATTGGCTCTCTTTTTGTCATCTACGTTTTGCAATCAGATTGATAGGTTAGATTGGTCCATCAAGCGATCAATTTCCTTCCATCGGCCAACGCCTCTTCTGTCTTTCACTACTTCACATTCACCCACCATTCCCCGTCTCTCTTTCTTCCTCCTCCCAATCGAATCTTGAATATTCAAAGTCAACTCGTCTCAGTATATCTGATGCTCCCGCAATCTTATAAAATTTGCTGCATATCAATCAGGTCTTCATTCAGTCTGAGAGCTTGGTATATCATTCATACTAAACTACCTTTTTTTCTGCCTTCTTTCCCTCAGTTAATCTAGGGTTTCAATCTTTTCCATACTGGTTGTCGATTTCTCCATATTCGTATCCCCCAAACCAAAGATCTACCCTCCTTATTCCTGCCATGTAACAAGGACAGGATAGGATCCTTCTCATATCGTATTGATTTGGCCGTCCTAAATCCCCCTTTTCGGTTATGAGTAAATTTCAACACAACGGTCATCAGTCCAGTTTCTTTCCGAGCTTTTCCGGCCCACAAATCCTAGATTTCAGCCGCCCACTCATCCCATCTGATGACTCAACTAATCAGAGTCGCCTCCCCCGCTCGATTTCGGATCCGGATTCACAGGAAGTCCCAGATTACTACGAGGCTTGTCTCGGTTACATCCGGGACATTCTGATGGAAGAAGATCTGGACAGCGATTGCATCCCTGTACCCGACCACGGTGCTCTCGAAGCCACAGAGAAGTCCTTCTACGACGCGCTTGGTCAGGTTTATAACCCGCCTTTGTCAAATTTCTCGGATCAGTACTCGTTGTTGGATAGCCCCAGCACTGATAATGCCGTCCCTCATAGTTTCAGCAACGATAATGAGAGTGGCGGAAGTTACGGCTGTGTCGACAGTTTTGCCGTCGAATCTAGCTGTTGGTCTAATCATCCAAACCAGTTTCAGCTCGCCTCTTTTCATTATTTGGGTGGTGAGGTTGATGATGGCTCTCTGTACCAGCCCGATTCACGTTCTGTTGGTTGTTCGGCTGAAGAGTTGTTTACAGAATGTGCGATTCACTCGAAGGTTTCTTCAGAACCGTCATCATCATCGTCCTCTGTAGTTGAGAGAAAGGAGGACAGCAAAATCACGAATGTGATGATGAATCAGACAACTCCCTCAAGGAGAATCCATCAAAGAGACGAAATCACAGATTCAGATTCCCATGAAAGAAGCAACAAGCAAGCGGCTTCATACAGCGAGGAATACATGGAGATGGAGAAATACGACGGGATACTCCTCCCCAGGGAAGATAAACAAGATTCGACGACCACAGCTTCATCAAACGGTGCAGGAAACTCTGAAAAATTGAAATCAAAGAGTCGAAGGAACCGCGGAACAAAGAAACGGAACAACGGAGGATCATCAACAACAGTGGATCTTCGTACCCTCCTCACCCATTGCGCACAAGCGGTGTCTACCTTCGACTTAACCACAGCAAACGAGCAGCTAAAAAAGATACGCGAACACTCAGACCCATGCGGCAACAGTAGTCTCCAACGAGTTTCACATTACTTCGCAAACGCACTGGAAGCTCGAATCAATGGCACAGGGTCACGTCTTTACACCGACATCATAAACTCACCCACACCAGCTTCAGGAGTACTGAAAGCCTATGAGTGTTACGTGACTGCCACACCTTTGATGCGAATCTCATTCTTCTTAGCGAATCGGATGATAGCCAAGTTGGCTGAGAAGACGACAAAAACAACGATACACGTGATTGATTTCGGTATTTTTCATGGGTATCAATGGCCGAGCTTGATACAGCAGTTATCTGAGATACCCATCACAGGTCCACCGAGGTTAAAGATTACAGGGATAGAGTATCCAGAACATGGGTTTAGACCGGCACAGAAAGTGGAAGCGACTGGCAAGAGATTAGCGGAGTATTGTAAGAGATTTAATGTGCCGTTTGAGTATCATGCGGTTGCGAAGAAATGGGAGTTGATTCGCCCTGAAGATATCAAGACAGAGGAGGGGGAGGTGATAGTGGTGAATTGTCAATTCCGGTCAACGAATTTGCTAGACGAGACGACATCTGTGGATTGTCCCAGAGATGGGTTTTTAAGGTTGATTAGGAGTTTGAAGCCAGATTTGTTTGTTCATGGGATTGTGAACGGGACATTCAGTGCTCCGTTCTTTATAACAAGATTTAGGGAAGCTCTGTTTCATTTCATTAGTAATTTTGATATGTTTGAGGCTACAATGAGTATGGAAAGTGAAGGGAGGAGGATGATTGAGGAGAATCTGCACGGGAAACAGATACTGAATGTGGTGGCGAGTGAAGGTGTTGAGAGGATTGAGAGACCTGAGAGTTACAAACAGTGGCAAGTTAGGACTTTGAGGAGTGGGTTTAGACCAAGGAGGCTTGACAGAGGGGTTGTTGATAGAGTTAAGGCGATTGTGAAGAAGAATTATCATAAGGATTTTGTTGTTGATGAGGATGGGAATTGGTTGCTTCATGGTTGGAAAGGAAGGATCCTCTTTGCTATTTCGTGTTGGAGACCGGATTAATGGAGAATCTGTAGGGATCAGTTGTAAGGGGAAAGTAATTATTGATTGATGGAACTGATGATGATTAACCAACCTTTATTGTTTCTTCCCACAATTTACTCTTATTTTGGGTTTCTTCTCTCCGTAGTGAATGTGTAATGTGTAGTGGTGGGCGAGTTTTTTGAGCGATTGGATTTGTGCCTTGTGGTGGATGGTAGACTGACAGGGATTATTGCTGGGTGTTGTTTGTTGATCCTTGACACTCATCTTCTTCTTCTTCTTCTTTCCTTTTCATTTGTTTTGTATATGAGATTCAAACACAACTGATCTGATATGCCTTTAATTGGAATGAAAAGTTTCATCTACATCTATTCGGATTTCTACCCTTATTTATACTGTTATTGGCGAAACGTCTGTTCAGGTAATGAATTACTTCTATTTTGTTCTCCTTTCGATTATATCTGTTGTTTAGTTTCTTACTGCCCTAGACAATATATAATCCAGATCCTTGATCGCTACTGCGTGCAGGCCCAATTTTGATGGGATGGAACAAAACATGAATTCTTATACTATTTGCAGGATCAATTAGTAGGGTGATGGTGAGTCATAAAATTGGTACCGCTATTTTGTAGACTTTTGTGTGGAGTATTAAGAAACAATCAGATTTGTGTGTTCGTTAGATCCTTGCTCCTTGGTAAATACTTACTCAATTGATCGACACTTTTTGTCAGCCTCTGACTATGCTGGATGAGAGTTGGTGGGGGGAAGTAAGGCCTTAAGATAAGACCTAAATTCAGGAACATGGTCTCTTTTGGTAACGAGATTAATATAATAGTATTATGTAAAATTTAAGGGGTTTTGGGATGATCAAATTAAATTAAATTATTATTATTGTATTGCTTGTAATGTAACCCATCATCTTTTTGTTAAATTAAAAATTCCCCATACACCAAAAATAAGAAAAGTGCTCAGAATGTTCAGTTAAGAGATCGATTGAGTAATTTTTTTTTTTTTGATAATTAGGGGCACGACGATGTAAATTGCCACAATGACAAAAGAAATTGGAGATTGAAGAAAAAGAGGTGAAATTGTGCAATTAGAGATTGGAGAAAGGAGGTGTATCGTTAACTTACCAACAGTTGTAAGTTTTTCTCAATTCAAGCTGATCCGGAAATAAACAAGTCATCCACATCGGTAAATTCTACTATTTTACAATTGGAAGCACAGAGCACTTCTGGTGTATATCTGGAAAAAAACAAACGTGTAGATTTAATATATTTGAAATTTTTTTTGTTTTTATAATTAGATTTTTAATTAATTAAATCTAGTAAACAACTTGGATCCATGATGTGGATTTGATATCTAAGGCTTCGTTCTTAAAAAATAGGAAGATTATATAATCTTCTATTTAATTGAAAGTCTCTCATAAGTGAATGAGCAGAGGCTACATAAGGTTGCTTCTTGATCTCCATAATCGAGATTGTGAATGGAGCCTAAGTTAAAATAAAATGGGTCAACTTGCCTGAAAATAAAGTGGGCCGTGTGTTACCAAGTTTATATTCCCTCTGTTTTAAATTGGTTGTGTTGTTTAATGACACATTTTCCATTTCAATATTAAGTATATAAGATAAAATAATTTCATAAAACTAAAATTTGTAATATAATATAGTTTATGAGGTAAGGAATCATTTATAAAACTTAAATTTTTAAATTTATTTTATCTATTAAATACTGAAGTCAAACAACATATTCAAATGATGAACAAATCAGTCGATGAAAGGAAGTATTAGTTTAAATGCATTGTATTTTGCTTGAATATAAAATAGGTTAAAAGCACCGAACTCGAAAAGTTATATGAGTTGACCCAAATAAGATTTGAATTTCAATAAGCCAACTGCATATAATGTATTACCGTGATAGTTAATTAATGACTAAAAATCTGTTGCAAACAACTTGAGAACTTAGAGGTTTATTAATTAAGTTCCCGAAAATTGTTGTCATAAAAAAGAGAATATACATGATGACCATTTTGAGTGAGACTGAAGAATAGCTAAAACGGTTTTAATAACAGATTGTCTCCGATTGAAGTAGAGGAAATAAGAAAGAGATAATAAGGGCATCCATAATAAAATTTTTTGACACGGTTATGGCAAATTCGATAGTGCAAGCGTCCCGCCCGGAGGTAGGAGAGGGACACTGGTTTGGCAGTCTCAGTCAGCTGTTGACTGGATTGTCTTGCTGACTGGACTGTCTTTTTACTATATTAACTTTAAATGCTTGTAATTTTTAATATATAAGTCCAAAATGAATAAAAATTATATTACTGTTCATCTAAATTCAAGCTCTTCAAAACAAGACTAGACATGAATATGTTTTAATAACTTTGAAAAAAAACTATTTTTACATGTGTATGATGATACACTAAAATGATAATATGATTCATTAATTTTGATGTTATGATTCATTAAAATTGATATTATGATTCATTAACTAATAAGTGGTGAATTAGATAATAAACTTTGGAACCGATAAAAATCATTATTGTTGTATGGTGTATTTTAAAATCGTTATTGTTTTGTAGTGTATTATTTATTGTTGTATGGTGTATTTTAAAACTTATATGACGAACCACGTATTTTTCATACATACCAAATATTATTTTGTGTTGTATTATTGTGTAAAATTTTTTATTCTTATATGTTTGCGATGATATACTAAAATGAAGATATGATTCATTAATTTTGATATTGCGATTCATTAAAATTGATATTATGATACTAATAAGTGGTGAATTAGATAACAAACTTCGGAACCGAAAAAAAATTATTATTTTTTTGTAGTGTATTATTATTATTGTATGGTGTATTTTAAACCTCATATGACGAATTGTATATTTTTCATACATATCAAATATTATTTTGTGTTGTATTATTGTGTAAAATTTGTTATTTTTATATGTTTGCGATGATACACTAAAATGAAGATATGATTCATTAATTTTGATATTATTATTCATTAAAAGTTATATTAAGATACACTAAAATGATGTTATGAATCATAAGTCTCATTGATATATAGATATATACATGTAATTAATATAAATTTTTAAAGTTCTTAAAACATATCCATGTTTGGTCTTGTTTGAAGAGTTTGAATTTAGATGAACAATGGTATAATTTTTTTACATTTTGGACTTATATTTTAAAAGATACAATAATTTAAAGTTAATATAATAAAAAGTAACCCAGTCAGCAGCTGAGTCAGCTGCTGACTGGGTGCCAACTCATACGGCCGCTCCTAAATTGTACGCGGGACGACTGCACGATCGCACGTCTGCACGGTTATATAGGTGAAGAAATTAAAAAATGTTTTACAATGGTATGGATTCCACCGATTTTCTCTGTCCAAGTTTCTTAAATAAGAACCTCACTTTCTATGACACAATAGACTTCACATATGTGTATCTCTCTTTTATATTTTTTCTCATATCCTAATAGTGATAGTTTATTGGTTGTTCATTAAGAGAGAAGATTAAGAAATTTTGTTATTGTGGTGAATAGAGTTTCTTAAGTAATAAAATATAGTATTTTTTTAGATGCCATGGTACCTAGGAATGTGTTAAGAAACTTAAAATCATTGGGGATGTCACAACTCCTAGTTTTAGATTTTCTAAAATCAAGGGTGGTTCTTCATCAAGGCTGCGTTCGGTATGGCTTTTTGTGGTTGTTTTGGCTGGCTGTTTTGTGGTAGTTTTACTGGTTTTTTTGTGCTGGTTGTTTTGTGGCTGTTTTAAAAACTAGTGTTCGGCAGGTGACGATTTCGTTTGGCTGTTTTAAATAAATTAGTTTTGTGCAGTGCATTTACTGTTTTCGTTGTTACAATTAAATTTTTATATTACATTTTAAAACAATTTTTCGTTAATAGAGTTAAAATATATGTAGATATTCAATTATAGCCTTTAATAATTAATATTCTTTATTAATATTTTAGTTACAATTAATTTATAATATGTATATTAATTTATAAATAATTTTTTACATGTATATGAAAAAATAAAGAAATAAACCATTGTATTTAGAGCAATATATATTAGATGTTATATATAAAAATATAATTTTATGGATTATATATTAGTATTTAATATAACATTTCAAATGTATTAATACTTAAGATTATTTTAATTTTTAATGGAATAAATAATATCATTGAAATGAAAAAGCAATTCCTTCTAATAATAAAATAATTGACTGTAAGCGAATATATATATATATATATCACTTATTATTTTATTATTATTTTTTAATTGTTGATAAAATATTTATTTTAAACATATATTTATAGTTAAAACAATATATTCTATTCAATTAAATATTACTTAATGAAATTCAAAAACATAAATTTAAATTTAATACTGGATATGAAAAATAACGTATATTAGCATATAAAATTATTCTTTAATTATTAAGCACGGTATAAAACATATAATAACTTTGATATATTGACAAACCATAATAGTTTGTACAAACAGTTTTGTAATTAGTCATTACTTAGCAAGTTGAATACTTATAATTGATATTTCTAAATATACTACAAATATTTTATACTCTAATAATTTTGATATAATTGAAAGTTTACATCGTAATTTTTATTAGTTTGCTCTTTTCCTTGCAGGATATTTTATTTGAATGGATAGATAGTAATAGTTTTAAGAGATTATTTATCCGTATCTGAATAAACAATTTAGACAAACACTACTAGTTTACAACTATTGTTCTATATTATTTTCATTAATTTATAATTTAGTATGCCAATCTTTATAAAAAAAAACTAAAAATAAAAGGGAAAATAAACTAATTTATAATATATTAATCTATATATTTCAATTTTAATTTAATTTTGTGTCAAATTTAATATATAATATCATTTTAAAATATAATTATAAATATTGAAAATTTAAATTAATTTAGTAAAAATTAATTTTTAAATATTAATTAATACTATTAAAATATTCTCACCCCCTTAATTACAGTTTTCTAGCTCCGCCTCTGTTTACGGTTATTCATTATATTTGCAGCATAAATTGTTGGTTGTTTTGTGGTTGTTTTGTGCTGGTATATTTGTGGTTGTTTTGAAAATTGTTATTCGGAGGTGACGGTTTGGAATTTTTTGTCAAAAATGCCAAACTCAAAAATGCCACATTTATACCACAGAAAAACCATGTCCGAACGCAGCCCAAGTAATCTGTGCACTAAATATTATATGATAAGTTGTTATACATGGTACTACAATGGCAACAATCCAGTATGGATATGATCACTACATTAATTAGGTTCTACTTCTATCTAAATTATTTGTTCATACATCATCTAAATAAAATCACTAACAAGTTCATATTATAATCACCACCTTTCGACATTATAAATCATACACCACACCCTTTAAATGTCATGTCATGTCATGTAGGAGGTGTTACATTTGATTTTGATACAGTAAGACCATCTTGTGGAAGGACGGTCTATGAATAGATGAAGGTTATGTCTTTAAAGATCTCAATGATTAACACTAGAGCTCAAAATTCCATTCACTTGTGGAAAAAAGACTTAAAATTACGCTCAATTAATTACGGTCAAAACCAAAAAGGTTACTTAATTGTTTGGCCAGAATTAAGTAATTACGGTTTTTAGCTAAATGTGATTAGTTGTGGGCTGAAGGATTGCACACTTTTTCTTAAAGCACTTTAAATTACGGTAATATAGACAACCGTAATTTAAAATCGACTGGCGCACGTGCACTGCTACACTTACGATGTTGTTTTACTCATTCACGGTAATTTTGATTACATAAATTTATGCTCTGCACCTGTGCAATCAGTCTGATCGCCAGAGCTCTCACACACTGGTTGAGAATTTGAAGACGGGGCTGAAAATATTTGTGTGCGTCAGTCTTCATTCACGATAATTTGATACCCACAATGGCGAAGAGTTGTGTTGTGTGTACGACGTACTGTTTGGGGTTTTTTTTTGTTTGGATATTAAGGGTTGATAATGTGTATAGTTTGACATTTTGATTGATAAACAGATTTGGGAATGTTGAAAAAGAAGGGGAGATGTTGTCGATTTTTTCTAAGATATGTTATGGTTAAATATTGATTAAGCACTAAATGAAATGTCTTTGGAATTGTTTAGGTTTGTGAGCAATCTGTTAGTCCATCTGTTCAAAGTGTTCACCTTCACACTTCAGTTATATTGATCCGGTTAGTTATAAATTGTTATATTGCTACATTCATACATGTTATGTTTGCTTTGATAAACTAATAATCTACTTGATCATGTGAATAACTACAAAACTAAATCAAACATAGTTACCCATCCGAGATGTACCTAATAGAGGTATATCTTGGATAGTCCCCGTCGGGACTGTCCATGATCGTTAATCCCACACCTAGGTTGTGAATGTATTTTCAATATGTAATTTATTGAAAATTTCAGTAGTATCTCTCTAATGTTCTTCGGACGCATATATTATTGATTAATTTCTTAATATCATGCAATAGAAGAGCTGTAGGGAGACGCTGCCAAAATTTTCAATAAATTACTTATTGAAAACACATTCACTAGTGGGATCTAACGTGATTGGATGGGTTTGGGTTGATTAATATACCCAATTAATCGTAAGAGCGCTAGCCACGGGTGATAGTAAACTATGTATTTTTGATATATAGAACGCGATGGAACGTTCGTGGATGTACATAAATAAATGGGCATCAAGTTCCTTAAGGAGTCGATAAGTTTTGCACAGTGTTGGCGAACAATCTGAAACCGTCAGATAAGGGATATATATTTTGTCCGTGTGTCGACTGCCAAAACAATTTGAAGTATCATGGGGTGAAACAATCAAGGATAATTTGATCCTTCATGGATTTACAAAGGACTACAAAGATATAGTCCGATGGCACGGCCAAAGTGTAGTGGATGTTCTTAAGCCCAACGAAAAAGATTGTGTTGTCGAAGACACAGAAACCTTGGTTAGAAGTACTACACAATTGACAGGGACCCAGATGTTGTTGAGATTGAGGCAATCCTAGAAGATGTTGAACGACATAACTCCAACAAATCAGACAAGTATGAAACTTTGTTGGATTCATCCAAAAGATCGTTGTACGCAGGATGTGATGCTGCAAAGTTAAATCAGTTGGATGTTAACCTAAAGCTATTCAATTTGAAACCAAAATTTGGTTGGAGTGATGTAAGTTTCACTTCCCTTTTAAAGTTGTTGAAAGACGTACTTTCCGTGGATAATCATTTACCAACAACAACTTCCACAGCTAAGAAGCTGATGTGCCCAATGGGTATGGAACACCAGAAAATTCATGATTGTCCAAATGGTAGCATGTTGTTCTAGAAGGAGGCTGAATTTTTGAAAGTTTTTCAACATGTAGGGAATCACGCTACCTGAAAATACAACAGCATGACATCAGTGGTATTAAGAAGGGTTCACTTGCTAAGGTGTGGTACTTGCCCATCATTTCAAGGTTTAAGCGATTATTTGCAGTTGGGAAAGACACGGAGAATCTTAAGTGGCATTCAATTCACATGAAGAAGGATGGAAAATTGAGACATCCTACTAATGCGCCACAATGGAGGAACATAAACAGAAAATTTCACAATTTTGGTGGGGAACCAAGAAACCTAGCTAAGGCTTGGTCTGTGCAATGGTTGAATGAATCCGTATGGTACATGAGTATTATATACAACACTTGGCCAGTATTGCTGATGATTTACAACCTACCACCTTGGTTGTGTATGAAGCCTAGACACCCTATGCTCTCTCTTTTAATATTTGGTTCAAAGCAACCTGGAAACAAAATAGATGTTTTCCTACAGCCACTGATAGAGGATCTACAACTCCTGTGGCATGAAGGGGCAACAGTGTATGACTCATTTGCTAATGAGAGTTTAAACATGTGTGACAAACTAGTTTGCACACTCAATGCCTTTCCTGCTTATGGTAACCTTTCAAGATATTTAGTCAAATGGGCATTGGCATGTTCGATTTATGGTGACAACACTTGCAGTATTCACTTGAAACACAGTGGTAAACATGTCTACATGGGTCATCAGAAAATGCTTCTGAAAGGACACAAATACCGTAAGATGACAAATGAGTTTGATGGGAAAACCGATCACAGCGTAGCGCGAGCACCTTGATCGGGTACAGAGATTTATAGAAAGGTACAGAATGTCATCAATAACTTTGGTCCACCTGCCAAAAATCCTGAAAAGAGTGTCTGGAAACAGAAGTTAATTTTTAAGAAATTTGAGTACTGGCAGTATTTGGAGGTCAGACATTGTATTGACGAAATGCATGTTAGAAAAAATGTGGGTGAAAGTGTGACCAGAACCTTATTGAACATAAAACATAAGACAAATGATCATTTAAAGGGGAGGGAAGATATGATTGAGTTGGGCATACACAATGAGCTTGGTCAGAAAGAACAAGGAAAATGTGCATTCGTGTACCCCCGCATGTCACACTCTGTCTAAACTAGAGAAACATGGATTATGTAGTACTCTTCACAACATCAAAGTGCCATCAAAGTATTCCTCAAACATAAGAAGTCTAGTGTCAGTGTCAAAACTAAAGTTAGTAGGAATGAAATCTCACTATTATTGTAACACCCCTACCGCTAATACTGTCATTACCGTCCAATCTCCTTATACAATCCAGACTCACGCAGCGGATACTTACATACTCAACGGTGGGTGATACAATGCCGTTAGCCATCCACGTGACTAACAAGGCTACTACTACTACTACTACTACTACTACTACTACTACTACATACAGCATCGGTCTGATGGACCGGAATATCCGAGTAGTACACACTTACAATACTGTTGGGTAAAAACCTAACGGCAAGTATACCGGTCGATTATAGCAAGTTTTCCTAGAAGTGTCCCTCCAGGTTATCGAATCCAGGGGAGGCAGCGTTTTAGTTTGATTATTATTTAAGATCAAAACAAAGTAAAATAACTCAAGTAACAGGGGGTTTTGTTTGTTTGAATTACTAAGTACTGAAGCAAACTGTAAATAAGAACAAGGGTAATAAATGCAAGAGCAACAGTGAGCAAAACAATGATGTTTTTGAATTAATGGAAAGGAAAATTCCGGTTTACTAGTCCTCCAATTTCTTCGGTTCCTTTCTCAGTGTGTTTACCGATATCTAGATTAAAATCCTAGATCAGAATTATTCCACGTTCGGTCTCCCGCTCGGTGGAATCTAATTAACAGCTAATAAATTTTAACTCTCGTTACAAATTTATTAATTGCTAACAGCTTTAAGAATAATCCAGTTTAATGATCAGTTAATATCCTAGAGGAATTACCATCTCTAAATTAACCGGTGTTGTTCCTGTTGTCTATTATCTACCGCAGTTCTCACTTATAAGCTGATAAACAGGTAAAATCCAGTAATTGGCCAAATCACAAGATTTATAATAATAAATAAGGGACAACACTTTAATCTGTTAAAATGGTAAATCACAAAGATAATGGAACCTCAGAATTTGGATTACATAGTAAACCGAAATTTATAGAAACTACTCAGCCATGGAAATGAAATTACTACAACAATATGTGAATAACATTAAAGAAGATAAAGAAGAAGAAACTCTGTTTTAAGGTTCGTTGATGGAGTCTCTGTGCACAACCAACAGTTTCCTCTACTCAATCTTCACTTGTTGAAGTCCCAGCTGCTTGATGGAAAATGGTGATATGAATGATACGTGAAAATGGATGGTGAATGGAGTTGAGGTATTTTTGCTCTCTGCAGAATGTGTATGGTGTGTGATGAAAATGGTGATGGCTGGAACGTGAGAGATGAACTGGAAATGGAGTGTGGAGTATTACTTTCCAGCCAGATTGTGTGTTTTAATGAGAAGGAGAGAGCTCTATTTATAGAGCCTCTGTATTGATACGTAACAACAGTTTATGGTGGTGGAGATGAGGCTGGAATTAGTGAGTGGAATGGTGGGTGGTGTTGCTGGTTTTAGGGAAATAATTTGATTTAGTGGGATTGTGGATAATTGAAAGCAGCAGGAAGGGACAAAATAACAGTGCGGAAGAATACTGGAAAGGATGATTAGTGCATGGGCGGTGGTCTGTTCGAAAGAGAATTTTATTCTCTTTTCTTCCTTTCGCGAGCTTACAGATATCCGCTTCTAGCCATATGGTCCGGGACTTGAGTTCTGTATGAAGTCCCGGACCGTACCATTGAAACAGGTCGAGGGTTTGCTCTGATTGTGGTCCGAGACTTAGGGTTTGTATAAAGTCCCGGACCATGATGTTAAAACAGGTCGAGAGTCCTTTCCTTGTGTGGTCCGGGACTTAAGTTGTGTATAAAGTCCCGGACCATGCTTGAAATTCAGTCGAGATTGATGCTTCATAGTGGTCCGGGACTTAAGTTATGCAACAAGTCCCGGACCATGTCTGTATTTAGGTCGAGATTTAGTTTCTTGATTCCATTTTAGCTTGTTTGATTTGCCATGCATTCCATAAGTGATATGAGTGTGTTTCCTTTGAGATAAAAACCTGAAAAAGCACACAAAAACCATAAAAGAAGATAATTGCAACAAAAACATAAAATTGCTCATAAGATAGGAATTTATCAGTAATGGTAACAGATTAGGTATCAAAAGACCCTTTAGAAATAGATAAATTCCTGACTTATCAACATCCCCACACTTAACCTTTGCTTGTCCTCAAGCAATTAACTGCACGCAAATGTACCAGATTTTCAAAGCGGGGATTTATCAGGTCAAAAGAAACAACGATTAGTACTGCAAGTTTTCTTAAACATGAAGCTAGGGTGTTTGTCAAATGCATGAGACTATCATCATAACTGTTTAATTCAAACTGTACTCAGGGCTTTACTTTCCTTTCTTTCCACAATTCATTGGACGACAAGGGGCAAGAAGTAATGTCATATTCCACATTACCTTTCATTGCCACATACTCATAATCAAGGAAGAATTTGCAATAGCTTGTTTAGCATGAAAGAACTTTCCTTCCAATTTTTCTGAGTAAGCATCATTCATTTTGTCCCCTCAGACTTTTTCTCCCATCCTTGTAGCGGTGTTGGGCCTTCTATCCCAGATCAGATGATCTTAGGTAGATGAGTGATGAGGCACTCCAAGGGCTTAATTACCGAATGGGAGAGGCCTGTTCCGGTTCAGAGTAGATTAGAGGAGTACCTTGCCTTTGTCCTTTCCTTCCTTTCATTCCAAAACTTTCCAAAAGCCCCAAGTTAGTTCAAACAAAATAGTCACAAATTGGTCTCACCTTTTATTGAAGGAAATAGATGCAGGTTTTAACCAAAATCGACAATCCAAGCAGTATAACCAAAGTTCTTATGACCGAAATTGCAGATTAAATCTCGAAACCAAGTATGTCGAATTAAAAAATTTTTGTGGAGGGTCATCAAAGGTAAGTGAAGGGAGAATAAGTACTGTCAGGAACCACAGAAAACAATTAATTATATGAGCAACCCTCTTACTACATCCCCACACTTTAGAGAATAGCAATGTCCTCATTGCTACTAGAATGTGATTAAAGTGCAAAAGAGAAATAGGACTCCCCTGAATAAGCGGTGAAGACGATGTCCCCACACTTATGACAAGGAATGGGAGACTTAAAGAGGGTTGTGAAAATTTCGGCAGAGTTTCCTTTGTTTTCGGTCGATAACGCTCACAAAATGGCAGTCCTGTGTGAATGAAGCAGCAGCAGATAATATGTTGCAACAAAGTTAAGGAATATAACAAGCAGTGGCAGTAGCAGAGGTGCTAAAATAACCATAACAATCCAACCAGAAAGGGAAAAGTACCAGCAAATCAAACCTAACAAGCTAAAAGTCATTAAAACAACACAAACGTCAAAGTCAGCTTAAAATCCAGAAGGGCAATAAAAGAGAGATAAACTGATGTAGCAGGTGGCATAAACCAAATCATAGACTACCGCCGGGGCATGCGCCAAGACTCTAACTGGGAGAAGCGCTCATCATAAGTCTGGAAGCGGGCCTCCTGCTGAGCCTGGTACTCAGCAAACTGAGCAGCCTGTCGAGCCTCGTACTCAGTATGACGAGTCTCTAAAGCTGTGAGCCTCTCACCATATCCATCTAGACGACTCGCAAAGCCGTCAAAGTATGCTGTAGCGGTCCCCCTCCAATCTCTGAACTCGTGTAGCAACTGCTCATAACCGGGGCCGGATCAGCAGGCATCGGGAAGTCCGGGATCTCACCACCAGCAGCATCAGCAGCCGCATCAGCAGCGGCCTCAACCTCATCAACAGCCTCAGCCTCATCAGCAGCCTCAGCAACTCGGGGGCGCGTGCAGCTCGTCGGCGCTTCACCCACTGCCCGTCATTCTTCTCCCACTGGAAGAATCTCATCATGGTCATATCGAGAGGAGATCGAGGGTACTGGGGCTCCTCATCAGATACATCTACCCCTTTGGCAGCCAGTAACGAGTATATGAGGTGTGGAAATGGGAGAGAGGCGGAATGCTCGGTCTGAACCACTCGGCGCATAGAAGTAAAGATGATGCGATGCATACTAGGAGGAACCCCTGCAGCGGCATAGGCGTCGTCCAGGATGTAACGCATAAGCCAGCAGTCATACTCATTCAAATCAGCGCACTCCCGGGGCGAACATTAGACATCAGTATCCCTAAAATCAGACGCTCTCTAGGGGTGGGTAGCTTATCCCCTGTGACAACCTGCTTGTCCCGGTTATTCCTACGCTGCCGATTTTGAACTTCGGGATCAAGGACAATCAAGTTAATATAGTGCGCCTTAGCTTGTCTAGTCAATATTGCATATTAGCCCTATTCTCCGCAGTCGGCATCCGAACAGCTATGGGCAAGTTCATAGAGCGCCTAATGCTAAGAGCGTCCACAGAAATATTTTTGCCTTTGACCACAGAAGTAATAGTATCCCCATCATCACTCACCGTTGCATTAGCATAAAACAACTTTACCAGTCTCGGGTAGAATTTCCCTCCTCGAGTCAGCAGAGGCACCCATCACGTGCATTAAACAGCGCTTCTAAATCAAATTCAGCAATTAAGGTTGGACACACTGACCTTTCAGGTAGAATTTTTCTCTCACGAGCATGGTACCAATTCCTAGCCGCTTCATTGATGAAGTCGGAATCAACTGTCTCCCGGACCCGGAGTGGAGCTGCGTCCGGTGAAGGAGGAGCGCGGCGGAGGAAGATGCACCCGCAGTGTTACGTCTAGCTCGTTTGGGTGCCATTGAATTATGGATTAGTGATCGGTGAAGGTATGTTTTTGTTGTGGGTAAAGGCTGGCGTTTGAAATGGAAGAGGGTGTGGTTTGTGTGTGGAAATTTTGAGCGACGTGGAGATTGGGGTGGTGTGACTGTGAGGCGATTGGCGAGGGGCGCGGGCGTAGAAGAGGGGTGGCGAGTTGGGGCGGTGTTTGGAGGCGTGGTTTGTGGTGGTGGTGGTTGGGTTGGTGATTTCGACGTGGGCGACAGAGAGGGCGAGTTCGAGAGAGGGCGAAAGAGGTGAGGCCTGAGCTAGGGATTGCAGTAGTTAGAAGAGAGGCGGGAGAATGAAGACGACTGTATATATTTTTTTTTTTCTGAGTGGGTGGTGGTCCGGGACTTAAGATTTGTATAAAGTCCCGACCGATATGTAAAAACTGGTCGAGAGTTGCTCTTGTTATGTCCGGGACTTAGGATTTGTATAAAGTCCCGGACCATCATCTCATTTCTCGAACTTTCGCACTCGTGGGTCCGGGACTTAAGATATGGATTAAGTCCCGGACCACCCCTTAAATCTGTTCGAGAGTTGCCGTCTCCTCCGTCCGGGACTTAAGTCTTGTAACAAGTCCCGGACCACTCTGTTTATTTCAACCGAAGGATTGCCTCTGTGTGCTCTGTTTCTCTCCTTCATTAAACCTACACTGTACAAAACAACCAAAAAAACAACTAACAAAGGAATTAGAACAAGTAAAAAAAAATGAATTAAAATGAAAATCAAGAGGATAGAAGAAGAAGATTGGGTTGCCTCCCAATGAGCTGCCCGTCTTTTCGGTCTTTGGCTAGACCTTGGTGCATCAGTTTGAAGAATTAGGGTCCCGGAGCAAAAGTGTTGAATGAGCCATATCAACATCGCTCCCTTGGTATAATTTCAACTGTGATCCGTTAACTTTGAATGCTTCTCCTTTCTCGTTGACTAAACCAATGACTCCATAAGGGGAAACATCTGTAACGTGAATGGACCGGACCAGCGAGATTTCAGTTTTCCCGGAAATAATTTCAGCCGTGAGTTGAACATTAGCACTTGGTCACCAATCCGAAACTCTCGTTTCACAAGCAATTTATCATGCCATCTCTTAGTCCGTTCCTTGTAGATCTTGGCATTTTCATAGGCTTCTTCTCTGAATTCATCTAGTTCACACAACTGTAGTTTCCTTTCCCCCCGGCCTTTTTCAGATCACAATTCAGAACTTTAAGTGCCCAAAATGATTTATGTTCCAGTTCTACCGGAAGATGACATGCCTTTCCAAAACCAATTTGTAAGGAGACATTCCCAAGGGTGTCTTATAGCTGTCCGGTAAGCCCACAAGGCATCATCTAATTTCATAGACCAATCTTTACGAGATGAACTAACAGATTTCTGTAGAATCCACTTAATTTCCCTGTTAGTCACCTCAGCTTGCCCATTGGTCTGTGGATGATAAGGTAAGGATACCTTGTGTCTTACTCCATACTTTTGCAACAAGGCTTCAAACTGCTTGTTACAAAAGTGGGATCCTCCATCACTTATGATTGCTCGTGGTACACCAAACCTAGTGAAAATGTTTTTCTTTAAAAATTTCAGCACAACCTTTGCATCATTAGTAGGTGCAGCCACGGCTTCAGCCCATTTAGTCACATAATCGACAGCCACCAAAAATATAGAGGTTGGAATGTGAAGAAGGAAATGGCCCCATGAAGTCAATCCCCCATAAATCAAATGGTTCTACCTCCAAGATGTAATTCAAGGGCATCTCAAGCTTTCGGAGAGGTTACCTTGGCGCTGACAGCTATCACATGTGGATACAAATGCATGGCAGTCTTTATGTAGTGTCTTCCAAAAGAAACCTGCCTCCAATACTTTAGCTGCTGTCTTGGCGGGCCCGAAGTGTCCTCCTACTTCTCTTGCGTGACAGTGGATAAGGATGTCTCTTGTTTCAGCACCCGGAACACATCTGCGAATCATCCCGTCCGCGCAAACCTTGAAGAGAAATGGATCGTCCCAAAGGTAATGCTTGACTGTAGAAGAACTTCTTCTTCTGCTGATATGACAATTCTGGAGGAATAATGCCCTTGGCGAGGTAATTTGCAATATCAGCATACCAGGGGTCCGTGGGACAACTGATCGTGTAGACAAACTCATCAGGAAAATACTCGTTATTGGCTTGCCATCATCTGGAATTTCCATACGGGATAAGTGATCTGCCACTCCATTCTGTGCTCCAGGTTTGTCCCTAATTTCAATGTCAAACTCCTGCAAAAGTAAAATCCATCTGATTAAACGAGGTTTAGCATCAACTTTTCCAAAGAGATACCTGAGAGCGGAATGGTCGGTGTGCACAATGACTTTGCTGCCAATAATGTATGGTCGAAACTTGTCGCATGCAAAGACAATTGCCAGCAGCTCCTTCTCCGTTGTTGTGTAGTTCTTTTGTGCCTCATTCATAGTCTTACTAGCATAGTAGACTATCCTCAATACCTTGTCATGCCTCTGCCCCAAAGCTGCTCCTAATGCGTAATCGCTGGCATCACACATTATCTCAAAAGGTAATGACCAATCAGGAGCAACAATAATAGGTGCAGAAACCAAATTAGCCTTGAGCAAATTAAAGGCATCTAAGCACTCTTTCGTAAATTCAAATTTTGCATCTTTAATTAATAGATCACAAAGAGGCTTAGAGATCTTGGAGAAATCCTTAACAAAACGCCTATAAAAACCTGCATGACCGAGAAAACTTCGGACATCTTTTACCGACGATGGTGGTGGCAGCTGTTCTATTACCTCAATCTTTGATTTGTCTACTTCGATCCCTTTCTTAGAAATCTTATGTCCGAGCACGATGCCTTCCTGCACCATAAAGTGGCACTTCTCCCAATTGAGCACCAAGTTAGTCTCCTTGCACCTGGCTAAGATTAAATCCAAGTCTCTCAAGCATGAATCAAAGGTAGGTCCAAAGACAGAAAAATCATCCATAAAGATTTCGATGCATTTTTCAATAAATCAGCAAAGATAGCAGTCATGCATCTTTGAAATGTAGCTGGTGCATTACACAAACCAAAGGGCATGCGTCGATAAGCATAAGTACCATATGGACATGTAAAAGTAGTTTTCTCTTGGTCTTCCTTAGCAATTGGAATTTGAAAGTAACCGGAGTAACCATCTAAGAAACAGTAAAGTCTTGTCCCGCAAGCCTCTCCAACATCTGATCAATGAAAGGAAGGGGGAAATGGTCTTTCCTAGTGGCGGCATTTAATTTCCTATAATCAATGCAAACTCTATGCCCGGTAATAGTACGCTGAGGAATTAATTCACCTTTATCATTAGGTACCACAGTTAAACCTCCTTTCTTAGGTACGACCTGTGTAGGACTTACCCATTCGCTGTCAGAAATAGGGTAAATGATACCTGCATCCAAGAGCTTGATGACTTCCTTTTTAACCACCTCTTTCATGTGCGGGTTCAGTCTTCGTTGAGGTTGTCTTGCTGGTTTGTCATTCTCCTCAAGGTAAATGCGGTGAGTGCAGAATGTAGGGGCAATGCCTTTGATATCAGCAATGGACCACCCTAATGCCTCTTTGTTCTTTTTCAGAACCTGCAACAAGGCTTCTTCCTGTTCATTGGTTAAACTGTTAGAAATAATGACAGGCAAATCAGATGGAGAAATTAAGAAAGCATATTTAAGGTGACTAGGAAGAGGGTTAAGTTCAAGAGAAGGTGGTGAGTCCACAGAAGGAGCTAGTGTCTTTGGAATTCGGTCCAGCGGCTCCTCCTCGATTTTGTAGTTCTTCCTATATGGCCTACCAGCAGCAAGCTGAAATGCTGCAGCAGAGACTTCAGAATCATCATGAACTGTTTCTATGGACTCTACCAAGCACTTCTCCAATGCATCCAGCTCCGTGGGACTGTAAGAATAGTCCTGCATCAAGGTATCAATACAATCTAAACTAAAACAAGCATGAACATCAGAAGGGTGGGTAGTAGCTTTGGTCATATCAAATACAAGCTGCTCATCATGCAACCGAAGTATAATCTTCCCTCCTTCAACATCAATGAGGGTCCTTGCTGTACGCATGAACGGTCGACCTAAGATAAGCGGTACTACCTTGTCTTCCTCCATGTCTAAGATAACAAAATCAGCAGGGAAAGCAAAAGTACCAACCGAAACAATTAAGTCCCTTACCACCCCTTTAGGTAGGATGATTGACCTATCGGCTAATTGCAGAGTGATTCGGGTTGGTTCACATTCTCCTAGACCAAGTTTCAAATATATTGAATAGGGCATTAAGTTAATACTCGCACCTAAGTCACATAAACCCTTACCACATTGCACATTACCTATCGCGCAAGGTATGACCGGGGTACCTGGGTCATCAAGCTTAGGTGGAAGCTTTTGTGAAAGGACGGCTGATACGTTCTCGGTAAGCTGCACAGTATCTTTCTCCACTAAGGACCGTCTATTGGACAGGATGTCCTTCATGAACTTCGCATATATCGGCATCTGTTTTAATGCATCAGAAAAGGGAATGTTAATGGTTAGTTTCTTAAAATACTTAAGAACTTACCAAACTGCTCATCCAGGTCTCTCTTTTTCAACCGGTTTGGAAAAGGCACTGATGCTAAATCAACTGTGCGGCGTGGAGGTGTGGAAGTCTTAGAAGTCTTACTAATAGCCACCTCATTTTCAACCGGTTCCTCCTGAGAGCTCTTCGGTGTGGTTTCTTCATTTTGCTTAACATTAGGAAGAGGAGCTTCAATTTCAGGAATCACCGGCTCAAGCTGTGTACCACTTCTCAATGTGATGGCCTTGGCGTGCTCTCTCGGGTTCTGTTCTGATTGACTGGGTAAAGAACCCAAAGGGCGCTGAGCTAACTGCTGTGATATCTGAGATATTTGAGTTTCGATGTTCCTATTGAATGTCCTTTGATCATTGTTGAAGGTCCTCTGCTCCTGATTGAAAGCTTCTAGCTCATTAAATTTCTTGGTATTGACAGTGATGAAATCATTCATTCTGGCCAGAACTTCATCCATACTAGAGGATGCACCAGCACTGTATTCTGCACTTGCTGATTCTGCAGTGGCTGCTTCTGATAAGAGGAATTATATTGCTGCTGAGGTCTCTGATTGTAATTGCTGTTTCCGCCAGTTTGGTAACGACTCTGTTGCTGGTATCCTTGATTGTTTTGGTTGTTGTAGAAGGTCCCTTGCCTGTTTCCCAGATAATTTACCTCTTCATTTTGCTGAGAAGTACACTGGCACATGTTGGAACTTCTACCACAATACTCACACTGTGGGAAGGAATCGGTTACAACAGCGGCGCTGGACTGAGGTTTTATCATAGCACACATCTTCTCAAATTGCTTTGACATTGCTTCCATCTTGGCGGCCAGAAAAGTATTTGAATCTACTTCATAGACTCCAGCGGTTTTCTTTGGTGCTGCTTCTCCTGTTCTCGCACCTCCCCACTGATTGGATGCATTGGCAATGGTATCCAATAGTTCCTTGATTCTAGCTATTGGTAGCTCCATGAGGCTTCCTCCTGCACAAGTGTCTACCAACAAACGACTTGAATGATCCAAATCTTTATAAAAGGACTGTAAAATTACCTCCTCTCCCAAGCCATGGTGTGGTACTTTGCGCACAATGCCTTTGAAACGCTCCCAAGCCTCAGATAATGTCTCACCAGTGAATGGCTTATTTGATCTCTCCTCTCATCATCAGCATCCGAGAAGGAGGGAAATATTTTGCCAAGAATGCATTTGCTAACTCCGTCCAGGTGGTAATACTGTTTGGTGTCAATGAGTTTAGCCATTCTGCAGCTCTGTCCCTCAGGGAGAATGGGAAGAGAGTCAATCTAGCACCTCTTGTGAAGCTGATGTAGAACAAGCTCCTACCAACCTCAGGAAAGTGGTGAGATGGACATTGGGATCTTCAGTGATTGTTCCGCTGAATTGAGGTGCATTCATGACCATAGTAACATAGTGCGTTTTGAACTGCCACTGCACTCCTGCTGGTAACGCAGGAATTACTATTGGTGAGGTAAGCCCTTCAACGCTTGGGCGGGTGTAATCCCTCATGTGCCTCTCTGGATTCTCCATATTGGTTCCTGAGGGGTTGTTTAGAATTTCTTCTTCAACAATTCCTTCTGTTGGTGAATCTTTTAGGAACACCTCCTGCTCAATTGGAGGATCCAGCACTAACCTCTTCCGAATCCTTCTTGTTACTCTTTCTATCTCTGGTTCGATTTCGAATTCAGGGTCTCCTTCAGAACGAGTTTTGACCATAAACCAAGATCAGATAACTGATAGTAATGTAGTTTCTAAAGGAACAAAATAAAATGAAATAAAATAAAAGGAAAATAAAATTAAATAAGATAAAAATTAAAATAAAAATCAAACTAAGCAACCGTGCCTCCCCGGCAACGGCGCCATTAACTTGTTGGGTAAAAACCTAACGGCAAGTATACCGGTCGATTATAGCAAGTTTTCCTAGAAGTGTCCCTCCAGGTTATCGAATCCAGGGGAGGCAGCGTTTTAGTTTGATTAATATTTAAGATCAAAACAAAGTAAAATAACTCAAGTAACAGGGGGTTTTGTTTGTTTGAATTACTAAGTACTGAAGCAAACTGTAAATAAGAACAAGGGTAATAAATGCAAGAGCAACAGTGAGCAAAATGATGTGTTTTTGAATTAATGGAAAGGAAAATTCCGGTTTACTAGTCCTCCAATTTCTTCGGTTCCTTTCTCAGTGTGTTTACCGATATCTAGATTAAAATCCTAGATCAGAATTATTCCACGTTCGGTCTCCCGCTCGGTGGAATCTAATTAACAGCTAATAAATTTTAACTCTCGTTACAAATTTATTAATTGCTAACAGCTTTAAGAATAATCCAGTTTAATGATCAGTTAATATCCTAGAGGAATTACCATCTCTAAATTAACCGGTGCTGTTCCTGTTGTCTATTATCTACCGCAGTTCTCACTTATAAGCAGATAAACAGGTAAAATCCAGTAATTGGCCAAATCACAAGATTTATAATAATAAATAAGGGACAACACTTTAATCTGTTAAAATGGTAAATCACAAAGATAATGGAACCTCAGAATTTGGATTACATAGTAAACCGAAATTTATAGAAACTACTCAGCCATGGAAATGAATTACTACAACAATATGTGAATAACATTAAAGAAGATAAAGAAGAAGAAACTCTGTTTTAAGGTTCGTTGATGGAGTCTCTGTGCACACAACAGTTTCCTCTACTCAATCTTCACTTGTTGAAGTCCCAGCTGCTTGATGGAAAATGGTGATATGAATGATACGTGAAAATGGATGGTGAATGGAGTTGAGGTATTTTTGCTCTCTGCAGAATGTGTATGGTGTGTGATGAAAATGGTGATGGCTGGAACGTGAGAGATGAACTGGAAATGGAGTGTGGAGTATTACTTTCCAGCCAGATTGTGTGTTTTAATGAGAATGAGAGAGCTCTATTTATAGAGCCTCTGTATTGATACGTAACAACAGTTTATGGTGGTGGAGATGAGGCTGGAATTAGTGAGTGGAATGGTGGGTGGTGTTGCTGGTTTTAGGGAAATAATTTGATTTAGTGGGATTGTGGATAATTGAAAGCAGCAGGAAGGGACAAAATAACAGTGCGGAAGAATACTGGAAAGGATGATTAGTGCATGGGCGGTGGTCTGTTCGAAAGAGAATTTTATTCTCTTTTCTTCTTTCGCGAGCTTACAGATATCCGCTTCTAGCCATATGGTCCGGGACTTGAGTTCTGTATGAAGTCCCGGACCGTACCATTGAAACAGGTCGAGGGTTTGCTCTGATTTGTGGTCCGGGACTTAGGGTTTGTATAAAGTCCCGGACCATGATGTTAAAACAGGTCGAGAGTCCTTTCCTTGTGTGGTCCGGGACTTAAGTTGTGTATAAAGTCCCGGACCATGCTTGAAATTCAGTCGAGATTGATGCTTCATAGTGGTCCGGGACTTAAGTTATGCAACAAGTCCCGGACCATGTCTGTATTTAGGTCGAGATTTAGTTTCTTGATTCCATTTTAGCTTGTTTGATTTGCCATGCATTCCATAAGTGATATGAGTGTGTTTCCTTTGAGATAAAAACCTGAAAAAGCACACAAAAACCATAAAAGAAGATAATTGCAACAAAAACATAAATTTCTCATAAGATAGGAATTTATCAGTAATGGTAACAGATTAGGTATCAAAAGACCCTTTAGAAATAGATAAATTCCTGACTTATCAAATACATACTCCAATTACCAAATCAAATACTAGAACTTCCCATTCATTACAATACTCCATAAGTTCAATACAATATAATACACCGAGTTTACTAAGATCCTTTACAATACAACACCTCTTTCAATTTCATAGATACTCATTAAGAGTCTAACCACTACCCATTCCTCACAAACTACTTACTTCTAAGTACAAGGGGTGTGCCACTTAGTACGCTTATACATTCTACTTCTAACTATCCAAGTGTAGCCACCGGTCTCTTACCTTGACCATATCCGCTTCGGGTACCTGCACACTAAAAACGTTCCCCCTAGGGGGTCAGCTTACGCTGAATATGACTTCCGCATACCCCGCGTACTAGCGAGGGTACGCCGACCACTTGGTCGAATACATGCAATTCATTTTATTCAAACATACATGCATACATGCTCTTATACACATTACTACAATACTTTACGCAAGGAATACACTCATACACTTTAATAAAGATTATACAAGTCCAACAATACTTACTTACCTTCTTCCGAAATACACATTCACGATACATACACAATACATCCTCATTACATACTCAATCCATACACAATGCATACACAATATCCGGTAATTGTTAGCTTCATTTGTCCACCCGGGTTAATCGGGTGGAGATTAATCTTTTACTCGGGGTCAATGACTTACACCAGCCAAGACCATTACTCATACAATACTTACTTTACTTTACTACTTACTCACGTTAAGTCATCGGGACCTCCGGGCAGGGACTACTCTGTCCCACCACCGGGCTTTACTTGGTTCACCAATCCAGGATGCTACCCATTTAAGGGGTTTGGGTCGTGGACTAGTTAAAGAACCAGGAATCGGATCCAACCTCTTGTGTCTCCTCATCCTCACGCGTGGCCGAAACTATATCGGACTTCTACTCATTCCAATTTACTCAATACTTACGTTAGGAGTTAGGTAGTTAGGAATTAGTAGAAGTCACACATCCAAGCCACATACACATTTACATTGCTCAAGTACACATCCATACAAAATACAATACAATACACAAGTACAATACAAAGTACAAGTACACTTCATCATCATTCATTTATTTCATGAATTATACAAACTATTGTTCAAGACAAATATCAAGAACAATGTAAACAAGCACAAGTAAGTGCAATATAGTCCGATTCATGCATTTATCTTATTAGGTGATCAAATAAGCACACAAATTGGGGTAACCAGGTTAGGATACAGAGCATGAAGAAATCATACCTTTCACTGTTGACTTTGGCCTCACCGACTCCCTTCGGTGTTCAACTATTTGAATCTTATCACATACATACAGTTGGATGGTTAATTATCCATAATTACCCTTACTTATTACTTTCCTAAGGTTTCCTAGTTTATACTTACTAACTCTTTGTTACTTAAATACATTTACTTAAGTTACTTACTTACAATTATTTTCTAAGCTTGTTTATAGCCTTAATGACCATTAAACATCATTAATCATGTCTTAATTATCTTATACTATCATTACCCATCATCACCCATCCTTAGAATACCTTTTAAACTCATTCTGTACAAATTTTGGGGTGGTCCGGGTTTGTGTCCGGGGATACAAACCGGGACCAATATTGGAATTGAGTTACGGGTGAAATTTGTGTGTGGTCCGGGTTTAGGGAAGGGTTTACAAACCCGACCATGCCTGTGTAAATCTCTCGGGTGAAATTTTGGGGTGGTCCAGGTTTAGGTCTTGGTTTGCAAACCCGGATCATACATTCTGAAATACATTCTGTCGTGTTTTCTGACTGGTCCGGGTTTGTGTACTTGTTTACAAACCCGGACAAGTTGCAGTATTGTAAAATATATATGTTTTTGATTATGTTTCAACTCCGAACTTCTACCAATCTCTTCCCAATATTCCTACTTATAATCTAGGGTGTTTTGACCCTAATTAGGCAATCAAAACTAACCTAATCCATCATTATACCTATCTGTTACAAACACTCTCCACTGTCCAATTTTCCTCCTGTTACAGTTTTTGCTTTTCAACAAATGCTACAGATTTTCTCCATCCTTCTTCCCATTATTCCTATGGCTCTTTCATTGCCTCATTTGCATTACACTCAACCCAAAGCCTTACTCAGTACAATACTCATTTTGCTAATTCTTGCACATTAATTCTTCATTGTTTCTCCAACACATCTCAATACTTCCTGCTACATATTTTATATCTTTTCATTCTCTTACCACAACTACTACTCCTTAGTTACTAAATCATCTCTACTACATCCCAATACACACCTTGGTCCTCCCATTCACCAAGTCATTCTTAATGCACAATCCCTACTAAAATTTCGCCATAGTTCACCTACTTTTCTTACTTATCCACACTTCTCCTTTCTCATTAAATTCATCCCTATTCTAGCCAAACCACAAGGGTTCTACCAGCACACATACCAAATCTCAATACACCAATACTTCCTCAATCACAATACCAATACATCATTTCTTCCTCAATCCACCATACTAATACACATACACAATTTATTTGGCTCTAAGGCCTACAATCCAAATACAATCTCATAAATACTCAAACTTCCACAAACTACAATACTAATACAATAGTTTAGGTTCTTTATTTGTTCACCCATTCCCAATCCTCTAATGCATTAAAATATAGCATTGAGAAAGAGCTCTTACCTTAAGCTCATTATTCCTTCTTTCCTTTCCAATCCTCTAATGCATTAAAATTAGCATTGAGAAAGAGCTCTTACCTTAAGCTCATTATTCCTTCTTTCCTTTCCAATCCTTCTTCTTCTCTCCTTCTTGTACAAATCGGCTACATGGGGAATGGAGTTGCCAAACTCCATTCCCATCACCCAAAGCACACATAAACAAGTGTAATTAAAATACTAACCCTTAGATTTATACTAATCCATTGAAATGTTCAAATCATAAATTCTAGGGTTTACCTTTGGAGTGTTTTAGGAGGGGTTTTAGCCCTTGGTTTGAGAGGGTGATTCCATAACCATTGTAAGGTTGAGATTATGCTCAAAAGAGAGAGAGAAAATAGAGTATTACAAGGGGTAAAAATCGGTTATGAAAGGAGATGGAGAAACATGAGTTTTTCATGTAGATTTTTACCTTAATGGAGAGAGAGGAGACTCCAAGTTTTACTTTGGTACCATTTTCTCTTTGAATGGGGAAAACCCATGGAGATGAAGTTCTTCCTGTTCGAATTTTGAAAAGATAGAATTGTAGAGAATGTGAGGGGAGTTCAAATATGTAATTTGTTTTTGATTTGGAGTTTTAATAAAGCTTGGGCAAGCTTGAGAAGGTGAGCTGCCATTGTTGTTTTGGGAGCTTCACAAATCGCCACCAGAGGAAGAAGAAGGGGGGAAATCGGCTGGGAGGAGGGAACTCATGAGAGAGAGAGAGAGGAGAAATGAGAGGAGAGAGGGTGAGAGAGTGCTTTTTACCTTTTTGTTTACTTTTTACTTTTTGACTCATTGTTTATTTAGCTAGTTACATGTGTGTGTGTGTGGGGGGGGGGGGGGTTATTTGACTTAATAAAAATCGGTCCCCCTACTGTATTACTAGTTGGAGCGTTTTTCGTCTTTTACAGAAAACGCTCGTTAGTTTACCCGGTTTTGGTACTATTCACTAACCGGGCCCGTTTTCCAGAATTTCTCGTTTCTTTAATTTTTTGGTTCTTAAGCTTCCATAAATGCTTAATCATTGTTATTTAATGATTTATAATTTTTACGGGTTCGTTTGACCACTTAAATTCACGTTCGGGTTTTCTCGAAAAACATGCACTAAAGCTCTATTAGCGTTTTAATACATTATTTGGATCCGTTTTCTTCGGGAGTTGTTCCCATATATTATTTAGGCCTTAGTAAGGCTTTAGAATCCATATAATATGCTAACCGATGTCTCATACCTCCTATGGTTATTTAACGCTTATTTAACGTTTTTCGCTTTTTAAGCGTTTCTTTATTTCTTTTGGATTTATTTTTCCTTACCAAAATTACTTAGGCACAATTAGGCCCTTAAATACCTATTAGGATAATATTAATCACTATATTTAAGGTCGGGGTATTTCAATTATCATGTGTTGATACAAGATTTTTTGTCGTTCGCAATGCGTGAGATCTTGCTTGATGTTTTGAGAAACACAGTCACAAATGTTTGTGTGTTTCTCAAAGCGATTTCCAGTAAAGTGCTTGACATGAACACTATGAAGAAGCTACAGAAAGATATTGTTGTTACCATGTGCCAGCTAGAGATGTATTTCATCCCTCATTCTTTGATATCATGGAACATTTGCTTGTACATTTGGTTAGAGAGATCAAAGAGTGCGACCCTGTGTATCTTCAGTATATGTACCCATTCGAAAGATATATGGGTGTGTTGAAGAAGAAAATAAAGAATCGTTATCACCCAAAGGGTGGTATCATAGAGGGAACCGTAATAGAGGATGTGGTTGATTTCTGAACCTATGATCTTCAGGGTGTTGAACGTATTGGTCTTCCGCGTTCTAGACATGAGGGTAGACTACATGGTGTTAGTACTACTGGAAAAAAGTTGAAGATAATTGACATATAAACTCTTAACAAAGATCATTTAAGGTCCGTTCTCATAAGAGCTGCCAAGGTAGATTATTCTTGAATGCTACTTCAACTAGCGTTGTGAAAGGGGAGAGTGAAGTGATGGAAAGTGATAATCTACCCCAGATTATTAGTGGATCCTCATTTGAGAATGGACCCTTAATTGTATTGAGTCACCTTGAAGATTTTGAACCGTATTGTGATGAATACTTGTTTGTTCTTAGAGCTCACCATCCTGGCATGAGTGACATCAGATTGAAGAATCAACACGATCAGACTTTTGTGAATTGGTTCAAAGAAAGAGTAATGTCTGATAGGTCCACTAATGTGCCAGAGCTGGTGAAATTGGTAGCTCTTGGACCAAATCTCGATGTTGTTTCTTGCGAGGGATACGACGTGTTCACATTCTGTACAGAACGCCACGATTATAAATCAACATCTCATAATAGTGGTGTGAAGATAGTGGCATATCTGGATTTGTACAACGTCAAGGATGTGGGTCAGAATCCATCAGCGATAAAACAATCATACTATGGTGTGATACAAGATATATGGGTCTTGGATTATATAGGGTATGAAATTTTTATATTTCACTGCAACTGGGTTGACAACAAACTTGGGTACCATGAGGATGAGCATTGTATGAAAGTGGTTGAACTGTTAGAGCGACACCCACTATAGAGTCATTTGTTGTTGGAACAATGGAAAAACAAGTATTTTATATCACTGATCATTGCAATCCTAGATGGTTTGTTATTATCAAAGGTGAGAGAGGAATAGTTGGTGTGGACGGTGTTGTTGATGAGAATGATTATGATGCAGACGATGAAACACCCTCTGATCCTGTTACGTTACCAGCAGATAGTGATGTCATGGCTCAACGTGACTATATACGGTCAGACCATAATGAAGGAATGTGGATTGACATATGATGGTTTATGTAAGTTTAGTGAAATGTTTTGTAATTTTGTTGTATTTGTTCTATATGTTTAAAAATGCTTATTTTGTAGCATTATTTTAGGTGGTTAACTAATAATTACAATTTTTTGTTTTACAGAAATCGACCGTAATGAGGACATCGACCTTCATTGTCCTGAGGCATTTGATGATACTGCTGGTGCCCCAACGCAGCCAATAGTTTATGCTCCCTCGAGCTCTACCTTCATTGTTATGAAGAAACGAGGGGTATAGGGTCGACTAGAGGACTGAAGTTGTAGAAGGAATCTGAGATAAATTTAGCGTGGGACAAATTCGGATGATATTGCAGCGGCAAAAGATCAGCGTTTGCGAGCATGCTGGGAACTCTATCAAAGTCCCGTGCAGGGAACTCTATCACCAAAAGTGGCTAGGAGTTCTAGAAGAGGTGAAGCAGCTGATATGGAAGAAAGTGTAAGAACGGTACAAAATTCCAGAGGATGCGAGGGACACCGTTCTTTCACTTGTTTTTGGTAAGGCTAGGGCCTTCCGCCACAATCTGGTATCCAAGTGGATCACCACGAATAACCCAAATCTAGTGCCCCCGTATGTGGTGTACAACGGGATGATCACTGAGGAGGAGTAGAAGTAGTTCTATGAGGAGCACCAGACTACGAAGTTCAGGGTATGCTTCAACTTATAAGTATCATGAACACTTTTTAAGTTATTCATGTGTGATTATTAACCTAGTCTTTTATTTATAGCAAAAGGAATAACAAGCAAGGCTGAACCATGAAGCAAATGTCCATCCCCATACTATGCAGAGAAAAGGATATATAGGCAGTATGGTAGAATGGTAGCAAGCGGGTTTGCTGACTCGAAGGGACGAGGACAGTACTGAAGGCTCACTAAGGATCTAGCTGAGGTAAGTAGGACACAGATGTACTTAGTTGGACTCCAAAGAGTATACAGAGAGGGCCAGAGGCAGTATCCTCATCCTGAGATGGCACAGCTCACTGCACAAATTATAAGCTGTCTAAATTTTGAATGATTAAATTATTGTCCACAAGTTTGAATATTTGTCATCTTATGTTAATTTATTATAATTTGGACAGTCTGAAGCTGAACATAGAGGAGAGATAGACCTCTTTGCTCCTCCTTCTCAAGATGATCCGCTCAATCAAGCACTTGGAATGAGGGATCACCCGGGGCATGTTAGAGGATTTGAAGGAGAAGTGTGTCAGAAGCATGTATTCCCAAATGCTACAAGGCAAACTCTGGGTGTATTTCTGATCTGAAAGCATTGCTTGAGAGAACCTAGTTGTGAGTTTCAAGCTACAGAAGAGAGACTCCAGAAGAAAGGTTAGAAGGTGGTGGTGACACGCAGAGTCAACAACGTCAAGTAAATCCTTCTCGGTCTTCTTCCTCATCCAGTGTGGTGTTGCCTAAACCCGTACCCATTCGCTAACCTCAGGTAGGTTCCTTTTTTAATATTGCACTCTTAAGGTCAAATAAAATGAACGCGGTGACTGTATTAAATTAATTCTCATGTTTTTTAAAGGAACAAAAAACTGTCGTCTTCAAATGTCGGTGTAATGCCCCTACTTAACATAATTACAGCGGAATAAATACTAAAGGCGTACAGATCATCGGGTTCCAAACCCCGGCACAAATCTCACCAATTTACAACTTACAATTACTAAGTTACGGTCTGAATTCAAGAAAACTTAATATAAACAAAACAATAAATAAATACATTCACTCTCCATAAACTAATCCCATCCCAATCACTCATGCTCTTCGTGGCCCACCTGTAAATCAATTTGTACCTGCAAGATGAAACCAAGCAGCCCACCCCAAAAGGGGCGGGTCAGTTCCCTGGAATGGAACTGGTACAATTCTCCAAAAACAAACTTATAAAAATAACTCTTCAAAATAAATAGTAACATGGAAACAAACTCTTAAAAGTAAACAGAGATAAAGCACTTCAAAACAATCAAGTTTAAATTGAAAGGAAACAAGACAAAGATAAAGACTTCCAACACAAGTCATCCACTTAAGTAGTCACACCACATAGTTAGTAAGCATCCATTGTTGATGTTAGAACCAATTCCCGTTTGGAGTATAAAGACTCAGATAGTCACAAAGGACTAGGAATAATAAGATAGATCCAAGAACCAATAACTCAAGAGGGAATAATTCAATTGGGAGAGATGGATGGCCCCCACCGCCAGATATCAATGTCCATATGGACGAGGGATATACAGCCCCCTGCTGTCAGATTTAAATGTCCTGGTGGACGAGGGATATACAGCCCCCTGCTGTTAAATATCAATGCCCCTATGGGTGAGGAGATACAAGCCCCCTGCTGTTAAATTAAAAATGTCCTGATGGACGAGGGATATACAGCCCCCTGCTGTTAATATCAATGCCCCTATGGGCGAGGGATATACAGCCCCCTGCTGTTAAATTAAAAATGTCCTGATGGACGAGGGATATACAGCCCCCTGCTGTTAAATATCAATGCCCCTATGGGCGAGGGATATACAGCCCCTGCTGTTACCATTAAAGACGCGCGCACGTCGAAAGAAAGATTTCCAAGATTGACCTTTTCCAAAAATCCCGCTAGATCACCAACTACCCAGAGCAATACCAAAACACTCAGTCCTACAGAGTGCAGAAGCGTAAACCCTAAGCAGCCAATGTCTAACGGGCAACCAAGTAGAAGAAGAAACCAATACCAAGTGAGTTCCACATCCAAGGCTCAGTTAGTCACACAAGCTGAGTCAGTCACACAACCATTTCCTTTTTAGAAGTTCCTCTTAAAATCAGTTAGCGTTTCCAAAACGTTCCACAAGTCAATCAGCAAAAATAACGTAGTACGAGAAATCGTACAAAACATTCCATAAAGTCCAAAACACACAGTACGAGAAAGTACATGCTACAGAGAATCGTACCGGTGACGTGTAGCAGTTCTAATCAACTTGCGCAAACAATCAACAGTACTCTGAAGAATATAAAGGTAGTCCTATCATCAATCGCTTGTAGCCTAAGTTAAGCTTAAATAAATTCCTTACTCTTATTCCAAAGTCTCAATTGTCTTTTAAGCCCTCACTTATGTGTTACGTATAATCTTTGAGTTTATTTGAGAACGTTGTATAGCCCAAGGGGGTAAGATCAAGGAATGTATTCGATTAACATTTGCTAATTGTCCACTCCTATCCACTTATTCATACTTAACCATAATCCTCACTTTAAAACTTTCGAGACCTTTATATCATAAATGTGTTTTATATTATATAATCAATCTTAGAATTTCAATAATAAACTTAGGCTCAATACTTTTATCCTTAATTCAGAATAAACATTGTATTATGACCTATGATGAGTTCATCTAGAAGAACTATATACTATTATTTCACAATGCAATGATTATGTAAGTTACCAATATCTACTAGATAATCCATTATGTTTAAGTCTTCCCCTCAACCTATTTAAGATCTACATCTTGTATATTGGAATCATAGTGTTGTAGACGCATTTATTATAACTTAATTGAGTTACTAAACTCATTTATCTTATCTTTAGTTCAGAATAACTTTAATTACAACCATCTAAAATCTTGTCATAAGATGTTAAATTACTTTTCATCTTGAAATAACCATATTATAATTAACTTAGACTCATAGAACTCTTACATTTAGTATCCACAGGGTATATTATTTACTTTATCATAACTATATAATAAGGTGTTTTAAGATAACCTTTTATGTATCCTTACTTACATTTAATTCCCTAAATGTTCTATTTTTACACACATTCCCTCCATAGGCTATGTATAACCTTTTATACTAAACTTCACTAAACTTAAGTCTTAAATACGTTTTAAATTGTTTACAAAACCTAAAGGTTTCAAAGGTATAACTTTAATAATTAATTTCCTTTATTGTATTTAGGATGGACCATATATCTACATAAGGTAGAATTTATCAAAGAATTAAATTATGGATGATGTAAGTGAAACTGTTAACTATTTAATAAGATAACATATTCTGAGAAATCCCCATACCCTATATTCAAATGACACATTAATTTTTCCAGTGTCAAAAGGTAAATCAAATAATCTCTTATGTAACCTAGTTTCATCAATTATTAAAGGTTCAATGATTTTAAGTATCAAATTTCTATTTGCAAACCTTTTTGTAAATCTTTAACTATTATGTACATCACTTATTTATAAACTCACATCCTGAATATTGATAATGAATGTATTTATATGGCTTAACTAATTCCAAGAAACTTAAGGATTATTATTTAGATTAATCTCCTAATCATGGTTTAATATAGTTTTATATCATAATCCTTTTAATGATTTTATCTTAAAATATTAAGTTATTACTCAATACTATAAATATTAAGAAATAATTAAATCTAGACTTATTTATCCTCTTCACATGTAGATGTAAAGTAACTCATTTATTTACTATTGTTTATATAATAAGAACATTAAATGTAAAAGTATTTCATTTATTTTATTATTAATTATATAATAAGATCTATTTGTGTAACCCTTTATGTAGACTAATTACAAATATTCCTAAATTTCAACTTATTAATTTCTTAACCAAATTATAGATTTACATTGTGGTCACTGACTAAATATATACATGTATTTTAATACTGTTAATATAAAATCCTAGAAATTCAAAGGTAACTAAAAACTCAGTTCATAACCATAAAATAGTAACCACACTCATATAGTACTCTATTATTAGTATTATGTAGAGGTTTAGTTTAACTCATTAATTCCTTCATATTACATTTTCTATAAGGTATTTTATTCCTTTTATTTATTAATCGATATATATATCCTTCCTATTATATTTCTCACAAGGAATGTTATTTCCTTTATCTATTTTTATTGTTTATATATATATATATCTACATATATTAAGATTTATCCAGAACATTCTTCAAGAAATTCTATTGTATTTAATTATATTTAATATCTTTAGACATATCCACAACTGATTTATGGTTTATAAAATAAAGTATTTCCCTTAGTTTTAGTTAAACATATTAGCTTCCATATTAATAATAAATAAAATGTAGTTTAGTTAAATTCCTTGATTTAATATAAGTTCTATTTTATTTCTCTCATATAAATATATATATAAATATATGTAACAATTTTTACCCCACTTAAAGTTAATACCCAAAATATTTATAAACATACTGTATTAAATGTTAATTAGTCTTATTATATTTTCCCCAACCTATAAAGTTCATTAATCAACTACACTTTAATTTTGATTACATTAAAAACCATATATTATAAGTTATTCTTATGAAAAACTCATGAACACAATTTTTAAAACCTTTTACCATTGCCCAAAAATTCCCAATTTAATATACAGTAACTATAACATTTTATACATATTATAAAAATTTTGTTTCATAAAAAATCTTTTAAATTTAACCAAATAATTCCAGAAAACCCGTAACTTGTAAAAATCATAACTTATGTTTAAAAACTCCAA
Source organism: Limonium bicolor (assembly GCA_023374045.1). Taxonomy (NCBI): domain Eukaryota; kingdom Viridiplantae; phylum Streptophyta; class Magnoliopsida; order Caryophyllales; family Plumbaginaceae; genus Limonium; species Limonium bicolor. Next base: position 348,345,375 of record CM041778.1, read on the forward strand.
AATCATAATAATTTACATCAAAATAAACTAGATTAAATAAGGAATCTATGGTTAAAATTTCAAGTCAAAATACCTTCGGGAAGGCCATTAACTAAGATCAACAAGTTAGAGCTATTTACAGAATTTTATAGAAACCTAAAACAGTTTTAAATTACCAGATCTAATCTCGGCCGTCCAAATCCTTTAAAACGAAATCAACGGCTGCTGTACTCCTAGTTCATCAGCAAGTTCGAATTCCAACCCGAGTACTAATTCTCGTTTTTCTCACAATCTACAGAACGAAATCGAGTGATTCTTGTTTCTATAGCTTCGTAAAAAATTTCGGTTCCAATGATACCGGTTTCCCCAATTATTATGCAGTATACGATGGGATTCGAATTCAAATCAAAGTTAGGGTTCAAAGTTTGATTCGATTACAATCTTGCAAAATTCTACACATACAGAGCATAATAACCTCAATTGGTTGTTGGGTTAGGTCGGATACATGATTACTAACAGCAATAACGGAGAAATTTGACCGGAAACTCACCGGAGTTGCACAAATCAAAGGAATTCGATTCAGTTTTCTGGAAAAGGTTCGAACTTGACTGTTTCGAGGAGCTCACTTTGAGGATCTATAAGTTAAGTTCTAGATCGTATTAGAATACGTATATAAAGGCTTAATCAAAAGAGGAAACGTAGCTCTACGCATTGATAACAAGAACTCACTCTAACTCACAACACACAAGAAGAAATCATACCCGAAAGTTACGAGTTTACCTTCTCGTTTCTGGAAAAATTCTGGGCAAAACGCGACCAGATCGGGGTCGGAACTTTAGACGCCTATATCTTCCATATGATTGAATTAGATTTGGTCATCAACATGAAGTTGTATAGGGATTAGAGCTCTTAAAAACGAGCTAAAGAACACGAAATTTGGATGCTAAACGAAGAAGTTATGACTAGTCGAAGTTACCTGATTCGAAAGGAGAAACTGGAATTTGCAGTTTCGGTTTTGCAAGGTGGCTACTTTGTATCAAATTTCCGGCTGATGTATAATGAGTTAGGGTATGTGTGAGTAATGGTTGGAAAGAGAGGATTCAAAGGAGAAGAGAATGCAAAAGACGGCATTGAACAATATTGAGAGATGAGTGAGATACAGCCGTCCAAAGTTAGGGCAAAATCACTGCTGGAAGTTCCGATTTTTAAGCTAAGTGTGGGCGCCTGTGACTGGTTGACACGTGGCAGATTTCAAAGTTTTGACTCAAAACTTCAATCTAGCATAACTTTGGCTAGGATGATCCGTTTTTGACGTTCTTTTTATCGATCTTCATGGTTTTCATAACCTATTTATTGGTATAGGTTTCATGCCCTGGTTTGACCATTGTCAAAAAGTCAACTCTAGCAAGGCTAATAAGCTTTAAGGTTTCTAGAATTTTATATTGACTTTTATATTACAAAACAATGTTCCAACACTTCCCAAAATCTTTATAAATATTTGGAGTGTTTAATAATTTCCCAAGATTTATTGACTTATAAATCTTATTATTAAATTCATAATACTAATATAATAATGTATAATAATTAGGGTTAAATAGGAGAAAACCCCTAAATAAATTTCACAATTCCATATAATATTAATATTCATAATTACATATAACAATTTAATTTTTTTAATAAAAGAAATCCCCTAATTAATTTAAATTAATTTAGGGGTATTTCAGTCGGTTGAGGTTGGTTGTGTGGATGTGGATGTTGGATATGGAACAATCCTACCATGGGGCCACACACTTGATTAATTTCCACCATCTCCCTGTCTTCTACGCTTGAGTGACCCTAGACCTCGTTGTAGAAGGATATGAGCGTGTATTCCTTCCGATGATTGTTGATAACAAGTGCACGCTGATTAAAGCAAAGAGAGGCATGCTACCATGGCCTTCAAGTTTTATCATTGCCATTGATGAGGTAATAACATCGAACAATTACTTCAATAATCGAATATAAAGTTGTTTATCTTAACTTTAATGTGGTTACATTTTGGTAGATCCATCGGATCCCCCTCATAAGGAACATCACGATTTTGGAGTTAATGAGGAGATCAACCAGCCGGCTAGAAGCACGAGAAGTGGTCGAAGAAACACACATGTCACTGATGAGGTAATGGCATTTAACAATTACTTTAATAATCAAATATCATGTTGTTTGTCATAATTTTAATGTGGTTACATTTTTGTAGATCCCTCAGATGCCACCTCGTGTGGAACATCACGACATCGGAGTTAATGAGGATATCACCCAGCCGGCAAGAGGTGCGAGAGGTGGTCAAAGGGACAAACATGTCACTGTCCACACTGCAAAGGAAAAGAGAAAGGTAGCTGCCCACGGTAAGTCTAAGGTAGTAGAGAAGACTACACATGACGACCACTGATCAATGCCTCCATGAGAAGAAGGTTCACACTCCCGAATAGATGTGTTAGAGCCTTAAGCCCTCATAGATTAATCCATATGACAAGATTCAAGAAAGGGATCATCATTGCACCAGCATCACCTTGAAACTACCTCAGTGGCTTTTCCAATATGATGATGATGATAGATATACTTTGGTGGGCTTTGAGGACCTGAAGGAGATAATTTGTGGAGATTACTTGAATATATCCATCATCCAAGCTTATTGTTTGTAAGAATCTCTTTCTTTAATTTAAATTCTTATTAAATAAATTATAAGACTAACTAGCTAACTTTTTTATTATGTTGTCATATATGTATATAGATGCTTATGTTTAAAACTAAGAGAGAGAGGGGGAGGATGGTAATAAGGTTTCAGTGGTGTGCCTAGAACGCTTGTCCTTGGACAAGGCAAGCAGGGAACCCATCGTTTTCATGCAATACTTGACTCGTTGCTTCAAGATTGAGGGGGGGTAGCATCAGCTATTTGATGATGCCATGTCACCAAACGTGAGTACATATACTTTTGAACTTACATATGAATTACTATAGTTCAGTAGTTTATTAATTTTTCTCTAATGTTATTGAATGTGAAATTGTAGCAATCATTGGGTCCTATTTTTATTATGCACCACTATGTCAACATTACTTGTGCTTGATCCGTTAGGACAGTGGGATGATTTCAAGATAGAAGACTTAGTCAAGAGGTAAATGTGACGCATACTTGTAATTGCTTGAGTCAAATTAATGTTATTAGTTTTTCATTGTGCTTATATTTTTTTAATATGCAATAGTTCTCATAACACCACCCTCCATGAATTTAATCAATTGACAATCAAATTCATTCAGGTACGGGTAATTCATATGTTCCTATAGTTATCGTTAATTTACAAGTACTTTCACATGCATGTGTTTTTTTGTAATATAGTGCCCTAGGCAAGGTGACTCTAATAGTTGGTGGGTACTTCATCATGAGATACATGTATGAGTTTTGTCAGGGTCTCCCATAGTTTGATGATGAAGAGAAGGTAAAACTTGACTAATATCTCACCAATTGTTCAACACCTTTTTTAAATGAAAATCTACATTTTTTGGTGTTGACTAATTTGTATTCCTTTCCTTTGTGCAGATTTGTGAGCACTTTACGAGAGCGGGAGGTACTTATGTGTCACAAGTCTTAATCTTAGTGAAAGAACACCTAGCTAGCTTTTTCCTCAGGATTCATGTAGCTAGGCTTGCTAGCGTTTTTGTGTCGTGTTTGTTATGTACATCTAGATCAACGAACTAACTACATTGTCTATTCTTAGTGTATTGTATATTTTGGATCTTGTCTGTTAAGAGGTAGAGACTAGCTTAAGAAGGTTATTTTGATTGTAAATGGTTAATTGTTATTGATAGAAATGCATTTGGGGCAAAGATTGGATTAGTTCAACGCGCGCAGCTAGTGCATTTTATGGCAATATTTCTCTTTTAAGCAGCTTTTGTGTATGTCTGTATGCATTTCGGTTACTGTAACAGGTTTGTGGTGTATTTGTAAAAAAACAAAAAAAATAAAAAAAATTTAAATGACTTTAGATTACGGTTCCTACAGGAACAAGAATCTAAAACCCTTTGGCGCACGCATGATAGAGGGCTTTAAATTATGGCCACTAGTACAAAAAACACCTATCTCGGCGCCTCTATTTCGGCGCCCCTATTTTGGCGGTTGTTATAGAGCCCTGAAAACTTCTTCATGCAAAAAAAAAACACATATTTCGGCAGTTCTTATCTAGGAACCGCCGATATAGGGTCATTGATTATTGTGTGTAAAAAAGACACATATTTTGGCGGTTCTTAGCTAGACCGCCAAAATAGAGTCATCCCGGTTCAATTTTTCATATTTCCGGTTTTAGTCTATTGCGGTGGTTTCTAGCTAAAAACTTTCAAAATAGACGAAATGTTATATAAATCGTGCCCGCCTCCGCCTTCTTTTTCCGAAGCTTCCTCTTCATTCTCTTCATGTTTGTGCCTCCGCCTTCTTTCTCTTCAGACTGAAGACGAGACTGCTGCTCATTCTGAACCGGTAATATACTCGAACTTATCTTATTCTCTCTGGTGAACAAGGAATGCATACATGCTTTGTGCGTTTTCATTCTCTTCTATGAGTCTGTAAATATATTCATTCTCTTCGTTGTGGGTAATTTTGCAACTGAAGAACAAGGAACATGCTCTGCACACCTCTCTTCATGCGCCCTAACTGGCGAACAATGAACATGCTCCGCGCCTCACGGTAATTTTGCAACCCGAACTGGAGAACAAGGAACATGCTCTGCACCTACAATCTCTTCACTCACGCTAATTTTACAATTGGAGAACAAGGAACATGCTTTGTGCGCCTCTCACAGTAATTTTGCAACCCTAACTAGCGAACAACAAACATCTCTCTACGCCTCACCATAATTTTGTAACCCTATTTGGCGAGGTTGAAGACGGGGCAACAGTAACAATTTTCTTAAATTACACCTGTTTCGGCAGTTGTTAGCTAGGAACCGCTGAAATAGGTGTGTTTTTTTGTCTTAAACGCACCTATTTCGACAGTTCTAGCTAACAACTGCCGAAATAGGATCGCACACCTATTTCGACGGCCTTCATTTCGGCGGTCAGAACCACCGAAATAGGCCTGTTATGTACTAGTGACGTTCCAGTGGAAACCGTAGTCTATAGTCAAACTATACATTACGGTTATGGATGGATACCGTAATTTAAAACCCTTTTCAAAAAAAAAAACTTTTACTTTTTTCGTAGAAGTGCATGTATGTGATCTTTAATCAAGCATATGCGCATTGTCTCCTAGTCCAACCTAGAAAAGAGCGCAAACAGAAACAAATAGTATCATGATCATTACTTCATATATTTATCGTTAGCTGCTTTCTTTTTTCCTGGTGATTGATGAATTAATTTAACTTTCGAAGTGGGGCCAGCCAGGTTTCTGCTAAAACCATAGATGACAGGGTCAAAAGTATTAGTGGGGTGTTGCTATCAAACGGAGACAGGTGGTGGACCTCCTTCGAATGATGTTGATATTCAAGATGAAATGTATCCGTCCGTGTTCATGAAATGAGACCCTCTCCACTTGATATGAATGAATTAATTAATGACCAAACGACAACCAGCTCAACCTTACTCGATCATGTGTTTTATTTTTATATGCATACGCGGGCCCGGCCCCGCCAGCTTGGTTCTCTTCAGTATTAAGAAAGCCACACCTCTTTGACTGATAGTATTAAATTATAGTGGATGCAATGCAACCAGGCGACTAGCTATCTTGGGTGTCAAGCCAAAATGAAATGTTGCAGTTTCGTTATGGTGACTTGGTGGCGACTAATATCTATACATATGCGGCTTGTTTGTTGGTCAAATGTGGACCAGTAAGCAGTCTTGGGAATCTTGACTAATCTACTAATCTAATTATCAAATGAGTAGGGAAGGGAAGGAAACTTCTTAGCCATGGTGGGGTGGCATTCTCGATTTTTCTTTAATGAATTTTGACCTTGGATATGCATATCATTGTGCACGGGTCTTAGAGACAGCTAGCCAACAACAAAACTTTTTGTCATCCTATTTTCATTTATTGCATAAACATTTTACACATTTGGGCAGTGGTTCCAGCTAAACCACTTATCTAAGTTACTCCATACAATATTAGTCATTACATGTGCACTAACATTATCATTTCTAGGTGTAAAATGTCATTTACATTCATCAAAACGCGTATAACATCATTTTCAAACTACATGTATATCAAAAGCCACCAAACCATCATGTCTAACAAAGTCAATATTTGGCTTACAATCAGAATTAAGTCTAACCCTCCTAAACTGTGATGCTAGAGCACCCTATAGTCCAAAACTACATA